>JAFFSR010000030.1:175000-465000 GCA_017163975.1 Anastatus disparis
TTAACTACAAATTGGCATTTAACTACAAATTGGTAATTTTTGTAAATCAAATTTTGAAAGTGATTTACAACTTAACTAGCATATCAAATTCAAACTTATTTTTGTTATAGTTAACACTTAACCTCAATTATCTGACTATTATATAAATATATAGCAAGCGAGTCTATAACACAATTTATTTGTTATGTAGAGTTAAATTAGATTTTTTAAATTTATTTGCAATATATTACAATTTTAAACTGCAACAATCAGTAATCGAAGAAAATTCACTAAAGTCAGATGTAAGTATACATGTATTGTGTCTCTTTACAAAAAAAAATAAGTAGATGCTGCTTGGTAGACTCAAGTAACGAATTTTCATAAGTTTATTTAGTTATTTTTAATAGCTAAAACATAAATAATAATTCTTTTTTAGTTAAATTAACATTATATCACTATAATAAAGACATCTGAAAAGTATTAATCAATTTCAAATTGAAATTATTGAAAACTGAAAGTTTTTATAATTGATGCGATCAAAGTGAGGTTATGATTCTTTATATGAATAAATATTAAAAATTAGAAATAGTTTGGACATAAAAATTTATTGATTGTTATATTAGTATTATTTCTTTTAATTTAACAATAAAAAATTATGGTTTATGTCCGTTAAACAAATCAAATTAAACTAAATAAATTTGTAAAACTGCATCACTTGAGTCTACCAAGCAACATCTACTTAGGTACAAAGCAGAAGCTTCTTATTTTTTTTTTCAGTGTATATAGCAATCCACAAAAGTCGCACTTTTGGAACGACAAACGAGCCACAAAGTGCGTAGTTTCGGGTAGGGTAACAAGAAAAACTTTGAAAAACTGAACTGTCTATCCTCACCTCTATTTTTTAAGTTTTTCAAGTTTTTCTTCAAAACGAATCGATAAAAATAATTTTTCCTGATAAAAGAAAATATTACTTTTTATGATACAAGATGGGACCATCTCCTTATTTTTTGCTACAATCATTAGTTTTTGCAAAAAAATTAATTCTTTGATTAGAAAAGGACAGAGATATACGACCTGCTCTTAAAGTCGATTGTTCTAATTCTTTAGAATTATTTATAAATATACAAATTTGTTGGGAAGTGCAAAAAGTAATAAAAAATATGTATGGAAAAATTTCAATCAAATGAACTGAATATTTACTATTAAGAGGAGGTCACGTTTCTCCGTCCTTTTCGAATGAAAGAATTAATTTTTTGCAAAAACTAATAATTTTAGCAAAAAATGAAGAGAAAGCCGCATCTCGTAGCAAAAGAAGCTAAATTTTCTTTGATAAGAAAGAATTAATTTTATTGCTTCATTTTCCAGTAAATCTTGAAAAACCAAATTGTTTACTCTAACATCTATGTTTTAAATTTTTCAAGGTTTTCTTGAAAATGAAGTGTAAGAAAAAATACAGTCATCTTGACCTTAATGCGTCGGGTAGGAGAGCCTAAACTAAATTAATTAGTTGACTCAAGCAAACTTTACCCGAGCCTCAAGCAGTGTCTTATTGAAAATCCAGTGCTGCCTACTTTACCGCGCGAATTTCACCAACTGGACAAAGCCAAGAACTGTTATTATAAAGCAACACAACATGAAGTTCAAAACGATTTGCAAATCGTTTGTTTACAAATTAATTTGTGTAAACTGTAAATTTTTTTTGAGTGTTTATTATAAATTAGGCTAGTAAAAATAGTAATGGATGATTAGTTAAAATTTGCTGATGTTACGGATGTTTAAACTTTTTATTGAACGTTTTGAATATAAGTTTTACACATAACCTATAAATCTAATTCTTATCTCTTACATTCTTTCAATAAATATAAATAAAAAATAGGTTTTAATTTTTGAATTTCTTGTACGTAAAACCATAATTACATACGTTTTTACAACGAACTTTAAAAATAAGAGATAAGAATTAGGTTTATAGGTTATGCGTAAAACTTTCTAAACGTTCAATAATAATAAGTTCTAGCTTCCATGACATCAGCAAATTTTTAACTATATCATCCATTACTATTTTCACTAATTTATAATAAACACTCAAAAAATAAACAACATTCTAATTTAAACATTTAGACTTTAAAGTTATACGTGCAAAAATAATATATAAAGTTTATTTTTTTTTTAAATCTTTATTAGCAAGTTTTTATTTTAAGTCTAAATGTTTATATTAGAATAGTGTTCCAATAAAATAAACTTTGTACATGATTTATTATTGTACAAGTAGCCAATAGTTGATTCTTATAATAAATATATATATATATATATATATATATATATATATATATATATATATATTTATTTATATTCAAAATGAATACGAATAAAATAAACTTAATATATTATTGATAAGTTTATTTTATTCGTATTCATTTTTAATAAACTTAATACATCTTTATACGTACAGCAATCAGACAATTTTTATGATAAGTCTACATATTTATATACGATTATGTATATATATATATATATATATATATATATATATATATATATATATATATGTGTGTGTGTGTGTGTGTGTGTGTGTGTGTGTGTGTGTGTGTGTGTGTGTGTGTGTGTGTGTGTGTGTGTGTACGCGTGTAGAGCTCTTGTATATACGAAGTTTATAACCTCAAAATTTCAAAACACTTATCTCACTATTAGAAGGGAGTACGGTTAGCATAACTGGATTCTCTACTTACTTCTTGATGACTCAAGCAGAGACTGCTTGAATCTCCCTACTTGAGTGCTAAGGCAATTTTTATCGAAGACTCCAGCTATTGCAACTTCTGGCAGTAAGTTAGCGCTTTTTAAGAAGGGGCCGAACTATCTGTCTTTGTCTAATAACGTTTTTCATCATTTATGTAAACACTATCCGATATAACAAGAAAAAAATAGCAGCCCCCACTAGATATTAGTATAATAAGTAAATTTTGAAATAACAACCAAATTTTTTTACTGCGTAGTTTTTGAATGATTAGAGACCTACCAAAAAAAATAGGTTATATTCTAGATTGCTAGTAGGTCTCTAATTAGTCAAAAACTATGCGGTAAAAAATTTGGTTGTTATTACAAAATTTACTAATTATACTAATATTTAGCGGGGGCTGCTATTTTTTTCTTGTTATAAAGGATAGTGTTTATATAAATAATAAAAAACGCTATTAGACAGAGACAGATAGTTCGGCCCCTTCTTAAGTCCTACTACTTGAGTATTAAAGACAGAACGACCGGAGTTTCCAGAAACTACAGCTGTTTTTTTTCCTCAGTGTAACGTCGGGCTAAAATTCAACATTTATTTTTTATACATATTATTACTATTTTCTTTTTCCAATTTTCTTTTAAAATTTTTTGTTCTGATTTTCTTTTGTATAAGTGAATTTCGAACAAAACTAAACAATCGCTTATTCATAAATAGAAAAGAAAATATTGTACCTTTGAAGTAAAACAAAAGTAAAATACTTCAGCTGTGTAAACAACCGTCAAGGCATACTCTAATCTTGGGTACCTGAAAATATTATGTAGAATTTGACACGTATATGCGTAAACATTGAAATTACCTGAAAACTTTTACCGTTACAAATTAGAACACCCAGACAGAAACTCATTAAGTTAGGCGCCAAGAACAAAAATGCCCATAATTACCCAAGAAACATAATATTCTTTTTGCAAATTAATAAATTTTGTTAATAATAATTTATCCAAAATGTCTTTTATTATAAATAAATAATTTTTCTTTACTATGAATAAATATTTAAAAATTAATAGACATAAAAAAAACAAATATAAAAAGAAAATTGTTATTATAAAAAAACAACATAAAAAAAATAAACATCATCCCTAAAAAATTTTAGAATAAGTATCTCTTTGTGTTTCGAAAATATGATTTCTTTTCATTATATTTTAAATAAAACAGATATATGATATATATATATATATATATATATATATATATATATATATATATATATATATATATATATACATGAAATTATTCGTATAAAAAAATAACTAATTCTTTTTTATGTAAAATTTTTATAAACTTTTATTCTTTTTCTTCAACATCATTTCCTTCAATCGGATTCCATTCCATCATTTTTGTTTATATGATTTATTTATGTATCTAAATTTGTATTATTAATTTTTATAATAATATTATAATTTTAATATTTATTAATTTTATTATTAGTTTAATAATTAATATAAATGTAACCTGTAAAAAATAAAAAATAAAATTATTATATAATTTGTTAAAAATAATAAATGTAGAAAAATAAAATTATTATATAATTTGTTAAAAATAATAAATGTAGAAATATAAAATTTAATATTTATAAATGTTAAATTATAATAAAATTATTTTTCTAATATTTCTTTCCACACTATATTTGGTATAGTATCATTATTTTCTGATTCATTTTGAATAAATATTTTATTTACATTTTTACATCGCGAAAGAGCAACGTATAATTGACCATCAGAAAACAAAGGTTTTTTAATATATATACCAACATTTTCAAAACTTTGTCCTTGAGATTTATTTATAGTTATTGCAAACGCTAGAACAATAGGAAATTGTTTTCTATATAAAATAAAAGGTAATAACGATGATTCGTTAGTATTCAATGTTATTCTTGGTATAAACACTTTATTTCCTTCATTTTCTCCTGTAATAATTTCAGCTTCTATATTATATTTAAATAATTTAGTTATTTTTAATCGTGTTCCATTACATAATCCATCTTTAATACTTAAATTTCAAATTAGCATTATAATTGCGTTTACTTTTAAATTTAATTCATGTGGAGGTAATCCTTCTCTTATATTATTTAACATTTCTATTGGATAATTTAAATGAATATTATCATCTGTTTGATCTACCCCTTTATACGTTGCATAGTCAATACTATAATAAGTTATTGTTTGATCGTTAATTAATTTTAATATTTTATTATTTAAATTGTTTACTTCTTCATTATGTGTACTTAAAATAACATTTTTAGAAAAACAAGAAATTTCATTAATGTTTTTATAAATTTTATTACAAATGTTATTAGTTTTCCATTCTTTTGGAATAATGAATGGATCAACTTTTCCTTCTCCGATATTTAATAAAAATAAAGAAAAATTTTCGTCATTAGATCTTATGTTTTCGATTGTTTATTTATATAAATAAACAATCATAATTAAATTATTATTTGTTTTTTCAGATATATCATGTGTTTTATAAATATAATTACTTATTCTTCATGTAAATGTTTTAACAAGAAGTCTTAATTCATTAATTAATAATATAAAGAACAAATTTTTTTATCTATTAATAATTTTATTAATGTATAAATATCAAAGTATTATATAATAAAATTTTATTATTAAAAATATAATTTCGTTTTTCATTAGATATACCACATTATATTAATTAACATAATAATGCATACAAGTTATAAACTGTTATACGAGTCATTACACGAGTGGGGGGCAGTGGGGGGTGATGTGGGGGGCCAACGGGGGGCTACGGGGGGACCTATACAGGAAGTAAATGGTTACAAAATATCGTAGAATTACAAACAATTTTACGTTATTTTGTAGGAATTCCTTACAAAACATTATTGGGAGCTGTGGGGGGGGGCACGGGGGGGCACGGGGGGAGTGGGGGGGCTGAAACTGAATTTTTAATATAACTATATAATATAGGATTATATATATATAAGTGAAATAGACATGCATTTTCTATATGTATTTTTTTCTTAACCACACTAATATTCAAGCCTTAGTTTTTTTGTTTACATATTTAAGTTTTACGAGCTTAAAATTTAAGTTTTACGAGCTGAAAATTTAAGTTTTACAAGCTTCTGATCTTAAATTTTTGGCTGAATTCCTAAGCAACTCACCGTCCCATAAGAAGTTATCACTTCAAAAAAGAGAGAATGAAAAAAAGACAATAGAAAAATATGTACATTGATGTATTCAAATATTTTATGTATGTAATTAATATAATATTGTTATATTAGGGCACGATATCTTACTATAAATAATATGTAAATTAACATGTATAAATAATGACAAAAGTTTAATAAAAGCTTATAATAATAGTAATTCAATTTTTCGATCTATAAGATTTTGCATATAAATTGTTTAAGGATGTAAAATTTTATATCATTTTATATTAATAAAATATTTAATATATTTTCATGAATATTAAGTTATCATTTTTGTCGTTTTAAGTAGAATGTTTTACTTTCGTGTTTATTTACAAAATATAATTTTAATTTAATATCAAATCAGAATATAGTTAACTTACAAGAAGAGTAGATTGTACATGGATCTCAAATTTTCTTCTAGCTGTGATATATTTATCTTCCATAAAATTAAGAAATAAGCTATGTTCATTAGGCCTAAAGTTCAATTTTTTCAAAATAGTGATAAGCTTTGTCTCGCATTTTTGTAAAAATTTTCATTTGCTTTTTAGTCATACGATTTTTGCACTAATTATAAAAGCTTTTTACTAGAAATATATTTTAATTAAGATTATACGGTCAAAAACAATTGTGTAGTCTGTTAACTTTTTTTGTCTGTTACTAAATTGTCTGTTAAAGCAACAGATAAGGATGTGTCGATCTAACAGACTTTATGTCGGTTGATTCTGAAAGTGTCTGTAACAAACGATTAGAACAGACATTTGTCTGTTAACTGTTGTTTCACGTAGGGGAGACCAGAACCAGTATTGACATTTTTTGAAAAAACATCATTATATTTTTCTCTGAGTATTATTTAATTATACAGCCTATACTATATGTTAGTGTAAGCTATCAGCTATGATTTCGCACAGGTCTTTTTTTAAAAATCATTAATAGATTTTTTTTAGGAAGAGATTTATGAAAAAAGTTTTCATGTTAATTTTTACCCCGTGTGTGGTATAAATATTAACATTATGATCTTTTTAACATAAAGATGAAATTTGGTAGTAAATATGAACAATCAATGTTAACAAAAAACTATATATTTTAGCTATAAATAAATATTAGTTATATACGTAACTTGGGAGTACAAAGGATGAATACAGGCAAGACTAAAGTGTTTGTCGCTTGAGCAATAGTCGACCGACTGCTGCTCAAGCGACAAGCACTTTAGTCAAGCCTGGATTCAGAATCCTTCGTACTCCCAAGTTACGTAAATAAGTTTGTCGTTGTAGGCCATATGAGGAACTATACAAATGATTTTTTAAAATTAATGATATATATTCGATTAAAAATAAGTAAATAATTTTAACAATTAACTGTTTAACTTTTTAAATTTTTTTAAACAAAACATTTTTCAAAGTTAAAATTTTATATGAATTAATATGAGCATTGACATATCTAATGACATTCTTTTGTTTTCATTAACCTACGAATCGATGTCACTCGCGTCATATACGGTCATGCTGAACGATATCTCGATCTGTCAATACTCCCTCAGGGAGTATTGACAGAGAAAATATCGTCGAGATATTAGCATGAACGTATGCAATGCCTATACAAATTTAGCATGGCCTATAGGTATTCCACCGAATACGGCCTGCCACGACATAAAAATAGATACACAAATAAAATTTCATATATAAAAAAAAGAAATTATAACAAAATGTAAAAAATTGATTTGTATTTTTCGCAAAAATAATGTAATTCCTTTCCCTGGTAGAAAATTAAGGATAAGATATGCTCAGATAACTAACTGTTGGCTATATCTCGTCGCTACGCAGTCGCGATAAGTGACCGATAAATACACGATAATATATTAAAGACTACAGAGTTGATATAAAATATAATCACTAAAATAATTAAAATTTTTTTCTTCTGATTTGAAATAAATTATAAATATTATAATATTCAATATTACAATTCATATAAGTTGTAAATAATTTTCAATTAAAATCGTTTATAGAAAGCGAATCTGTATATATACATGCTGCCCACGATGGCGGCCGTTTGTACAATCGTACAATATATCCTATAGTTGCGAATACTGAATGTTAGCTGCGCGCGCATCACTCGATGCTTCGTCTTCTATAAGCATCTATCTTCATCACTGTATGTGCAGGTTAGATTGACTTAACTTAGCTTCAAAATTATTAAAGATACATATACTGTTATTGTAATAGCGTTAAAATTTTTTATTCTTTATTCTATAACTTAAATTTATTTGCGAACATACACAGTATGATTATGAATAAAATATACATATAAAATCAGTGAGTGCGAAGTGCGAGTGAGCGAGTGCATACGGAAACTTAGTGTGAGAGAATACACTGTAAAAAAAAATAGCGAGAAATCACTTCGTTGGTCGACGATTTCAATGCGACCATGCACCGTCGATGTTATTTAACATCGTTGAAGCGCGAAATCTAACTGATTTGATCTAAGAATCATGTGTTCAATTTACGTGAAATCACGCAAAGCACGTTAAAATGTCATCGTTGAACGAAGTTAAATAACCTCGACGGTGCATGGTCGCATTGAAATCGTCGACCAACGACGTGATTCCCCACTATTTTTTTACAGTGTATGACTGTCCGTTTAGGAACTGAAAAGGAAACAAGGAGTAAACAGTATTTCTCTTTCTCACTAACTGTGTTCCTATATGCGTGCTCACTCGCACTTTGTAATATGCTGTTTATGAATATAGTATAATTCAACATTAACTATATTCTGATATTTTAGACTAAAATAAAAGTACAGAAAGCAAGCTTTAATTTGCCGTTTTCAGAATTGAAAAACAATAATTAGAACTAGAGATATGTTCGTTCAAAGTTAAGAAGCAAGAAAGTACCAAAAATCACCTAAATTCTAAAGGACAGTGATTTTGTGATTTATTAAAGACATTTCTAGACTGGATTATTCACACTTCAATTAGGAGCTTTTTTTTACATTTTTCTTCAAATAAGACTGGAAACGTCTATAATTTCAGTTTTTCGAAGCGTTAGACCGTACCGTTCTGGCTTTACTCATATTTTGGAACCTAAAAACATATCTCAAAGTTTCGTCAAGATCTGTGACCCGAAGCTCATAGCCTCTCCTGGTTAGATTTTTATCCCCAGCAAATTTTCGAGGTGCGCCAAAAGAAGTATTAACTCCAAAAAGAAAAAAATCTGCAGGTCTATGCTAATAATTGTTGCGTGTATTCACTTTAAGAAATTCTTAGTCAGATGTAGAGCTCTGACCATTATCGATCGAACTTTCGGATCTTAGTCTCGTTAAGCGCAGTTTATTTGGATGTACAATTTTAGTAGCGTTCTTAAAAGAAATTTTAATGTTTCTACCGTCATCTAAAATTTCGAGAATTTCATGTGGCCCGGTATATTGCCGTTGAAATTTACCCTTTCTAGGTTCTATTAATAGTATTACACGATCACTAACTTTGAAATTACATGGACTCGTTTTTTATCGTAATATTCGTTAGAACGTCTGTTTGCGTTGTTCAGATTTTGTCTAGCTAGTTCGTGTATTTCTAAAAATTTTGATCTTGATCTAGTTGGATAGTCATAATAAGTATCTGTTGTATTTTCTCCCAATACCGCCCTCGCTGATGGGACACGAGCTATCTTCCCGTATACGTATTCGTAAGGGGTAAGCTTCGTTCCTTCATGAACGCTGGTATTGTAGGAAAATGTTGCACATTTACACCATTCATCCCACTGTCGTATATTTGATACATAGTTTATTAGCCATTCCTTTAACTAATGATACATTTGCTCAATAGATCCATTGGATTGAGGGCAAAATTCGGTGGCTGTCCATGTTTTAATTTTACACATATTCAGAATCAGACATCAGAATGATGTCTGATTTGATTATACGTCTTTGTTATACCTTTATGGCCGTTGATTGGCGATTCGTGAATTTCACGTATAATTTCTTCACGTAGACTTACTTCTGGTATTTGTATCAGATTTTCACAGATTATTAATTTAGTTTTGAAACCAGAAAATATATCTTTTAACAGATCGACGATTTCACTCCACGTGATATCGTCTATCTGTTCAGTTTTTGAAATCCTTAAAGATACCAAAGATGTTGTTTGACATTCGTCTAGTAATGAAAGAATGGCATCTTTGAAAATTTCTTTGTCTGTTTGTATATGCAGATTTTCTTTAGTTGGTAAATCTATCAGAATTTTTTTGTCATTTTCAGTGACTTTTGATCTTGCAAGGGCGATATCTTGCAGGGACGGAAGTCTCTGTTCTTCTTGCAGAAAAAATGCTTCTGAATTGAGAGATTGATTTTTTGTGTTATAAAATTGGTCAAATTGTCTTTTGCCATGAGAAAATTATCTCTCGTTTCAATTATATTTCGTGATGGTCGAGGTCGATTTGACTCATCTCGGCCTATCTCATATTCAACAGACAGAGGAGCTTCATTCGCCCTGGACGGATTTGAATGTAATTCGTCCCTGAGCGATTGATGATCCTCAGAAATATTTGTATTTTCGTTCATAACATCGCCAGTTGCGTGAGCGTCTTCAGGTGGTTTATTTGCTGTAGCTTCTAAAGATTCCTGAAGGATGTCTAGCGTTCATGACAGTTCGTCGGCTGGTAGTGGATATCTGTCTTGCTCGATTTTAGTCAATTTTACGCTTGTTAGTATGCTGTGGAAGGGTATCTTGTCGTCATAGTCAAAAAAATATATATATTCGTCTCCGTCTTGGCGCGTTAACCATCGTATAGATATAACTTTATTGTTTGGTTTAATGTAGTGTTTGCTTTGGCACAAATAAAACTGTCCTTACTGTTTCTTACTGCTAGAAAGTCATTCATTGTAAACAGTGTTCCTTGACTCTATAGCGTTAACTTTATAGACCGGTTTTCTTGGGTTTTCTTCGGACGTTATCTTAATGATTTCTTTAGTTTCTGATTCGTGTACGTTTTGCACTTCGTCATCCGGAGGGTTACGTGATAGCGCGTCAGCCACGAAATTAATTTTTCCTGGAAGATATTCGATTATAAAGTCAAATTTGTCTTTTGATTCAAAATATCATTTTTGAAATTTAGATGTACAATCCTTTATTTTCTGCAGCCAAATAAGAGGTTGGTGGTCAGTTACAAAGGTGAAATGTCGGCCAATCAGACAATAGTTGAATTGATCACCGCAAAATCGCATTGCGAGTAGTTCCTTTTTGATAGTGCTATAATTCATCTCGGTTTTTGTAAGCAATCAGCTTGCATAAGCTACAGGTAAATCTGAATTTTTCTTTCTTTGAGATAGGACACAACCGACTGCGTAGTCTAAGGCGTCTGTTGTTACAAAGAATTCCTCTTCGAAATTTGGATGTTGCAAAATTGGTTCATTAATTAGGCAGTTTTTGAGCGTCTCAAAAGCTATTCCCTGTTCATTTGACCAATTGAAAGCTACTGCTTTCATTAAAAGGTTTGTTGATGGCTTTGCAATCATTGTGAAATTTGGGATGAAACGTCGATAATATCTGCACAGACCAAGGAATTGGTGTATTCCCTTCACATTTCGTGGACGAGGGAATTTTTCAACAGCTTGGGTCTTACTTGGGTCTGGTCTCATGCCTTCATGACTAATCTCATGACCAAGAAATTTCACTGATGTTTCGTAAAATTGACACTTTAAGGGATTTAATTTCCTTAAGGTTTCTGTAAATTCCAGAAATAATTCGTCTAGATCGTTCATATTTTCTGCAAACAGTATTACGTCATCAATATATCCTAGCTTTCCTTTTGTTTTCGAGCTTAGATCTAACCGTTTATGTCCTAATATTTTATTGGTTAATTCTTGAAAAGTACTTGCTGCTGTTCGAATTCCAAAAGGCATTCTTTTGAAGTGAAAGTGACTATAAGGTGTAGAAAAGGCTGTTTTCTCTTGGTCTTCTTCTCTAATTATCACCTGATGGAAACCTGAATACATATCCACGACGATAAAATAGTAAGCCTCACCGAGCTGCTCGACTAAATGTGTAATATATGGGATTGGATGTGGATATGGCTTGATTTTCTCATTTAATTTTCGGAAATCGACTACAACTTTCCATTGTGGCTTCCCGCCGACACCATTTTTCTTTTTGACAACCCAGAGAGGGCTGTTAAAAGGCGATTCACTTCTTTCGACTATATCTAATTCTAACAATTTACTTATTTGCTCGTTAACGACTTCTTGCAATTTTTGGGGTATCGGATACTGTCTCACGTTCACTGGTTCTTCGTCGTAGGTTTCGATTTTATGTTCGATTATGTTAGTGGCAGAGAGGGGTTCTCCCTTCAAATGGAAAACATCAGCGGTTTTTTCAATGAGCTTCAGCAGCCTTGCTTCGTTTTCTTCCGCTATATAGTTTTTAGGTATGTCGTTTAATATACATTCTGTTCTGCTTTTGACGGTAGCATTGTATACTCGCTCTACATTTTTGTGTTTAGAACTTCGATTACCCTTTTTATGTGACTTGACATAGAATTCAGTGATAGTATTTATGTCTAAAATAGTTCTGTTGATGCATGGTTCTATATCGGAGTAATTTACATAAGTTTCTATTGGTTGATTTACCTGATTTATCTGATATTTCAATTTCCCCTTTTGTTAGACTTGTGCTTACCGTGTTGCGCGGAGCTTCTTCGGACTCAACGCATTACGTTGCAGAATTGGGTAACACCTTCACAGGAACCTTAGATTTAGGAATGATATTTTCTCGAATTTGAGGGTCTTCTTCGGAGTAGCGTCTCTGAAAAAATCGATCGTATTCCTTATCATATTCGAAAGTAATTAAGTTGTTGATTAGTTCCTTGGCTGACTTGCATCATCTACATTGGTCTGCATAGAAGCAAGAGAAAGTGTTTGATTTGTGACGTTAACTTCTTTTATATCTTCTGCATTCATGAAGAGAGTGCTATCTTTGTCCATCAAAATTTTCTCGTTACGATGCTGATAATATTTCTGTGTTGTCTCTAGAGTTAGCAGTGTTATTTTTAGATCGATATCAAAGATATTTGTATTGAATACTCCTATGTCAACGTAGTCTCCGTCGTTAATTGCCATGATGTTTCCTGCCACTATGCCTTTTTCTTTAAATTTTATTTTCCTAATATAGCCATATTCTTCTCCTGCATTGTTTAGTGTAAAACGTACGATTGCAGTCGCGAGAGCAGGTATTCTTTTAACGTCTTTTAAATTTACGAAAGGCAAGGTTTTTTCCTCGAAAATCAGTGCCTTTCGATAGGAATCGAGACTTGCACCGTGCTGCTCACAGAAGTTTGAACCTATAATTGATTCTGTTTTCATCGGACAATCATCAGCGACTATAATGATCTCTGTTGGTGATCCATATATGTTGATGACACATGTACCAATTGAAGGTAATTCGGTTCCCGATATTCCTCTTAACAATGGTCGGTTTAATTTGTCAACCATTACGTCTCCATTAAAAACGCCTGTTTTGGCTATATTGGGCTGGACACCTGAATCTGGATGCTTAAAATTTATTTTTTATTTATTAGCGCAATCGAATAAAACGAAAGAGAGAAAGAGAAAAAAATAAGTATGTTAGAAACACGATATTATATTTTTTTAATTACTCTTACAGTTTAAGGCTAATTTATCGAATGAATCACACAACCTTTCGATATCCTCAAAAGCTTCTTTACATTGCACTTGCTTTTTATTACAATTATAATAATGTGCTTTTTCAATAGATACACTGTGTTTTAATAATGCTTTATAAAGAAATCTTTGATTATTAGTAATTTATTATAAAAGAGAGAAAAAAAAATAAAGTCTTATATGAAAAAGGAGACGCGATGTATGAAGGATTTTTAGTCAATGGTAATTAGGTTATCTTTCCACTGCGTATCTTGACCAGCTTGGTCGACTTGCAAGGGCAATGGTAGAGCTGGTGCAGGCTGTATTTCTTCTTGTAGAGGCAGCGCTTCTAAGTTCAATGGTGCTGCTCTTGGTGGGATAGGATCTTCTTCGAGATCCACTTCGATTACAACGCTTTGTTGTTGCGGTTGTCGTATCCGGGGGGTAGTTATTAAATATTTAGCTGACGTATCGATTACGGATGGGTTAATAACTAAACCCCTTTTTGGGACAATTTTCTTTCTCGGTAGCAGAAATTGTGGCTCTAGGTCAAGTCGTTTTCTTTGATCCACCCAATAAACCGCGCTCTGACCTCTACTTGCAGACTTAGCTTACCTGCTGCTTGCCTTATCTTAGGGCCAAGGCCTCTTCTTTTATTATCTGTCATTTATTGGGGAAATAAGGAGGAAAGCAGAAAAGAAAAGAAAAAAGCAAAACAAAAAAAAATAAAGTAAGATTATTTGAAAAAAGAAAAAAAAACGAATGCTTAAAGAGAGGAAGAAGAGAGAAAAGAAAAAAGGAGAGAAGAAGAAAAAAATTTGTGAAAGAAAAGTTGCCCCAACACCTGATAGTCTCTTTTTTCTTTCCAAGTCTTTTGCCGCTGTTAAGAGCATGACGAAGCTGTCCGCCTTCTAATAATATTTCCAATCTTAACTAATGAATAAACGATGCGTTTAATCGAGTTTCTTTGCTACAAAGAAAAAATTTGTAAGATTAAACTCTAGTGCGGACAACTCAAGAAATCCACCAAAATATTATACATACAAAGTTATAATAAAAACTTTCAATATGTCGTATTTTAAGGTTAGGTTTGTCGAGTTTGATATCTAATTTCCAATCCAAGCTCATAAAAAAATAACAAGTCCAAATGATTTTTTATTTTAACAAAAATTATTGTATAAATATAGCTTTAGTGCGGACAAGTCATTATATTTGTTTAATTTAAGAATTTAAAAAGATATTAAAAAATTAAAAGCAAATGTATAAGCGTTAATCTAATCTTACGCCTTGCGTTAGATAAAATGATTGACTAAGTTTTTATTTTAGTTATTTGTAAGGTAAAGATTGTTATTTCAGAAAATTGTTATTTGTAGAAACAGAAAGAAGTAAAGTATTTATTTTTACTTGACGTTAAATTTATTGATTCATTTGTTAATTTATGTATAGACAAATAAAAATTGAAATATATGTTCCATGCTCTGTAACGTTTTTATTTTCCGCGGGTAGGAAAATGACATTTTTACCTCCTGTTGCCGGACGCTTCAGTGAGTAAGGTTCGAAGGCAGGAGATGGATCAGGATGGACGGTGGAATGATAAAGGATAATAAACGGGTTGACACGTTTGTTTATGCTAGGGAGTACCTGGGCTTTATTGTACTCAAAATACTCATATCTTACAACGAAGTATAAAAATATAGTAGTAGGAAGTGATAAACTAACCTAAATTATATAAATCAAATAACTAACCTAATTTAATTGCACGTGATACAATGAAATAAAGATTGAATTTATTATAAGCCACTTGACGGTATATGGGCCACTTGTTGGTGGCGAAATAAACGAAATTAAAATAATTCAAACTAATTTATATTACTTTCTTTTAATCAAAAATAAACTTTATCTTTAGTAATTAATCAAATTAGACCAAACGGTAGCAAACGACCTGGAAGGCCTGCTGGTTTAATTCTGTAATGATATAATAATGATATAATAAACGAGCAAAACGTAATATTAATCATTTAATTATTATAATAGCAGTAGGTGAACGGCACCCTTACTGTGGTCGAGCGGAATGCGGCTGAAGGCCTACGATTCTCTAATGCGCGGTGGATGCATATTGGTAGAGAAGTCCGACTCTGTAATGCGTCGCGGATACACATGGGTAGAGCAGCCTTACCTAGCTTGGTTCTGACGACGGCAGTGGGTGGGAAGCACCTTTAAAGCTAACTTAAATATGACTATAATGGGTGGAAAGTACCCTTAACATTATTACAAATTTATCTTACACAAAATGTCTTATACGCAAGTCAACGCGGTCGGCGCGATGGCTCATGCTATGACAGTTCGGTGTGAAGCACCTTTCATATTAATATGATTTTATATTAAATCAATCAAGATATTATTTACAAGGCGGCCGGTACAGCGGCTCAGTGGTACAAACTATATGGTGTGAAGCACCCTTAATATTAATGCAAATCTATATTTAAATTAATCTAGTTATTATTTGCGAAATGGCCGGTACAGCAGTCCGACGGCACGTGCTAGGATAGTATGGTGTGAAGCACCCTTAATACTAATACAATCTTACATTAAGTTAAACTTATCTATTATTTACAACGCGGTCGGTACAGCGAGATGAAGTGCAGTTGCAGTTTAACTCGGTTGGCGGGAGTTTTAAATGCGCGATATAATATAATCGTCGCAGCTCATCTAAGACAAGTATTGTGTTTTGTGTTTCCCTGTGATAGAGAATGCTTCGAATATTTGGTTTTCGAGTAATTAATTTATAAACAAATTAAGAATTCAAAATATTAGTTCTACGTTCATCTAAAGCAAGTATTTTGTATAGTTACTTAGCATTTTCCTGCGATAGAGAACGTTTCGAACAATGTATTTCAAATAAGAAAAGGCGTCATTAGATTTTATTTTCGATTTATCAACTTATAAATAAGTTAACAGATCGTAAAATCTTTACTCTATGCTCATCCAAAACAAGTATTTTGTCTAATTATTTAGCGTTTCCCTGTGATTGTGTGAGCATTTCGAGTGTAATTAATTAGTAAAAAAAAGCAGGTTGTTAATACTATTAAAAAATTTTTTTGTTAGTATTTTTTTAGCTATTTGAAAAGAAATATACCACCGTCGCTGTCACCATTTGTTATGTCTGGTCACCTTAAATAGGTTTACTCGGATGTTATATTTAATTGTGAGATATTTCTTGTTTTGTGTGCAGGGTAGAGGAGCCAAATCGCTTACCTTTTTATGGGTTGGCTGTGTGGTCGTAGATTACTTAAATTTTTGGTTGAAGTGTTGAAATGTGGCGTGGTGCTCCCCTCTGGTTGCCTGCTTATGGTTGGTTGGGTTGTTAAATAAATTATAACTAGGAACTAGTTGATTGGAATCTATTTATTTAGTTAAACTTTTTCACTAGCACGATACAAAAAATATATTTATAATTATAATTATAGAACTTAGATTTACAGTTGATAAACAAGTCGGTTATGCGGTTACTAGCGAATATTTTGTAATTAAAATTTTTTTTTATTGTTTGCGCACGTTGTTTACCTATTATTATTGTTAATTTAATTGGCAAGCTGTAAGTTCGATTGCGCAGTTACGAAAAATTTCCCAAAACTTGTCCTTTTTCTTCGTTGATCGGTTTATCACTTGCGTACAGAATGTTGGTGATTTATTTTTGTTTTATTTAATTTAATCGTAAAAGAGGTGAGTCGCGAAGTTTTTTTTTTTGTTAAAATGTGATAAAACTTTGCAAAAATATTTTAAACACAGTACGTCGTGTAGATTGAGAGATAAACCAGTGAAAGATAAAAAATAATAACTCGTTGATTTGAGCGCGTTCCGAATTTTGCGTTGCTTGATTTTTTTTGTAAAAGAAATCAATTTAAGAAGCAACAAGTAAAACTAGTAGCGTGGTAGAATTCGACGCGAGTTTACAAGTTTTTTATTAAGGTTCCCTCTTTTGCTTGTACTGTTGCTTGGGAGAACTGACCGCAGACTAACTTACTAAAATTATTTTTCTCTGCGAGAAAGGTACAAATTTAGAAAAAAATGCAAGTTTGTCAAAATTGAAAAGAGTCTCATTAGTCAGTTCGGCCATGAGAAACTCTTTAAAATCTCACATTTGGTGACAGAAAATATCTTCTTATCGCGCCTAAAAATGCTGAGGTAGCGTATACGGCGCGCAAACTTATTGCTTTTCTCTTAAAACTATAACAAGAAATTAAACTTATTTTCTAGTACAGCATATTCCTTATTACTTAAAGATTTATTTATTTACTTATATGTATCTATTAATGTTATTCGAAGATAGAATTGCAAATATACATAATTATATGTCTATAGCTAAAAATAAAAAAAAATTAATAGAAAAGAGATAAAAATAATAAAAAGATTTTTTATACATCCGTGATTATGCGGATGTAACAGAACATAAAATGCGAATGAAAATTAAAGTTTATATACGTCCCTGCTAGAAATGTGAACATGAAAAATGGTGTATATAACAATTTAAGGTTAGTAGTAATAATAATGCCAAAGAAATGGCCATAAAATGTTAAAAAAAACGTTTCCATTTCTACTGGTCATAAAATGGTAAAAAAAACGTTTCAATCTCCACCAGAGGTGATATCATTGGATTTAATTAGTGTGTATGTTAATTTTACAAAATAGGCATATTTTTTAGATGTTTCAATACTGGGCATCCTCTGGTTAAAATTAATTAATGTAAAGTCTCTTGTTTCAATTCTGTAATCTATTAAATTTTAAAACAATTAGTGTTTAAAAAGTTTGTAAATATGTGAATATCATTCATATCGAATAATGAATAACGTAGAATGATACAGAATATTTTTTATTTAGTGTATTCTAAGGGTTCACGGAAATCATCTTACAATTTAAAAAATTAGAAATAACAATATTTTTTCCAGTTTTTATTTGAGGGGATGTAATAGGGTATATGATTTCTACATAGTTACCGACATTGCAGTTTTCCAAATTTTCTATTTTTATTAAAAAATTTTCAGAAATATCTCTATATTGGGCTCTTTATTAGTAAAAATAGAAGACTGTAGTATAGAGATATTTTTAAAAATCTTGGATTAAGAACCAATGAGTTGGAAAACTGTAATGTCGGTATTTTACATCCTCTTAATAAAAAAGCATATCGTCAGTAGTTTCGAGTATCATAACTCGTTGAATTTTAAGATTAGGTTTTACGTATTGATCGTGTATAAGTCAAAGTTTATCAGACATGTGTTTGTTAAATCCTTTAAAGACATTTTGTCTGTCAAAATAACAAATATTTCTAACAGGTTCTGTCTGTTAATATTTCTAACTGAAAACCCTCCAATTCCAAATAAAATTTGTTTAAAAGTTGTTCAGAAGCTATGAAGAAATGAGAATTAAGATAAAATTCACATTAAAATGCAGCATTTATTTTCTATGCATATTTATAGCTAAATATTTGCATTATTTTTATTTCTAATAACTGTTTAATAGCTCAAACTTTTAAATATTTTTTTTTTTTCAATCAAAAAATTCCAATCTTAACCAATTTATTTCTAGTAAAAATCTAGAATAGCTACTTGGAAAACCTATACCAAAAACCAATTTTCTCTTATTAGTTACGAAAAATAAATAACAATAGACTTTATTCCTAAAGGTACGCTGTAGTAAATTACAAGGTAAAGTGCGTTTTTATAATATTCATTATTAAATATACTAAAAATAGTTTTTATAGCACAATGTGTCCTAAATCCGCATTTAGACACACAGCTGCCTGTGATTTAAGTAGCCTATTATTGCACACTATGTTCAGCAAACTTTATGCTATACAATAATGAGCTACTATTAATTTTGACAATTGCGAGTCTTCCAAGCGGATCTTTATAACCAGATCTCTACCTCAGGCCGAAATCTGCTTTAACATCACCCAGTAATCGAAAATTGTTTTCGGTGTTTGTCACATTCCGTTGGTTTAAAGACCGAAAACATTTATCTCTTACCTATACATACATTGTTGACAAAGAAAAAACACCTAATAGATCAACGAAGTTACATAGGCAGCGATCACCCATCCAAGTAATAACCGCGCCCAATGCTGCTTAACTTCGACGATCGGCTAAGGTGCAGTTCCGTAACCCCACCAATGTGCCAGTACACTTTTTAAATCAAATAACAATAATAAGAACGTGAGATACGAGTAAAACTAAAATTAATACCAATGTAATGTATGAAACGAAGAGGTAGTATTATTGTATTATCATTATTATACGATTTAAGTAAATACTTGAAATTACGGTTTTAAAATTTTTCTGTTTTGATTAATCATTCATGAAATGTTTAAATTTTTTTTATTTATAGTTTTTGCTTTCCTTTATCGATTCATCATTCACGGAATGCCTAGTATTTACAATTTTCGTTTTTATTTTACGATTTATCATTCGTGGAGTGCATAGTTTTTGTTAATTATTGATTATTAAGAGTACTCATGTAATGCGGCGGATTTATGATACTTGTGCTATAAAATAGTATACGATACTTGAGACTTAAGTGGCTCATTGCACGACGTGATTATCGCTCTCGCTACGCTCGGGCGATAACTTCACGTCGTGCAATAATGGGCCACTTAAGTCACATGTATCGTCATATACTATTATGGTACACTAACAAAGAATCCTTATCTCTGGGAATCGAATATGGCTGAAACTACCAGATATGCTTCTTTGATGAAAAAAATTAGCCCGTATTTCGACACCTTGAATTCGAAAAGACTTACTTCGTGTGTACTTATGTACAATAAGTCCATTCCAAAACGTTTTTCTGCCTTCCGGCCGGAAAGCGGCAACTTCCAAGCCACTGCCCAAAACGAAGTTGCCGCTTTCCGGCGCCATCGAGCAGAAAAGGACATTACAATGCATGGCCAATAAAAAAGAAAACCCCAAAACACATATTTGCCAACCTCGGCTTCGCCTCGGCCGACAATTATATGTGATTTGCGACATTTCTTTTTTTCTTGCCATGGGTCGTAATATACTATTTATGAAGTAAGTACTTTCGAATTGGAGGCGTCGATTTTTTTTTTTCGTCTAATGGGCTTGAGAGAAAAAGATATAGACATTTTTCTTCAAATACACACACTGAAAAAAAAACCCGAAGTCAGCGCTGCGAAGTTAATCTGAGCGGTTGCATGCGAACAACATTCGAAGCGAGTGATTACAGAAAATCGTAATGTATGAATGCGTAACCATGTCGCTGTAAATAATTACGACTTTCTTTGTAAACGATTACGCTAATCCGAGCAGAGCGCCACAACTGTGTTGCGAGCACGCTTGCTCCGACTCTCCGGCATCGCGCGTGCAGAAAGCCGAAACCAAGCACTGCGGCAGAGCTGCGAGCTTGCTTGCTCCGACTCTCCGGCATCGCGCGTGCAGAAAGTCGAGACCAAGCACAGCGGCAGAGCTGCGAGCACGCTCTCTTTGATTCTGCGGCATTTCTCATGCAGAAAGCCGAGACCAAGGGTAACGACAGAGTAACATGCTCGCTCACTTTGAATTTCTGAACATTGACGTACCAAAAGCGAGACCAAGCACTCTAAACGTTAAAAATTTACATTTAAAAAAGCAAAATTTCTTTTTCTTTTCTTTCTTTGTAAGTTTTAACACTTTATGTGAAGTATAATTTATTTAAGTAAAATTCTATAATATTATAAAAATTAAATTTTATTTCATAAAATTTTGTTTAAAATGTTTCTTAACTTAAAAATTGATGTGATATTTTACTTTTACCATTATTCGCCTGAGTATATTAATGTAATAATGTAAATTTATAATTTTGATTTATTTTTAATACCTTATTTGTGCGATTATTAGTGCTTTTATACCTTTGAATTGATTTTAACTTTATTTTAATCATTCGTGTTTTTATAAATTCGTATTTTTATAAAGCTGACGATGAATAAAATTTACTCGTCAAGCGTAACGATTTCAGTTTCTCTTATAGATGGTAAAGTTACAATTCCAATAATTATAAAATTAAACTTAGATAATTCAAAGTAATTTACAAAAAATTTGTCTAAATATTTATAAATAGTCATTTATTAAGTTATTCTTTATAAACTATATGATTGTATTGTTACAAATTTCGTATACGAATGTAGTTCTCTTGGTGTATGAGGGAAGATATGATATTTACAATTGATTTTTATGTCGTCTAATGGTATTATTATTATTATTATTATTATTATTATTATTATTATATATATATATATATATATATATATATATATATATATATACATACACATGATATCTGATAAAATATTTATTACGTTTTCTTCAAAATTTAATATGTTTGGAGAAAAAATTATTATGATTGATTATAAAATGACTATTTTTCATACTTTTTTATGAATTAAGAAGTTTTCAATTATTTCCCCGTTGTCGCTAAAATTTAATTATTCTTTAAAAATAAAAAAAAATTATTTAAGTCGTTAAATAATAAAATATCTTGGGCAGTTACTGTGTATATTAAATAGTAATTTTTCACTAATCAAGTAAGCTAAAAAATCTACATATTGTTATTTCCTAAAATTCAATTACATTCTAGATATTTCTAACAAAGATGTTTCTATTAAATTTTTATTTTGGTTTGATAATTTTGAATAAAAAATTCATTAAATTATTAATATTAAAAAAACTTTAAATAATAAAAATATTTCTGTTAAGAAATTTAAGAAAGTTAAAATTTTTATGTTAACATTTTAACTTTGAAAATTACATAAAAAAAATTTGTGTTTCATTTGTATCACTTATGTGTGTTAAAATTACAAATTTTTTCCACTGTGTACTTTATTTTTTTAAATTTTCAATATAAAATGGTTATTGCAACAAAATAATTGATTCAATTGAGTAAATATTTTATAAAATAATAATTTATTACTTTTAAATTTTTATTTTTGAAGTTAATGATTGGAAATATTAAGCCTAACATTTCTTTCTTAATTCAAAACGAATTTTTATTGAATTTTGCTGATGAATTCATTGGAACTGATTTTTAGACTTGAAGAATCTATTTCTTCAGATTGGTTATATTTTATTGAAATCACAGGCTCATTGTATTTTAACAAAAAAAATTATTTTGAATACAAATACATCCATAGTTAATCAAACGGCAATGTTATTAACTTAGCAAAATATTTATTTATATATATATAGAGCGGTAATAAAAGTTAGAAGGAGAAAATAGAACATTGAAAGTGAGGGCTGTAACGAGTTTCATAAAAAAGACTTTATGTACCAATTGTAAACTGCATTTTGTTCTACATGAACCAAAATGTTACCAAGAAGTTATGATTCTAAGGTTATAATGAAAAAAATAATATCAACAAAATATTTTATATTTTAATTAATTTTACAAACAAAAATTTTATAATATTATTAACATTATTAGAAATCGTATCTGCAAGCTACATAATATTCGTTATTTTTTTTTACATATAAACACGGAACAGGATTGCGAATTTCTTCTAGAGCAATAAGTTTTTCAGGAACGTTGTTATCGAACACGCTGTACGCATGATAATCTTCGTCAAAATTCTTATTCATCAAAGTATCTACATAAAAAAATACTCTACTATTAGCTTAAAAAATTTTATTAATTTTACCAAACTGTGGGAAAATTCCAACACCTTCAACATCGTCATTAATTTTTAACAAAAACACTGTATTTTGCTGATATTTTTTTCCATTAATAATTACATATTTCAAACTATGAGCTGTAATATTTTTAGCCCCTAATGTAATTTTATTTAATAACGAAGCAGGTATTGCATAATTCTCTTTGGGACCTTTAAAATTTTCTTTCCTAAAACATAAACGTAACTGGATTCTAATTACAACAGTCAAAGGAAGGTTTCTTCTCGAACTTGTAGAGACAACGATCCCCTTTAACTCTGAATGTTTTTTCTCCCCTGGCATGCTCCATAGATGTATCAGAGGACCATATTCGCGAATCATTCGAGGCAAATGAGTCACAAAGTGACTTTTTGGTTTCAAATAAGAAAATAAATCCATGTGAAGCTGATGATGAATAGATATGTACTCTTCAAGCATAACGATTTCAGTTTCTTGGTGAAGTTACAATTCCAATAATTTTTCATTTTCTTAAAAATACGTTAAACAATTAACAAATGCAATTTAATAAGCTATATATATATATATATATATATATATATATATATATATATATATATATATATAATATTTATAAAAGATAAAAGAAATAACGCTGCTACTTTTTTGAAATTATTGAATTTAAAATTGGAACTACGACCCAAAAATCAATAGTAAATATCTTCCCTCTAACGCCAAGCAAACTCCATTTGTATACGAAATTTGTAACAATACAATCATATAGTTTATAAAGAATAAGTCAATAATGACTACTTATAAATACCTAAAGAATTTTTTTTCAAATTACTTTGAACTTTCTGAGTTTCAATGTGTCCTAATAAATTTATAAATATAAAAAAAAATAAGAAGGATTAAAATAAAGTTAACATCAATTCAAAGATATGAAAGCACTAATAATCGCACAAATAAGGTATTAAAAATAAATCAAAATTATAAATTTACATTATTACATTAATATACTCAGGCGAATAATGGTAAAAGTAAAATATCACATCAATTTTTAAGTTAAGAAACATTTTAAACAAAATTTTATGAAATAAAATTTAATTTTTATAATATTATAGAATTTTACTTAAATAAATTATACTTCACATAAAGTGTTAAAATTTACAAAAAAAGAAAAGAAAAAGAAATTTTGCTTTTTTAAATGTAAATTTTTAACGTTTAGAGTGCTTGGCCTCGCTTTTGGTACGTCAATGTTCAGAAATTCAAAGTGAGCGAGCCTGTAACTCTGTCGTTACCCTTGGTCTCGGCTTTCTGCATGAGAAATGCCGCAGAATCAAAGAGAGCGTGCTCGCAGCTCTGCCGCTGTGCTTGGTCTCGACTTTCTGCACGCGCGATGCCGGAGAGTCGGAGCAAGCAAGCTCGCAGCTCTGCCGCAGTGCTTGGTTTCGGCTTTCTGCACGCGCGATGCCGGAGAGTCGGAGCAAGCGTGCTCGCAACACAGTTGTGGCGCTCTGCTCGGATTAGCGTAATCGTTTACAAAGAAAGTCGTAATTATTTACAGCGACATGGTTACGCATTTATACATTACGATTTTCTGTAATCACTCGCTTTGAATGTTGTTCGCATGCAACCGCTCAGATTAACTTCGCAGCGCTGGCTTCGGGTTTTTTTTTCAGTGCAGAAAAGAAGGGCTTGTAAGAACATAAATAACCTAAAAACTGAGACTCTTATAGAAAAATGTAAAAAAAGTATATATTGAATATCTTGATTTAAGTTTTATTACATAAAAAAATTTTATGTAGTTCAAAAGTTACAGGTGATCAAAGTATGGTAATAAAATAATGTCAAAAATTCATCATGGGTTACATGCAAAAAAACGAATAAAATATGTAATAATATTCAATTAGGCATTAATTTCGAACCACAAGAGCATTTTTAACGCAATGAGGCTTTAATTGAAGTATTCCACTTGTACTTTTTTTTATCTTGTATACATTTTTCTGTAACAGTTTTAATATTTTGGTTATTCAAGTTCTTATACAAGCGCTTCTTTGTATTATATTTTCGAAGAAATATTTTAGGCTAATTTCTTTGTCGCTAGAATCTATTAGACAAAAAGAAAAAATATGGGTTTTTTTCATTAAAGAATCATATCCTGTAGTTTAAGCCAAATCCTTTTCTCAGAGGTGGGAACCTTTCCTTGTTATAAAAATACTTAACGTATTTAAAAAAAGTTCGTTTTTGCAAAAATTAATAATTACAAAAAAATAGATGCAGCCTAATTTTATGTTATTAAATGCAATATTTTCCCAACATTTGATCAATAAAAATTTATTTTATCGTTTCGTTTTCAAAGAAAACTTTTTAAAATAGGGTAAATTAAAAGGGTAAACTATTTGGTTTTCAAATTTTTTTTTGAAAGTGAAACTGATTTTTCTTTATTAAAAAAAATATAATTCTATATATTAGGAAATGCGGTTTTCTCTTAATTTTTTGTTACAATTGTTAGTTTTTAAAAAATAATTCATGATATCTTTTTAAATTCATTATTTAAGTAAATGTAATGACTTATCCGCATTAAAGCTATGCTGATACAATAATTTTTGTTAAAATACAAATCCAATTGTGCTTGTTATTTTTTTATGAACTTTGAATAAAAATTAGATATTAAGCTCGATAAACTTAACCCCAAAATACTATACATCGGATGTTTGCTTATAACTTTTTATGTATAATGTTTTGATGAATTTCTTGACTTGTCCGCACTCGGAATTAATATTACGAATTTTCTTACTGTAGTGATGAAACTTGATTTGATGCACCGCTTATTTATAAACTTTGAATGAAAATATTATTAAGGGAGTTCTATTGGTAATAGAATTAACAAACAGATTTTAATGAAATTTGATTTATTGGTACACAATACATATAAGATAACGTCATTAAATTTTTGGATGACTAGGGTATACAGGAGAAAAGTTATCAAAGATTTTTTTTCGAGATTTTAACGTGCAGTCTTATGGCGAAACGCACTTTTGCCGAATTCAATTAAGAAATACAGTTTATTTAACAAACAGATATTGTTCAAATTTTTTATATAGCATAAAAAACATTTTAAGAAAGTATACAATTTCAAAAAATAAGCATTAGGTATCTGTGAGAGTTGTAATAAATAATTATGTAAAGGCATTCAATGAATTTCGCTTCTTAGATGTCATAACCGAAGATATGTGGCAACGCTGTGAAAGCAAGATAGGTGCGATGACGCGCGCGCTTTTTAAATTCGAATATTGTAATACATATGGAGTATTAGTGCAAATACTAATTGCAGGTTAAAAATGTTATTTATGTATAAAAGGTTAAGGTGACAATTAGAATAATTAAATATAAATATTTAAATAAAACAACAGGTATATTAAATCATTTGAATATAAATTTATTATAATAACAACAGTTGCTTTTAATAATTTTCTAATCACAGTTTTTCACTTAAATAATTTATTATCACATTTTTATGACTTAATAATCGGTTTAGTAAAAAATTGCAACGTATATAAAAGTTACATTTATAATAAATAACTCAATCGAACAAATTAAACATGTATAAAGTAATATAAATAATATTTTTATAGAAAAATAAAATAATATTCAACGTATTTACAATTTGTATAAAAATAGCTTACGAATAATTGTATAATATAAGTAAAAATATAAATAAATAATATCTGAAAAAAAAGTAAAATAAAATATCACGTATACAATACTTATTTTTTAGTATAGAGATTTGGCGATTTTTTGGGTGGAGGTTTTTCTTTTTGTTTTTGTGAAATTTTCTCCGGACTCGACATAATGATTGTATTAATGTAAGACCGAAAAACAACACACTACAGCTGAACGAACGCGCACGTAACAGCTGTAGTGTTGCAGTGTTGCCACATGTAATATTCATACCTAATGAGTCAAATGAGAACTACGGATAATCTGCTATGACTTGTGTAGTAAGGATAGAACTCCCTTAAGAGAGAGGGAACTCCGTCATGCCGTTAATATATTTAATAATATATTTAGTAAATAAACTTACTAGCATTGTAATTATTTATAAAAAATTATTTATGTTAAAAAATATGTGTTAAAATCACTTTTGTGACATTTTTTTGTCTATCGCTAGCCTTGAATGGGCCCCATCACATTTGGTGGCTAAGTCCGGCCCTAGATGATCTTTGTAATTGTTTTTTTTATTTTTTTTGTAGCCCTTACACCGATCTTATCCATTAATTTCTTCCTTTCCTATTTACTCTTCTTTCTTTTCAAAACTATACTATACATAAACGAGAGATATACAAAACGATTAAAGTTTCTCTATGACGATTGACGGTGTGTAATTTTTGCATGATATTAAACTCTTAAGAGGGGGTCGTAACCATTCGCCGCTCTGTACAGAGTGGCACTGCGGTCAGATGAGAGAAATATAGAAAACATTTTTTATTCAGCGATTTATAATTTATCGAGACAATAATATACTTCTAACGTTGTCAAAGGCACTAGCCATATATATGTAGAATTATTATTGATGCTAATATTGTTTGAAAAGTCTAAAATATTATCATAAAACGAAAAATGCGGCGCGTGGTAGAACCGATGTAAACATATGGGTATGTTTCCTAAGTGCGACAGAGAAAGTAATAGTAAAGAACGAAGTATACACATGCTCACGCCGGCTCTACTTCGCACTGCATTTTTCGTTTTATAACAATAGCTTAGACTTTTCAAACAAGATTATCATCAATAATTATTCTACATATATATGACTAGTGCCTTTAACAACGTTAGAAGTATATTATTGTCTCGATAAATTATAAATCGCTGAATAAAAAATATTTTATATTTTTCTCTCACCTGACCGCAGCGCCGCCAAGCGGCAAATAATTCCTACCTCCTCTTAACTTGTTAAGGAGGCTCCTCAGTCTCCAATGTTATTTTCTAAACTGAATGGATTTTTATGAAACTTTGAAAAAATGTTCATTGACCTTCCATCTTTTCATTGCTTAAAAAAAAATATAGGGTAAGCCATCAAAATTTAAAGAAATCAATGTGTCAAATCATTGTTCTTATACACAGGCCTTATGTGAAAAATGCACGATGGAACTACAAATGTTATCGTAATTAAATCTTTACGCAAGGATTTTTTATAAAAAACTAGAGGGATATAGATTTTTTAATAAGGATTACAATGCAATGAAGAAAAAAGAGGGTAAGCCATCAAAATGAAGAGAAATTAAGTGTAAAAGTTGAAAATATTTGATTAACGTAGAACCGAAAGAATCAGCTGGTATATACTGCGCATGCGTGATAATTCTAAGACGCTCAGAGCACGTGTATACATATTACGAAGTCCGCTGTATAGTGCCGTATATAAGTAAATAGTCACAAGAGCTTTTCAAGAAAAAAAAATTTTTTCTTAACATATATTTATGCAATGATTTTTGTTCTTGAAATAATAATAATTATAATTTAGAAACATAGAGTGTATTCATCTATGAAAGTTTGCAATAATATAAAGACCACCAAGGAACCCAAAACATGATACGGTCCTAGCATGATGAGCCTCCTTAAAACACGATTTATAGCTGACGTTTATGCTTCGTCACTTGGTTTACAGAAAGATTTAATGTTCAAAAGCAATATTTAACTACATGAAAACATGGGGAAAAAATTTAAACGTTTGATTGATCATTGTATTAAATCATTTAATATGTTTAGGGAAAACCGGGGTAAATCGAACCCCTGGGGCAAATCGGACTGGCACCACTGGATATGAGTACAAGTAAATATTCGAATATTGAAATAACTATAAATAAACTTTAACAAAGAAAGTAATTTGATGTAACAATATTAAAATCTTAGAGGTAAAATAAATATGTAGTATATATTTATATAAAGTGATGCCGGTCCGCTTTTTCCCGGGGGTTTGATTAGTTCCGATTACCCTTATTATTTCCCTGGTAGAAATTTTAACATTAAAAATGGTGTAAACAACAATTTATGACCATTGTCAATAGTAATATTTTGTCATGTCAATATTGGCGAATAAATGGCAATTTTTTGCTGAATCTGCAGAGCTCAAATTTTTTGGTATATTGGTTAGTATCTTATAGGCAAAAAATGCTAATATAAAAATGTTGTTCAAAATTTTTGTATTTAGCCAAAAAAATACGCATTTTAAGTAAACGGAGAGAAAAAATCAGTAACAGCTATCTAAAAATTAGGTAAACTGTGGATAACTTTTTTTGAATAGTTATATAACTTTTTAGTAATGAGTCCTTAATTTTTCAGATCATAGGTAAAATCATAACCTCACTTTTGCCACGTGGCGAGAAAATATAGATTAGTATTTATTCACATTCCTTCGTCAATGTTTATTTTTATTGGAATTTATAAAAATAAAAATAATATTAAATTTTCTTAAAATAAAAATATGAAACGCAGTACGAAACGAGTATAAAAATATCGTTTTTTAAAATAATAAATGGAAAATTTTATTAATCGTTTAAAAATAACCTCTAACAATCCGATCACAACTCAAAATATACGCGCGAATATATTAACAAAAGTGATTCTATTAATGATTAATGATAACTTTCAAGAAAAAACCTTAAATGATTCTTAATAGTAATCAATTAGAGCACAATTTGATAGACTCTACTGTTAACTATCTATATTCAAATAATAGTGGATCAGACTCAACATTTTATTAGCATTTTTTAGCACTATGAAGGTTGAAAAAAACGTTTCATATTAGTTCAAATAATGGCCATAAAACATTCCCATTTTCTGCTCTTCACTTTGAAGAAATGGCCATAAAATGGTAGAAAAAGCGTTTCATTTTCTACCAGGGTTGGAAATTATTTTAAAAAATTTTGCATTTAATTAAAGCTCAAAGTCATGCTTATACTTTTCCTTGTACGTTCATCAATATGCATATAAAATATTTTATATATTTCAATTTTTTTATAATACTAAACGGGCATTTTTTGCCCAATAACATTTTAAGTACACATTTAAAGACAATACAATTGACATATTATTTAACGTGGTATCAACCCACGGCAGAGTCAGTGAAAAAGCGTCCAGACGGGGAATCGATCTCGCGCCAACGAGAATACAAGTCCCGCGCCTTAGCCACTACGCCACCGAACCCTACAATTTATTAAAAATTGTTCGTGATATGATGTGCAATAAAATTATGAACTAAAAAAGCACAAATAATATATGAATAGTCAATATTTCGAAATAATCAAAAGTATAATTAATAAAATAAAGATAAAAAAATTATTTATTTAAGTATTTTATTGTAAAATAAAGATCTCAAATATGACATCATTATACTGCCGTTTTAAGTAAAAATTCACGTAAGTGACATTTTGTTAAAAAATAAATTTTTTCTATCAAGAGATCCGACAAAGAAATAGCCTATTAAATGAATATAAAAGAGTTGTTTCAAATTTTTCGCTAAAACATGAGGAAATGAAAATTACTCAAGTATTGAAAAATTGAAAATTGGATTGAACAAAATTGATATTATTTCACTTTATCACTTTTATTTATTTTACACTCATGTAAGTTTTTACTTAACACGGCAGTTTTTAATTTGAAGTATCATTAGTAAATTATTAAAAACATATTTGATAAAATTTTAACTTCTAATAAATTGCTTTTTAATGATCAAAAATTTTTTTTTAGGAAAGTCGAATGTTGGAGCAAAAAAAGTTGACCAAGCTAAAAGAGGTTCACTTTATAGTTAAAAATGTGCGGTTCCATTCTGATGTAATTAAGAATTTCAAAAGGCTAAATTCGCACAGAGGCGAGAGTCATGAACTCACGCTCGTTTCTAGAAAAAAAAAAAACTAGGTCAATGAACAGCCAGGTATGATTTTAATGAGAAACAAAAGAAAGAAAAACGAAGTAAATGAAATTATGATTCGCCGCTGTTGCATTTTGTTAGCGTGCGTTTTTCTTTTTAATCGATCATCTATGGAAATCCATAAAAACTAATTGTCATTTTAAAATTATTTTATAGCACTGTGGGACCTAAATCCGCCCATAGGTAAAGCGCCACTGTTATCTAGGGGGCACTTTTTTAAACATTATAAAGCCGAATTTACTTAGGTCACGTTATCAGTCAAGGTAAAATATAAAAAGTTTAACTGTTCCGTTAAAAAGCGAATAAAAAAAATTTGAAAGGATGGATTTAAAAGGTTTTTTAGAGCTCTTTCAAATACTGATGGTTTGATTTAAAAAAATCTATTTTTTAACTATATTTATAGAGCTAAAAAAAAGAGAAAATTTTAAAAATTTTGTGCCCATGTTTAACCCTGGGCCAATTCTAGCGAAATTAATTTACATTAACGTTAAACCTCTCAAATTAAAAGTTTTTTAGCCTTCTTTCAAACGCTGTTTGGTTTTTTATGCTATGATAAATCGTTAAGAAGTTATAACGATTTTCTTGAAAAAATTAGCTTTTTCCAGCTCGCTATATCTCGGAAACATTACACCGTATTAAAAAATGTCAAAGAAAAAAATGTTTGTTTTTAAGTGCAGAATATGTATATTGAATTTCATAGCTCGCGATCAATATTTTTTTTACACTTTTTCACTCTGTTATGATTTTAGATTTTAATAAAAAATCGACAAATATTCCAAATGTAAAATAAAAATATTTATCGCGAGCTATATAATGCTTAAAAAATATAACGAGCAGAAAAAAAGCTAATTTTTTCAGAAAAATCTTTATAACTTCTTAACAATTTGTCATAGCATAAAAATCAAACAGCGTTTGAAGACTAAAAAACCTTTAATTTGAGAGGTATAACGTCAACGTAGAATAATTTCGCTAAAATTGGCCCAAGGGCAAAAAATTTTTGAAATTTTCTCTTTCTTTTAGCTCTATAAATATAGTTAAAAAATAGATATTCTTAAATCAAATCATCAGCATTTGAAAGAACTCTAAAAAAAACTTCTTTATATGCTTTCCAACGGAACAGTTTAATTTTTTATATTTTACCTTGACTGACTAGGGCAGCTTCGTGTGAGTGGGAGTGTATAGTTATAGTTCAACGCTCCAATATAAGTTTACTCTGTGATTCCCCTAATCACTCTACGCGATTGCTAATACAATACGTATAAGTTATCTACTTACATGTTTGAAGCAACATTTAAATTTATGATTTTACAGAAGGTGATTTAAACTAATAATTTCACATAATATCAATAATATTCATAAAAATTAGTATTCTTACACGTTTCAAGTATATTTTTAAGATTATAATTTTTTCTTTTCTTTTTTGATTTATCATTCATGGAATGTTTAGTTTTTTCTTTTCTTTTTCGATCTATTATTCACAAAATGCCAAGTTTTTTTATAGTTTTCACTTGTATTTTTCGAATTATCATTCGTGGAGTGCATAGTTTTTGTTTATTCTTGATTTCGAAGAGCACAGATTTAATACAGCAGATTTATGTCCCACGTGCTATAAAATAGTATATGATACTCGTGATCTCAGTGGAACTTTAAATAAAGTAATAAAGTAGTGTAAATAGTAAAGTAGTGTAAGTAGTAAAGTAATGTAAGTAGTAAAGTAGTGTAAGTAGTAAAGTAATGTAAGTAGTAGAGTAGTGTATGCCACTTCGGTCACTTGTATCATAATTATCGTGAATGTTTTATGTATTAATAATTAAAAGTAAAAATATTAATTACTGTATGTTAAAATTTTGCACTTTTAAATTTTGATATTTTAAACAGTTGTTTGGAGCATAAAGAAAAATTTAGTATTTTTTTATATAATGGTTCAGTTTTGTTAGTAGAAGCACATTTGTACTAGCTCATCAGACAGCTTTGTCAACCACAAATTGTTCGATCAGCCATCAAAGTGAGTTGTAAGTTGTGCATATATATGTTTATGACGTCGTAGGCCGTATTCGGTGGAATACCTATAGACCACGCTAAATTTGTATAGGCATTGCATACGTTCATGCTAATATCTCGACGATATTCTCTCTGTCAATACTCCCTTAGGGAGTATTGACAGCTCTATACTCCCTAAGGGAGTATTGACAGATCGAGATATCACATAGTATGGCCGTATATGACGCGAGTGACATCGATTCGTAGGTTAGTGAAAACAAAGGAATGTCGTTAGATTTGTCAATGTTCATACAAATTCATATAAAATCTTAACTTTACAGAATGTTTTGTTTGAACAAATTTTCAAAGTTAAACAGTTAATAAGTAAAATAAATAAGTAAATAATGACATTATTTACTTTTTTTAATAAAACATATATCATTAATTTAAAAAAATCATTTTTATAGTTCCTCATACGGCCTACCAACGACATAAACTTATCTACGTAACTTGGGAGTACGAAGGATTCTGAATCCAGGCTTGACTAAAGTGCTTGTCGCTTGAGCAGCAGTAAGTCTCGGGCGCGCTTCGCACGCCCTCGACCAACTGCTACTCAAGCGACAAACACTTTAGTCTCGCCTGTATTCATCCTTCGTACTCCCAAGTTACGTATATAACTAATAAAGGATTTGCGGTGTTATAACGTATGTCCGATGAATCAGCTGCTGATCTTTTTCTCTCTCGTAGGTACACTCTCGTTCACACGAAGTTGTCCATCCTAATCAGTTGAGGTAAAATGTAAAAAGTTTTACTGTTCCGTTGGAAAGCGTATAAAAAAATTTTGAAAAGATGGGTTTGAAAGGTTTTTTAGAGCTCTTTCAAATGCTGATGGTTTGATTTAAAAATATCTATTTTTCAACTATATTTATAGAGCTGAAAGAAAAAAAAAATTCAAAAATTTTTTGCCCATGTTTAACCCTTGGTCAATTCTAGCGAAATTATTCTACGTTAATGTCATACCTCTCAAATTAAAGGTTTTTTAGTCCTTTTTCAAACGCTGTTTGGTTTTTTATGCTATGATAAATCGTTAAGAAGTTATAATGATTTTCCTGAAAAAATTAGCTTTTTTCAGCTCGCTATATCTCGGAAACATTACACCGTATTAAAAAACGTCAAAGAAAAAAATGTTTGTTTTTAAGTGCAGAATATGTACCCATGAAAGAACTGCCAGCTTTGAATTAACGGCTGATAATGGCTGAATATTGGTCACCGTCCTACGTATGCCCGGTACTGAAACAAGCTTGTATCCAATTTCGAAATGATAATATCGGACCAAATAATATAGAAAGGTATCGTTCCAATATCGTTTGCCAGATTCTATCGATAGAATATTATTATAGTATTGCTCCAGTACCATTTGCCGTTGTTGTCGTTGCTAAGCAAGTACTTGCAATGACATAATATTTGTTTGAATATAACCTCATTATAACCTAATAATTTTATACGTACATGTGCACAATACGCGCTATAAAAAAATGTATAAAAGAGTAGTTATTATTTGAAAAAACAAGAAGCATTGAAGAAATTCAATTTGTCAACATTGTAAAAAACATCTGTAAAGTCTGTAGTCGATTCTTTAAGCTTCGAGAAAAAAACTGATTTAAATAAAAATACAAATTAAGGCGCAATAATAGCAAAATTGGTTAAGTTTATTTTCAAAATTAATGGATTATGGTCGTATAATGAACAGCGATTTATTGATTTCAAAAGTGTTTTTATTCCAAAAAATTTTGTAAGAAAAAGATGATTTATTTATTTAAATAAATAATACTTAATTATATAAATTAAATGATAAATTATTCGATGACTGGTAAATACTGGTAATCAGTATTGTGCCTGCATTGGCATTGATAGTTCGGTCCTATATTATCATTTAAATATTAAACGGATACCGAACCAGCATTGGGAATCAGTACTGGAATCACGGGCACCAGTACCGTACCAAATCCAGTCCGGAATTGCCTTCTTCCATGGGTATATTAAATTTCATAGCTCGCGATCAATATTTTTTTTTTACATTTGGAATATTTGTCGATTTTTTATTAAAATCTAAAATTATAACAGGGTGAAAAAGTGTAAGAAAAAAAAATTCTATCTATAAAATTTTATACATTTATTCTTGATTTAAAAACGAACATTTTTTTTCTTTGACATTTTTTAATACGGTGTAATGTTTCCGAGATGTAGCGAGCTGAAAAAAGCTAATTTTTTCAGGAAAATCGTTATAACTTCTTAACGATTTATCATAGCATAAAAAACCAAACAGCGTTTGAAAGAGGACTAAAAAGCCTTTAATTTGAGAGGTATAACGTCAACGTAGAATAATTTCGCTAGAATTGGCCCAGGATTAAACATGGGCAAAAAATTTTTGAATTTTTTTTTTCTTTCAGCTCTATAAATATAGTTGAAAAATAGATATTCTTAAATCAAACCATCAGCATTTGAAAGAGCTCTAAGAAACCTTTCAAACCCATCTTTTCAAAATTTTTTTATACGCTTTCCAACGGAACAATAAAACTTTTTATATTTTATCTCAACTGATTAGAGTGGGCAACTTCGTGTGAACGGGAGTGTAGGTTTACGGTTAATGACACGACTACAATTATTATGCGATGTCACTTTGCTCTTTTATCGTGTACCTATTTGCTAGACCTACTTTTAATTTAATTACATGGCATTACGCGTTAAATTGACGAGGGCTTAATTTCGATGACATTTTGGGTTATGCGCATTCTATCACTCTGATTTTAATCAACGTTATATCTTTGCACATCCATTTCATCACTAGTCTCTTCTTTAAATCTTATTAACGTATTTACGCTCATCTTTTTGTTTTTTTCAAATAAAATTTCTTAAACGAAAATTATTTTCAAATCTATTTAGAAATTCAATTAAAATTTTTTTTAGTAAGTTTTGAATTGCTAAAGACCGTTGCGCTCAAAAAGATACAATTTACAGATACAGTGATACACCGAGATACTTTTGCACCATAAAAGATAGTACGTTTTAGAAACGCACTACAAGGTGGCGCGCATGCACAATATTTTTGGAATATGCAAGATAAATATCGATGCGGCGCCACCTTGCGCTGTGTTTTACGATTAATGCACCAAAAAAAGTGATGCATGCATTATAAAATGTAAGGCAATACATATGATTTACGTAGCAGAAGGCATCATTTTTTCTAGTGAGGGCGCGCATCAAGTTTATTGAGGCAAAAGTCTCTCCGTGTAGATACAAAATTATATTGGTTACTATATCTATGTATATGAAAAACAAATGTATTGTATTTTGTATTTGTTTATATATAGATATACTAACCAATATAATTTTGTATCCGTCACTCTATCTATAACTTGCAACTTTTTGAGTGTAGCAGACTTAATTTTAAATTGCTTTCAGTGAAATTCAGTCCGCTGCTAATTTCAAAGTCTGAGTATCAGATCCTAAAATACTTAAAGAATTCAATAACACATTTATTGATAAATTTATACCCAATTGAAGATTTTTTATTGTTGTAATAGTAGATACTTTGAAAAGTTTTTTTTTCAAATTATTTTGAATTTTATAAGTTTGTATAAACGCAATGTTAAAAAAAAAAAACAGAAAAATATTTAAAATCGTAAGAACTCATACGTGGCTTTTACGTGAACTCAGCATCCATAAGAAGCTGATTTAAATTGTGATAGCAGTCTCTGGTAAAGCTTTCAGAAAAAAAGTATGTTAAAATCGTAAAAACTATTGTGTGGCTATTATATTTTTATTTAAAAATTTTTATTTAAAAATATAATAGCGAAAATCTTTTTTAAAAAAAAAGATTCAATCATACAAGTAATGCATTTGAGAATCTTCATAGATTGAAAAAAATCAATTAAAATACCGTTTTTTATTTAAAACATGTTAAAATCATTTTTAGACATTGTTAAAATTCATAACTTTTCTTATAAAGTTTATTACACTAAGAAAAAAATATGATTGTATCAACTGAATTTTTCTGTTAATATATCACAATGAAATATTCTATTCATTTAACATACGAGTTCTGTTAATTTGATGGAATTGTAATATTGATTCAATTTAAAATTAACTTTAATTTAACAGCAAAGTAAGTTAGAATAGCTGTTACATTTTATTGTATTAAACATAAAGTTTTCAAGATGATAAAAACTTTTTCATTTATTTGAAGCTCACAGCACACAGAGTTCCAATTTCCAGATATTAACACATAACTTATATTATAACAATGATCATTATTCGTTTCTTAAGTGAAATTTTTTAACATTCTATTAGATATTTTATACATTACACTATTGATATTTACAAATAAAATCTAACATCGCTCGCTAACAAACTATACGCATCGCATCGCATTTATTCATACAGCGGATAAATTCATTGGGTCTTATATACTAACTGACGTACAGTCTTACCACTTGCGGGTTACAAGAAATACGCCATCTATTATTATATTATCGAAACGTAACTGTATTGAAAAGCGGGAGATTTCAAAATACTTAGTGAATAACATAAAAATCTTTATAAAATATCAACGAAATAAATGACAAATATTTTATTTTGACTAATGTTTTTTTATGTTAACTGTTATTCAATTATATCAACAGCCCTACTGTATATAATTGAATTGAAACATTTGTATTGAAATAACTCATCAGTTAATTTCAGCATGTGCGTATTATTGGTTCAATTTATAAAATTTTGTTGAAATGTAAGTCACACTTTTATCTTGACTTACATTCTTTTTATTTCAACTGTTATTCAATTATATCAACAGCCGTGCTGTTGATATAATTAAATTTAAAAATTTGTATTGAAATAATTCATCAGTTAATTTGAGCATGCACATTTTATTGATTTAATTCATAAAATTTTGTTGAAATGTAAGTCATACTTTTATTTTGACTTATGTTTTTTTATGTTAACTGTTATTCAATTATATCAACAGCCGTGCTGTTGAATTGGCAGCACGATCGTAATTGGGCTATTTTAACTGCACAGATTCTGTTAGATCGAAAAAATTCAGTCAGGTTAACAGCAGATGTTAAATCAATAACATTTCAGTTGATCTGATGAAATTTTTTTCTCAGTTTACTATTTCAAAAAATTAATTTTCGTTAGTAATGAATAAAATCCCTTTTATAGATTAGGAGCGACATTTACATTTGATCTAGTTTGCTTTGCTTGTAGTTTAATTTTGACCTTTATTAGCTTCTATTTCTAAAGTATCAAATAACAAAAGATTTTTTTGAAACGAATAAAACCTTGAACTTGAAGTAAAAATAAGTAACGACAAAAAAAAATCTAAATTCAAGTGTGAAAAGAGGAAAAAAAATTGCTATTACACCTTTCATTTTCTCTGTTGAAGTTATATGACTTTTGTTAAGCTTCGAGAACGGCAAGGGCACAATAACACACTGGATGCCATCTATGCGTCCGGTACTTCTTGCCTTGTATGTATAGACATATGTATATGTATGTATGTATATATACAAAAATCCAAACCAAAATTCGGCCACTGGCCGGCCAAGTGCCAAAGCACATCGTGCCTAGAATTTGCATAGGAGTTAGCTTTAAAGGCAGTTTCGTATAACCTTATATTACTGCCACTTCGGTATATGCACCCTTTGGTTCCACGTGTTGGTATTTAATCAAGCGCGTCATTCAATATTGGGCAGAGAAAGAGAGCGAGAGAGAGAGAGAGAGAGAGAGAGAGAGAGAGAGAGAGAGAGAAGCCTCAGAATCTAAGGCTTAGCCTACGGTATACGCATAACGATTGAGTAGGGTGGTTTAGTATGGTCTCGTAAAGCGTTGAATAGAATTGTAGTTAATTATTTAAAAATTTAAATAACCATGGATTATGCTATTCAAAATTATTGAATTGATAATTTGGCCTCAAGCTACAATTGCTTTACTGTTATGAAAAAATATAATTTTACAAATATTTTAGCAACTTGTTCAAGCTGTATAAGAAAATGTTTTTATTTGTTTAGTTTCATAAACATAATTAAATTGTCAATTAAATAAGAGACAATTTATATAAAATTAAAGACTAATTAAAATTCCTACTTAAAAATCCAACTTATAGAATCATTCATAAGTTCAATTGTATTCAAACAAAGCCTTGATTTTTTGTTATTAAAAATTCGTTCTGATTATTTTTCGTAAAATAGTGAAATCTTGATAATCTAAATTTGCTTTAATTCTAATGTAACACCGTGATTGTGAAGTCTGTATAAAATCATTTTAATTTGTAAAAAGAAATATCATTAATTATTTTATAATATGTATTAAAATAGTTTTAAATATATATGATAAACGTTATTTTGTAGTAATTTTAAAAAGAAAATATTAATGTTGCTAATCAAATATTAGTATTAAGAGAAGATCTATCTATCCTTTTCTAATCTAAGAATTGATTTTTTTACAAAAACTAATAATTTTAGCAAAAAATAAAGAGAAAGCCGAATCTTGTATAAAAAGAAAGAAATATTTTCATCGATGAGGAGAAATTAATTTTATCGCTTCGTTTACAAGAAAACTTTTAAAAATTTAAAACATAAAGGTTAGGGTGAACAAGTCGGTTTTTCAAGATTTTCTTGAAAACGAAGCAATAAAATTAATTCTTTCTTACCAAAGGAAATTTCGCTTTTTTTGATACGAGATGCGGCCTTTTCTTTATTTTTTGCTAAAGTTATTAGTTTTTGCAGAAAATTAATTCTTTGATTAGAAAAGGACAGAGATACGTGATTTCCTCTTAATAAATTATTAATTTTAAAAAAAATATGAATTGCAATTAAATATTTACCTCATTTGGAATTTTCCAATACTATAAATTTTTACTAACAAATATGTGAAAATTCAAACTCAAAATTCATTCCAAGTACTTGTAATAATAAATTAGGTCATTATATTTTGAATATTAATATTTTTCTCATATTTAAAAAACTAATAATCAAAGCTTATTTAAACGAAGAGTTCCCCACTTTCAAGAAACGGATTCGGATAAAACTGCAAGAAATCATTTTGATATCAGATAAAAATAAATGAACCCGTGCTTTTCTTTGTTTAAATAGATCCCAGAGACAAATGTATAGACACTTTTTAATAATATAACGGAAAAAAGTGCTTCTATAAGAATTTGAATAACCGTACAACTAAGATTCTTACAGAAAAGTGTATCAAATATAAAAAAACGCTGCCAAGCTCTGGTAGTAAATTAACTAGCTCGGCTGGTTAGCTTATCAACGGTTAGCTAGATTTATAAACTAAAAGAATAAGTAGTTGATCGTTAACTTGCAGCTGAAAACTCATTAATTTAAAGTATAATGTTATTTTTTAAAACAAAACGAGGAAATTAAAATTTTAAATTTTAAATACATTAAATATATATTCACTAATACTAATAATTAAACTTATTTTTTAAAATTTTTATCAAATTGATTGTTTTTTGCAATATAAACTAAATTTTTCATATACATCTACGACTAAGTATCAAGGTATATGTATAGATAGGCTACACAGCGCTCAGCTGACTGTCGAATTTTGAGGTCAAGTGTTTATTGAACATATTCAAGAAGATTAACTCGAAAAAGTGCTATAAATGTCTAATGACGATCTATTTAACGACGCATCTTACTCTCCTATAGTTACGTCCCGAGTCCCGATTCTTCCCATGATGCATTGCGCGCGTTCTCTCTTGCACTAGCATACTGTACAACTCACAACAAGGGAAGAGACAGAAGTATACTGACACAGTATCTGTATAAATCGCCATCCTCATTACAATATATGTTATTACTTAACTTCTAGCTCAAGTATAGCTAAGAGGGTGAAAATATTGACGAGGTTACTGACTAAGAGGTTACTTAAGTTATTCTGTTTAATGCTAACTAATATCTATCCACTAACTGTTTTAAAATTCTACCAGGGAGTGCTTTGGCGTAATGCTTTCTCATAGAACTTGTTGAGTTAGAGTGATTTGATTTCATTTTTTAATGTAATTTCAATGTAGAAAACAATTTGTATTCAAGAAAAATTAAGAAGGGAAAGAAAGTGAATGATAGTAATTTTCTCGCATAAAATTTAGGACATATCTATATTACATAAAGTAACATAAGTTTTTCATTGTAACTGTATAGTGATGTCAATTTTTTATTAGTTAATGCGAAATAGCATTCGTCAAAGCGCTTACTTTGTAATTTCTTGTAAAAATACATAATATAATTATTACAAGATAAAACAGTGATGCTAATGTAAAACTCAGCAGAGTATATAAGAGTAAATTTAATACCGCGAAATATTTACAATCATGTGTGGAATATACGTTGAGCAACGGAGCTGGTCTAAGAACCTTAGTAAAAAAAAACAATTGAAAATAGATTGATGAAACTTGTGAGGAAATATTGAATACTATGAAAAAATTATTGCAAAAAGATAAAAACGATGATTGAGAACAATGTGTTGAAAAATTCTCGATTGTTAATTAAAATTGTAATAATAAAAAATTTTGTAATTATTAATAAATTCCAACTCTTAAACAAACTAAATTGTCAATATAACACGGAATTTTTTGTACTATTACGCAGAAATCTTTTTTTCACCGAAGCTCACAAACTCAACAATTCTCAATTAACTTAAGAACTAGCAACCAATACAAAAACAACACTGAACAATAAATATCTAATTAACTCATTAAGGATGTTCTATGATGCCAAAGAGAGGGTAGCGGGGACAGGGGAGACATGGGTTAAAAGCATTGAAAGATGTAGAGCTACCAATCTTAGAAAAAAAAATCAGTCTAAATAAATTACATAAAAAATAAATGTAAAACTATAAAATATCATTGGATATTAACTTTTTTAGTTTTTATATAAATTATTCATTTACTTTTTATATCAATTATTGACGCATCACAGTCTTCCTTCGTATTATAATCTCAAAACTTACGTTCGTAAGTCAGCTGTTATAAAGACTACCAGATAAGTATATCTATATATATTTGTACGGCGTTGCCAACTTTTTCATTTTTTTATGATAGTGTTCCGATAATGAATGAAAATATAAACTTTAAGTACATTTATCTTTGCGAAATTTCCGATGAGGTATAAAAAACAAAATATCAAATTATTCCTTAAAACCTATTCTTTCATAATATCAGTTTTTTTTTTAATTCTGTACATTGCGTATATGAAAAATTCAAGACATAAGCAATAATTGCTTCAGTCTCCCATAAGAACAATGTTATTTGGGACTATTTTTAAACTAGAATTTTAATAAAAAACTCGCTATAAAAAATACTGAAAAAATTCTAGCTTGTTCTATATATGTTAAATTATCATATTTTGAAGTTTCATGCATTTCTGTACATTTTGATATAATCATAGAACATCCTTAATATCTTTAAATGCTTTTGGTAAGATAACAACCCAATGCAATTTACAAAAAAAATGTAAGAATTAAGCAACATAATAACAACAAGGATTATGGGACTTATCAATTTATAGCAATCTATTGACAAAGTGTTAAAAACATGCATGTAAATTATTAGTGTTTAAAATTCTATTGCATGTGTAGTTTTTTTCGATAAAAATCATTTCTGATAACAATCTCTTATAGTAATTTTTTTCTTGATCTCATATATTAGATCTTTTAATAGAGTCTAAGTCAAAAATGTGATCATAGTGTCTTTACGATGCTGGTATAGAGCTGACTTTGTATTTTTTGTTCTGATATCATTTCTGTGCTTATTAAATCTGATTTGTAACCTCCGTGTAACGTCCGAATGAAATTTATTAATTTTTAATATTTTAATTCACCCGTACGTTACAGTTCTCGTTGCGTCGAGCGGTTACGCAAGCAAGAAAGTTTTCGCGTGGCAGAGGCTATAGAGAATAGAGGGAGGTGATTTACAGGCTCGAGAGCCCTTTTTAGGAATCAAGGAAAGATAAATATAAATAAGTATTTTAATTATTACCTTGTTTTTTATTCGTTGGTTTAATTCGCAATGGCCCTTTTCTTGGTACAATATTAAATGATATAATGGTCACTTTTTGAATTGAATATAATATATTATATTAAATAATATAATAGTCACTTTTTGAATTGAATATAATATAATAGTCACCTTTTAAATTGGATATAAAATATAAATCGATGATGATCACTTTAAAATATCAAATCAAAATAATAATTACTTGAGAATATAAGTGATGTAATAATTACTTTAAGACAGAATACAAAAGACTTTGAGTTAAACTTATAAAAATGATATTGCCCTTTATGGCTTTTTAAGACACAATTGACCTGTACTAGGTGCAGCAAACGACTGTAGTAGAATAACATGCATTATGATTACTTCAGAGGTTTTTATATTTTTCGAGAAAACCGAAAATCATGATGGAAAAAACCTCTGAACTCTGGGCGACTTATTTTCTAGTAGAAGTCATCGATCATTGTTCTCATCTAATTAAGAAAAAGGTAACGTTTTTTTATTATAATTAGATGATTCCAATGCTCATGTTTTCCGATGACCTCTTGAACGGAAAAGCTAAAACTTTTGGAGATCTCAGCCAAAAGTTTTTTTGTAACAAAATATAAAATTTATTAATAATAAAAAATAAATGTTTTAATAAGCGAAGACGTTACATACGACTAGTCTGACGCACATACTTTGTATCACAATTTTTACAATTAAAACAAAAAACTACATTAGTGTGGTTGTTATGTTCTGTGTTATCTTTATCTAAACTATTGTTGCTAAACACTCTAATAGTCATTTAATTTTTCTTTCTCACAGTCCTGCGTCACAAAAAATTGCAAAAGTTTCTAATATGGTAGATAGTAGTCTCAAATTATTATCTCCACATTTTGTTGAAAATATTTTATGTACAAAAGAAAGGTTCTTATGGGCGATTGTTACCCCATTGATTTTATTAATCACCATATAAAAAATGCTGCTAAGTGCTTTGGCGCAATGCTTTCTCATAGAACTCATTGAGTTAGACTAATTTGATTTTATTTTTTAAAATGCGATTTCAATGTAAAAAACATAATTTCTATTCAAGAAAAATTAGTGAGTATGAGAGAATAATTAGGAAATAGGATAAGAGAGTCAGGGATGGATACAAATAAGGTAAAAATAAGGATCGATCTAAGATAGAAAGACAGAGAGGAAGTGAGGACGTAAGAAAAGAGTTAGCGAAAGCGTTGAATCAGAAATCAAAAGAAGTGATCAAAGAGCTACGCTAAGAACATTATTTTTTAAAAGCTTGTTTTATAAAGACAGTAGCAAATAACTTGTATACAAATTTTAAAGCAAATCTATTAAGTAGTTTACGTAAAATAGATAAAAAAATTAAAAAATAAAATTTTTTTCAAAATTTATAAAAATTTTTTAAAAATAAAACTATGCTAAGAAAATCGGTTTTTAAAAATCATACACCTTTTGACAGATGAAAATAATTCTCATGCAAATTTTAAAGCAAATTCATCACGTAATTTACGTAAAATAAAAGAAAAAAATGAAAAATCAAAGATTTTTTTAAATTTCTTAAAGTGGTTCTAAAAAAAACTACTCTATGAAAACCAATTTTAAATAGCTTCCCGCCTACTTATACAAAATAATAGATAGTATACAAAATTTGAAGCAAATACATCAAGTAGTTTTCGAGTTTTCGTTGATTAAATAAATACCATCTTCTTTTAGAAATTTCTTTTTCAAAATTTTCAATCCATCGAGTGGTTTTCGAAATTTCGTTGGTTAAATAAATACCATTATCTTTTCAAAAATTTCAAAATGGTTTAAAATTAAAACTACACTAGGAAAATCAAGTTTTGAAAAATTCTCTTCTTTTAGCAGTCGCAAATAATGTCCCTGTAAATTTTAGAACAAATCTATCGAGTTCTTTACGTAAAATAAAAAAAAAAATAAAAAAAGAAGAATCAAAATTTTTTTAAAATTTTTAAATTCTCTAAAATTGTAACCACTCTGAGAAAATTAGTTTATGAAAGTTTATTTTCTTCAGATAATAGCGAATTGATTGTATAAAAATTTTGGAGAAAATTTATAGTATGGATTACATAAAATAGAAAATAAATGAAAAATAAAAATTTTTTTGAAAATGTTCAAAATACACAAACACAAACACAAACACACAAACACACACACACACACTCACACACTTACGCACACACGCGCGCGCACACACACACACACAAAAACACAAACACACGCAACCGCACCCGCACCTACACACGCACACGCACACGCACACACACACACACACTATTCAGATATATTTTGAATGTTAATAATATATGTATATATACGCCGCCATGACAGATATTGCTCGTAACGCTGCCCTCTCGCAGTTAAGTTTGCTGATTAATCATCCTAATAGTGCAAAACGAAAAAGCAGTTGAACTTAACTTCATTTTTTCCGTTTCATACTATACTCGGAAAATAATTAAAATTTTTTATATTTTCATAGAATAGAATCGTTTGCTCATTCTAAAATATATTAGACTCAACTTTTACTTTTGTATAAAAATATTTAATTAATTCATTATAACGAAAATTTAGATAACGGCAGAGCTTTGAATGAGTACAGAAATTATATCAGAACAAAAAATACAAAGTCAGCTCTATACCAGCATCGTAAAGACACTATGATCACATTTTTGACTTAGACTCTATTATAAGATCTAATATATGAGATCAAGAAAAAAATTACTATAAGAGATTGTTATCAGAAATGATTTTTATTGAAAAAAACTACACACGCAATAGAGTTTTAAACATTAATAATTTACATGCATGTTTTTAACACTTTGTCAATAGATTGCTATAAATTGATAAGTCCCATAATCCTTGTTGTTATTATGTTGCTTAATTCTTACATTTTTTTTTGTAAATTGCATTGGGTTGTTATCTTACCAAAAGCATTTAAAGATATTAATAAGTTAATTAGATATTTATTGTTCAGCGTTGTTTTTGTATTGGTTGTTGGTTCTTAAGTTAATTGAGAATTGTTGAGTTTGTGAGCTTCGGTGAAAAAAAGATTTCTACTTTATAACTGGTTTTTTTTAACCTTAATATAATTCACTCCAAGTTTTAAAATCACATTTTTATTTTATTTTTAATTTTAAAGTCCTTAGTTGTAATAGTACAAAAAATTCCGTGTTATATTGACAATTTAGTTTGTTTAAGAGTTGGAATTTATTAATAATTACAAAATTTTTTATTATTACAATTTTAATTAACAATCGAGAATTTTTCAACATATTGTTCTCAATCATCGTTTTTATGTTTTTGCAATAATTTTTTCATAGTATTCAATATTCCCACACAAGTTTCATCAATCTATCTTCAATTGTTTTTTTTTTACTAAGGTTCTTAGACCAGTTTCGTTGCTCAACGTGTATTCTACACACGATTGTAAATATTTTGCGGTATTAAATTTACTCTTATATACTCTGCTGAGTTTTACATTAGCATCACTGTTTTATCTTGTAATAATTATATTATGTATTTTTACAAGAAATTACAAAGTAAGCGCTTTGACGAATGCTATTTCGCATTAACTAATAAAAAAATTGACATCACTATACAGTTACAATGAAAAACTTATGTTACTTTATGTAATATAGATATGTCCTAAATTTTATGCGAAAAAATTACTATCATTCACTTTCTTTCCCTTCTTAATTTTTCTTGAATAGAAATTGTTTTCTACATTGAAATTACATTAAAAAATGAAATCTAATTACTCTAACTCAACAAGTTCTATGAGAAAGCATTACGCCAAAGCACTCTGGTAGAATTTCAAAACAGTTTGTGGATAGATATTAGTTAGCATTAAACAAAATAACTTAATATTAAGTAACCTCTTAGTCAGTAACCTCGTCAATATTTTCACCCTCTTAGCTATATTCGAGCTAGAAGTTAAGTAATAACATATATTGTAATGAAGACGGCGATTTATACGGATACTGTATGTCAGTATACTCCTGTCTCTTCCCTTGTTGTGAGTTGTACAGTATGCTAGTGCAAGAGAGAACGCCCGCAATGCATCATGAAAAGTATCGGGACTCGGGACGTGACTATAGGAGAGTAAGATGCGTCGTTAGATAGATCGTCATTAGACATTTACAGCACTTTTTCAAGTCAATCTTCTTGAATATGTTCAATAAACACTTGACCTCAAAATTCGACAGTCAGCTGAGCGCCGTGTAGCAAACCTATACATATACCTTGATACTAAGTCGTAGATGTATTGTAACGTTTGGCTTTTTTGCCTCGGTTAGACCTTGATTTCGTTAGCGTCAGACTTTTAGAGGGCACTGTAGATCGTTGATTCTCGGAGGCCAAAGTTCAAATTGACTTACATACTAAACTAAAGCTAACCTTACTTTATTGAATTAAGAAATCATTATAATAAAAGTAATAGTAAGAAAAATAAAGAAATCTATTAAAAGAAATTAATTGTAATTTAATACTTACTAAAGAAAGGAATTAAATATAAATAATCAAAATTGTGCCGAAACTAACCTAACCTTACATGCTAAGTGACAATGTTAAAGGGAGGAAGCAGGATGGGCACTGCGGACTGGTGATTAAGTTTAAATGCGATAATTTTGTTTCAACTTAAACTATTTCTTTTTTTGCATTCATTAATAAGAAAAAAATAATAACAAACTATAAAATAATTACAACACCGGCGAAATAATAATAAATAAAAAAATTAACATTTGGTTTTATTTTAGAATGTTCCATGCGTTGGAAAAATAAAAGAAAAATTTCTAGTTGTCTTCTTGGTCGCTAGGTGGCGTGAATTAGTATTTATCGGCTGTCACAAAATAGAACAGAAGAAAAATACAACGGTTAATAATTACTTCGAAACAAATCCGTAACGCCAATGGTTCCATACCTCCTACAACTATTATTGTTCGCGAGGTTGAAACTACAGCGGTCTAAAATATGCGACGCACATTATTAGATAGGTATAGTAACAGAGTAGTTCACTGTAAATACTGCAATAGTTCAAGCGCTGAACGTTGGCTGTTGGGGGTAAATGAAATACGATCCGTCAAAACACACGAACGCGCGTGATTCCAGACTCGAATGATATAGCGTCGATGAGGTTTTACTAAAGCTACTGGATTTTTTCCGGTGTACGCAAGAATATAACTTTGGCGGGTATGCTCGTGTATTACTTTACCGACGGTAGTTAACACGGAGTTAGAGCGCGGCCGGTATCGGAGCCAGGTAAGGTAATACAGAAAGATTTAAGAAGGTGGCCCTTTAAGTCATGAGTGAAGAAGAGGGAGGAGATTTTGGTCAGAGACAAACGGAAAAGTCTACCCAGACCAGAGATGGTGGAAGTAGAAACTAGGAGTCAGTGTCGGGCAATCCCACCCTTACACTGATGGAGAGATCGGAGGCTACGTTGGGCAATCTCACTCTTACGTAGCTTAAGACAGGTAAGGATCTCTGCTACTGTGTTGAGCAATCTTACTCTTACGCAGAGGAATGGAAGAAGAGTTCTCTCTGGATATAATGATATAATTATTTAAAGGATTACAAATAATGGTTACACAGTTATCAAAAACGCAGTTTTTATAACAGAGACATCGCACGCATAACAATGGAGTAGCGCCCCGAAGCGGCTGAGTGTAGGTACTATTTCTAGCGCGATTTTTGAATCGTCGCATACCCCTCCCCTCCGCTTGGGAGAGTGGAGCTTGTGAAGGACCCTAAACTAAACTTATAAGTATTCTTAAATATAATAATGATTATTATTGATAAAAAAAATGGAATTTATTTACATGTCAAAAGAAAAAAAAACAACAATTTTAAGTAATTCTTATCTTAATTATCTTTAAGCTTAATTTTACAAAAAAAAATACAGACTTAAATTAAAAATACTATTCCTAATTTTAAATTCGGCCGAAAGAAGAAAAGAAAATAATATTTACATGAATAAATTAATGCAAAGTATAAAGCCACCAGCTTACCGTTCCTTTAGTATTCTCTCTATCTTGCTGGTAGCTTTGTGTAGCAGTGAGGTGTATCGATGTCCTCCGGCGATGGTCTGGGGGAATGGGAATGAGTGGAGCGTGCGGTGGAACTGTTATTTATACCTTACCCCAGTATTGGTGGGGAGGATCCAGATTTTTGTCAGCGGTTAATATGCTTGTTTAAGATCCTTTATATGCACATGACGGGTGATCGAGCTGTCTTGTGCTTTTAGATCCAAAATCGCGAGTGAAACAATTGTATTTATGGTGTACGGTCCGGTGTATTTCTCAGAGAGCTTCGCAGCTTTTCGGCGGATTTGATAGAATGTGTGTGATGCCTCTTAAAGACGGGTTCGTTTACTTTAGGAGACCAGTTCCTTCTACGTAAATTATAGTAGCAACTTTGTTTACTGAAACTGTGCGCGAGATTATTTTTCGCCAGTATTAACGCGTCTTTTAATTTGTCTAACTCGGAGAGTATATTACATTTCTCTCAATACTGATTTAAGGCTCCGGGAGCGACAAGTTCTCTACCCGTATTAAGGTAAGCGGTCGTGAATCCCGTGGACTCGCTGCAAGCGGTGTTGTACGCGAAGGCTATCTCAGGGATTTTACTGTTCCAGATGTTATGTTTCTTGACGACGTACTGGCGTAATATCGTTTTAATGACTCGATTCGCTCTTTCTACGGGGTTATATTACGGGATGCAGCTCGGCGTAAATCTTTATTTAATCCCGTATTGTTTTAAGAAGGCGGCCATTTCGTGACCTTTAAATTGCACGTTGTTATCGCTTACAACTGTATTAGGGTAACCGTGGTGGAGAATAAGTTGTTTTTTCAGCGCTCTAACGACCGCCTTGGCCATGGCTTTACGTAGAGGACGGTTTCAATACATTTAGAAAAACGATCTTGCATGACCAGTAACAGCGTGTTCTGGTCTTTTGACCTGGGTAGTAAGCAACGAGATTGATGGACACCACCTCCCAAGGTGAATTTACTGACGTTGCGTGCATAAGACCCCGTGGATTGTTTTGAAGCACTTTGTGTTTTTGACAATTCGTGCACCTTTTAACGTAGGTTGCGCCGTCTTTGAGCATCTTTGGCCAAAAGTAGCGCTATTCGAGCGAGCGTTTTGAAAATGCCTAAATGGCGGTGACGTCATCGTGGACCTCCCTAAGCACTGGTTCTCTCTCGTAAGCGGTTACGTACAATTTCCATGATAGACTGGTGTCTAAATAATTGAATCTCACACTGTCAAATTGTGAGCGCGATGGTGAAAAAGGCGACCGTCCTTTATTCAAAAATCCGAAAAATCTTGGGTTTCGCATTACTTAAGCAAAGAGGTCATCGTACCATGAACAATGCTGCGCAGGAGCCGTGTTGGAAGAGTTGGATGGCTGGACAAAATGTCGGTGACGCTGTTGTCTACGCCGCATCTGTATTGTATTTCGTAGTCCCATTGGCTTAGTTCCAGCGCCCAGTGGGCTAGCCGACCCGGAGGATTATCGATCTTATCTAACCACTTCAAAGAGAGGTGGTCGGTTATTACCACGAAGCGGTAACCCTCCAGGTAATCGCGCATCTTCCATATTCCCCATTTGATGACGAGGCATTCGATTTCTGTCACGGAGTAATTGCGTTTCGCTTTATTCAAAAATCGGCTAGCGTAAGCAGTTGCGTGTTCTTTACCATCTATTTCCTGCGATGAAGCTGTGATCCGAGAAGCGTCTTTAACAAAGCGACGATAATACGAGAGAAGACCGAGAAACCGAGGTAATTCTTTGACGTTCGTAAGTGGCCGTAAATCCGCTAAGAGTGTGACTTTATCGGGGTCTGTGTGCAGATCTTGTTCGTCGATTATATGACCTAAATATTTCAAGCTTCTACGTGCGAAAACGGATTTTTCGGGGTCAGGTCGTAAGTTAGCTTGTCGTAATCGATTAAAAATGGTGTTTAGATGTTACACATGCTCGTCTAGGGAGCCTGAGGCGACGATAATATCATCCAAGTATGCAAACACTTTGAGTGACAGATCCGGCGTAATTACTCGGTCGAGAAGACGCTGAAAAGTGGCGATCGCCGAGTGCAGGCCGAAGGGCATGACCTTGAATTCGAAAAGATCTTCGCCAGCTACTGTAAAGGCAGTAGTGGCGCAGCTTTGTGGGGTCAAGGGCACTTGCCAGTAGCCGTTCTTAAGATCGATTGTTGAGAGATATCGTGCGTTTCTCAGGCGGTCGAGAATCACGTTTATTTGCGGCAGTAGATATGCGTCCTTTTTGCTGACTGCATTTAACTTGTAGAAGTCGATGCAAAAACAAGGTTTTCTGTCTTTCTTTTTGACTAACACGAAGGGTGAACTCTACGGGCCGTGAGAAGTACGAATGACTCCTTCTTCTAACATTATGTCGACCTCCTGGTTAATGATAGCTGGATAGCGGGCGCGATAGTGTTGTTTGATCGGCGTGGGGTCAAGCAGTTTAATTTCCTGTTCGATAAGAGGAGTTCTACCGCTCACGTTATCAAATTTTTGCAATTCTGTTTTTAAGAACTCGTTTAATCGATTCTCTTCATCTGAAGACAAATAATGCAGGCCGGATGTTGCCTTAGCTGAACAGATTTGCGTACTTTGACTGTATGAAGCGGACTCGATGGATTTGATTTCCTGTCCTTCTAACGTTATGCGAATCCAGAACTTCTTTAGTAGGTCCAGGCCCAGTAAGAGATCAAATTTTAGTTTTTCATGATCGCGAAGCTATGTTTTACGCGACGGCCTTCTTACGTGAATACACCGAAAATAGCTTGGCTAGACCGTGTCTCTGTTCCGTTTGCTAGACCTATTATGCAGTGGTCTTCACCAATTGTCGAACCCTTTTTAATGCAGTGGTCGACGATTTCTGGTCTAGTGAAAGAAGTTATTGACCCTGGATTTACTAAGGCTCTCAGTGACTTATCACCCACACGAAAATAAATAATATACCGATTTTCGTTAGAAAGATGAGCACAAGGCAGGCTGTGGGTTGGACGGTGCCTTATTGCCGGTCAACCCGTCTTGAGTTTTTCGCCTCCTTGAACTTGCTGTTTATGCTCATGGTGCCGTCTTTCGCGCAAAATGAGCAGAATAGCCTTCCTTTATTTGTACAGTCGTGGTGACTGTGCCCTTACTCCTAGAATTTCCAATAGTTTTTAGACCAGGAGTACCGTTGGGTATCAAATGTCGCGGTGGAGGAGTTCAGACGGGCGGGTTTCGGAGGTGGTTGCATTTCCAAGATTTGATTTTTCACCTCTTCTATCTCCTTAACTCGTTTTATTAGCTGTTCGACCGTGGCGAAATCTGATCATCGAATATGCAGGCGTAGAACCGGTTTCATATTATTAAAAATGTTTTCTATCTATTGTTCTGGCGTTAAGTTTCTGCGTTGCCGCATTAGAGTAGTTAATAAAGTGAACTCGGGAAATCCTTGGAGGAATTTTGCGTCCGGAATTTCGTATGCGATTTTTGGATCTTGAACTCTTTCTAAAAAGGTATACATTCTCATTTGATCTATTGTACGTGCGGTGTCGCTAGAGAGTTGAACGATGATCGGTGTACTACTAGTTAAATTTCCGGTGGTTGGTAAAGACAACGGCGCGTTTACGATTAGCGAGTTGGAGTTGGTTTGTCTGTTTGCATTGATTGAACCTGATAATTCGGCGTATAACAAACGATCGGTGTTTTTATCCGTTTATTCGTCATAATTAGTGGCGTCATCGGGTGCGTTTGCGTACAAATCTGGATGACGCGATACGTAGCCTGAAAATAAAGCGCGTTGTTCTATGAGTGTACCAGCCGTCGATAGACGAGCGTCGCATAAGTGTTCCGCGAATTCGGCGGGGGTCAATTTGTAAACCCAATGTTTCTTCATTTCGGTATTTACGTATATATGACGGAGAAAATAAGAATTTATAAGCTATTTGCCTAAGCCGACCAAGAAGAATATGACTTATTCACCGGTTTAACATAAAGAGATTTTCCCATCTAGGATAGCATTAACTACCGAAAAAGAATATACCGAAAGATGCAGTAGAGGGAGAAGAAAGAACGATCAGAGAGAAAAAAAAATTTTTATTATAAAATAGAAAAGAGAAAAAAGAAGTTACCGCGAAACGCAAGGAAAAGGACAGACTGCTGTCTGTTTACAATTGTTAGATAATTATGCGGGTTTACGGACGGTTTTCATTTATTTTACAACTGTGGCGGAAAAAAAATACACTGACTGAGGTGACAAAAGAAAAAAAATCAAAGCCGAAAAACGGAAACGCGGAGGGGTAGAGAGTTTTATGATCTATTAAAAATTGAAAAAACTAGGTTTTTATCGGAATTATGGGCGAGGTTTTCGGGCGCCATGCAACTTAAGTTACAGAATCAGGAAATTTAAATTAGAATTTGAATTGACTCAGACGGAAAAGAATGACTTCCAATTATATAAAAGAAAAAAAATTCCGGTCCCTGTTCGGTTGCGCCATGTAACGTTTGTCACAATGGCGGATGAACGGGACAAAAGAAATTCAGCGCGGTTTATGTACCGAGTCCCTGTTCGGGCGCCATGTGACGTTTGGCCTTTTTGCCTCGATTAGACCTTGATTTCGTTAGCATCAGGCTTTTAGAGGCTGCTGTAAATCGTTGATTCTCGGAGGCCAAAGTTCAAATTGACTTACATACTAAACTAAAGCTAACCTTACTTTATTGAATTAAGAAATTATTATAATAAAAATAATAGTAAGAAAAATAAAAAAATCAATTAAAAGAAATTAATTGTAATTTAATACTTACTAAAGAAAGGAATTAAATATAAATAATCAAAACTGTGCCAAAGCTAACCTTACCTTACATGCGAAGTGACAATGTTAAAGAGAGGAAGCAGAATGGGTATTGCGGACTGGTGATTAAGTTTAAACACGATAATTTTGTTTTAACTTAAACTATTTCTTTTTTTGCATTTAATAATAAGAAAAAAAATAATAACAAACTATAAAATAATTACAAAGCCAGCGAAATAATAATAAATCTAAAAATTAACGTTTGGTTTTATTTGAGAATGTTCCATGCGTTGGAAAAATAAAAGAAAAATTTCTAGTTGTCTTCTTGGTCGCTAGGTGGCGTGAATTCGTATTTGTCGGCTGTCATAAAATAGAACAGAAGAAAAATACAGCGGTTAATAATTACGCAAGAATATAACTTTTGCGGGTAAGCTCGCGGACTACTTTACCGACGGTAGTTAACATGGAGTTAGAGCGTGGCCGGTATCGGAGCCAGGTAAGGTAATACAGGAAGATTTAGGAAGGTGGCCCTTTAAGTCATGAGTGAATAAGAGGGGGGAGATTTTGGTCAGAGACCAACGGAGGAGTCTACCCCGACCAGAGATGGTGGAGGTAGAAACTAGGAGTCAGTGTCGGGTAATCCCACCTTTACACTGATGTAAAGATCGGAGGCTACGTTGGGCAATTCCATCCATACGTAGCTTAAGACAGGAGTATAGGTAAGGATTTCTCCCACTGTGTCAAGCAATTCCACTCTCACACAGAGGAAGAGGAGAAGAGTTCTCTCTGGCTCGGCGGCTCGCTTTATATTTGCTCCGGAGCTCGCTATAAATAATAATATCATTATATCAATTATAATGATATAATTATTTATAGGATTACAAATAATGGTTACACAGTTATCAAAAACGCAGTTTTTATAACAGAGACATTGCACGCATAACAATTTAGTTGCTATTTTAGATTCTTATTTTCCTTATGTATGAAACGCGAAGCACTCTTACCGCTTGCGAGAGTAAGAGAGTAAGTGCTAAGAGAAAAGTAAAGAACATAAAATTTAACAGCCACCATCAAGCGGATAAATTATAAACTAATCTTGGAAATATTTTGAAATGATTCTGTTATGTTTCACGTTTTCTTTCAAATAGTTCTTTCAAAGTCCTTTCAGCATGGATCCATGTAATATTTCATGATCTGACTTTGGTTTTTTTTCGTAATTATTAATTTTATTCATGTATTATTTTATAAACTGTTTTGGAAATAAGTTTGGTTTATTTTAAAGTTTTTTGTCAATTATTTTATTAGTACATTACGTGACGGATATGGAAAGGCTTTATTCATTACACGAAAAGTTTACGGCCTGAGCCGAAGGTGAGGGTCGTAACGAGTTTCCTAAACAAGCCTTTCCATACTAGTTGCGTAGTGTATTTTTCGCCATGAGAGCCAAAAAAGAGCAGCGAAGTTGCGATTTTAGGGTCAGAATGGCGAAAAAAATATTTCTTGAAATTATTTTAAAATTCTTTCATGCTGTATGGGATATCAAAATGATATCTTGCAGTTTTATTCGAATCCGTTTCTTGAAGGTGGGGACCTTTCCTTTTAAATAAGCTTTGATTATTAGCTTTTTAAATATGAAAAAAAATATGAAAAAAATATTAATATTCAAAATATAATCAATTAATTCATTATTACAAGTACTTGGAATGAATTTTGAGTTTAGATTTTCAGATATTTGTTAGTAAAAATTCATAGTATTGAAAAATTCCAGATGAGGTAAATATTTAATTGCAATTAATATTTTATTAAAATTAATAATTTATTAAGAGGAAGTCACGTATCTTTGTTCTTTTCTAATCAAAGAATTAATTTTTTGCAAAAATTAATAACTTCAGCAAAAAATAAAGAAAAAGCTGCATCTCGTATCAAAAAAAGCGAAATTTTCTTTGGTAAGAAAGAATTGATTGTATTGCTTTGTTTTCAAGAAAACCTTGAAAAACCGAATTGTTCACCCTGACCTTTATGTTTTAAATTTTTTAAAGTTTTCTTGTAAACGAAGCGATAAAATGAATTCTTCTTCTTCAATGAAAATATTCCTTTTTTTTATACAAGATGCGGCTTTCTCTTTATTTTTTGCTAAAATTATTAGTTTTTGTAAAAAAATCAATCCTTAAATTAGAAAAGGATAGATCTACTCGATCTCCTCTTAATATTAATATTTTATTAGCAACATTAATACTTTCTTTTTAAAATTATTACAAAATAACGTTTACCACATATATTTAAAACTATTTTAATACATATTATAAAATAATTCATGATATTTCTTTTTACAAATTAAAATGATTTTGTACAGACTTCACAATCACGGTGTTACGTTAGAATTAAAGCAAATTTAGATTATCAAGATCTTACTATTTTACGAAAAATAATCAGAACGAATTTTTAATAGCGAAAAATCAAAGCTTTGTTTGAATACAATTGAACTTATTAATAATTCTATAAGTTAGATCACTAACTTTAAAGCTTAATAATTTTACGAAAATAATCAGTAAAAGAAATAGAAAAGTAAATAAAAGCTGTTTCTCAAATACTGTGAAAAATTTTTCGTAAATTCGATAAGAGTTTTAGATAAATATTTTTTGTGTAAATTTTAAAATTAAAATTTCAACACAAAAATTTATGAATAATACAAATTTTTTGAATAATAAAATGTGTAATTCTGTGTAATGAGACAGTTCGAATAATGAAGTACATATATTTTATGTAAATTTAACAAAAATTTTGATTGTTTGAAAGTATACAAAAATTTTAGGTTTTGTTAAGTTTTTGTGCACATAATCAGCAGGATTGGTCCTTCCTTTACACCAGTCTCCACAAAGTGTGTGGTCATCATAAGCATGTGGAATAACGCTTTGTTATATTGCTTTGATATCAGCTGCATTTCCTTTGTTTTGCTTAATTGCATGTGCAAAAAAGGGTGAAAAATACTCTATCAGCTTCGGGGATAACTTTAGAGTATAGAAAGCAGTTGTTACAGTTTTGTGGGTGTGATTATAATCTGACCATTTATCAATTTCATCTGAAGATAATTGACGTGCTGCAATGGTGTTTGAGTTCAACTGCCATATCAAGTTTCATGGCTTTGGCAAATCATGATAATTTTTTTAACAATTATGAGATTCTTGACCCTAACTGTACTTGTGACCGAGGGGCTATTCACTATAAGAAATCATTGACCACCTTCAGATGAAATCATTTGAAATCATTATTGAAATCATTTGAAATCATTGAAATCATTTGAAATCATTGAAATCATAGAAAATGAAGATGATTTATCTTACGACCAAAATAGTGAATTAATAAAAGACTTAAATATTCTTTCTAGTGTAACTGGTGAGATAGAATTGAAAAAATATGATAAATATAAAAATAAAATTGATTCCAAGAGTGAGTTTATATTAATTGAAGATAAAATTGGAAAAGAATGTATTGTTAGAAAATCCTCAATATGTTGGCTTCTAAGTAAGAATAAATTCGATCTCAGTAGTGATAGATTACAGAGAGTAAGAGACTCCGAGTTGCAAAAATATAAAAATATCAGTAAACTAAATACCACAACGAAAATAGCTTATAACAAAAAATGCTCCGAAATTCACATTGGCGAATGGTGTCTCTTTAGAAGATTAAATAGAAAAAAATGCTATCTTGGACATGTACTTAATTTTGGATATTTAAAAGGGCCAACGAATGAAAGTTTGGAATACTCAGCTTCCTATGCATGTGTCAATAATAACACTAAAGATATAGGAGTTTTATGTCATTGGTATAAACCAGACAATAAAACTAAAAACTTCTCGTTAGTCCCCATGGAAAAGCATGGATACATAAATATTGAAAATTATGTATCGACTATATCAACACCTACAACAACTGAAAGTGGGATTGTAGTTAATGATGAGCTGTATAAAAAAAAAGAATTTTTCGGAATAAATAAATGTAAAATTTAATTATTCTTAATTGAATTTTTTAAAATATAGGTATTATTTTAATTTTTATATTAATTTTAATTATCTTGGAATGATTTCGGAATTATTTGAAATCATAAAAAATTTGCTTGAAATCATTTGAAATCATAGAAAATTTGCTTAAAATCATTTGACATCATTTTAAATCACTGCCTACCATAGGCTGTTTTGAAAATGTTTGAAATTACAAGTATAAAAATATATTTCTGAAATCATTTTGAAATCATTTTGAAATCATTTGAAATCATATGAAATCTGTAATCATTTTGACACTTTTTTTTAAGTGAATAGCCCCTTGCTTGTGACATGTTGTGCATCGAACGTCATATGATATATTTTTCCCGAATAACATCCAATGCGAGTGCCATGCCCAGGGGCCGTATTCTGTAAGCATAACGCTGTCATTATGTTAACTTTTAACGCTACTGTCCAGTTCTTACGCGTAAATTATTTGTTATGTCATTCACGGTCTATCTAAATAATTAAAAATTATGCATATATGCATATATGCATATATTATTGCAAACATTCAAAGTTTTAGTTACTTAAAGCATTAGTCAAAAAAAGGACAATGTAATCACAATAACGAATTTTTTAGCTTCGAAAAGTTAATTCATTTGTTACAGTAATTACATTTTGATACAACGAAAAATCACCTGATTAAATTATTTTATAGAAATGAATTCATTGTATTCTAAAGAAATTAAATAAATACTACCGAGTTATTATGATAAATATATAAAAATATATAAAAAGATAAAACTATTCAAAAAATTAAAATGTTAGTCTCGTACGAATAGTGAACTTATACATAATTAACCTGCATCGCCTTAAGCGTTTTCTGCTTTTCTAATCTAATAATTTCATATGCATTATTCCTTTGTCACTTCTTCAATTGCAATATTAACCAACCTCTCGTTAAAAAAAAAATTGTTGCTGAAATATTTAGTGCACATAAAAGGGTATTAATGTGTGTTTCACCTAAACCGCCATGTATCAAATCAAATTCATAAATTATTATTAGAAAGTAAATAATATTGAGAATATAAGAAAATAAGCTAAATTTTAAGCAGCATAAAAAGAGCTACATTCAACTTAACACTTTTTATATTGATGGAAACGAAATAATGCATTTGGCACTGCATGCACTTGATTGTCAACGTACTGGTTAGTTCATATTTTTTCTCATGTAATATTTAGATAATCATATAATATTCAGATATTAACGTAGATTTTATGAAGTTGATGTGAAATCGTGTCCATTTCATTATTTTAACCTAAATATGGCAAAAAAAAAGTAAATTTTTTTCTTAATGGTTTTTTTAATATTTTTGCGAATAATAAAAATATCAAAATAGGGATTTGATATTCTTATTACTGTCAATTTTACGCCAATTTAAAAAAAAAAAAACAATGCTCTAGCTCAATTAGAAGCCAAGATAATTTTTTTTTTTTTAAATTCGTCAATTGTTTATTTCTAAAGATTAAGGACTGAAATTTTTATCACAGCTAGTATAATACTTGAAGTTTATGATTCCATTATATCAGAGATAAAATAAACATTTTGCAATGTTAAAAATTAATACTAAAGTAATCAAGATTGCTACTAGTTAAACAGAGTAATTTTTCCCGCCTTGCAAGAAAATTGATTTGGCGAGTTATAATTAATGTTCCGATTAATAATTCATTGTATCTCCGTTAATTACGGACCAATTTCGACGTTTGTTTTTTAAATCGGGGTAGCGCGTGAAAAAAAACAACTATCGTATTGGTTTTCTTAACAATTTTAATTAAACAATTGTTATTGCCGAAAAAATTATTTTTCACATATTTTAACAATTTTTATTGTAGCAAAAAACTTTGAAAGAAAAGTTTGTTTGTCTTAACAATTAGACAATTTTTTATTTTATTGTTTTTATCATAAAATCAATATTTAGCCTGTTAAGTGAAAAATATTTGAAATATTGACTTTATCGTTTGTAACCATATAAAACAATAATTATATTCAATTAAAATAATATGTGCCTTCTTATATAATTAAAAAATTATATTTTATTAAACTTAGTAAGTATTTGTGAAAAAAAACCTTTGACTTAATATATTCATATAATGTACTAGCTAATAAGTTATTCCATTTTATTTTAAAATTTAACAGGCTTAAAGCTCTTATTCTATGAAAAAAAAATAAAATTTTCATTAGTTTTCGAGTGAGGTCTGAAACGGAATAACAGTTATCAAATTCCATTGCTTTTCCGTTTCAGACCTCACTTGAAAACTAATGAAAATTTTATATTTTTTCATAAAATAGGATCGTTTGCTCGTCCTGAAATCTATTGGGTTATACCCTTACTTTTGTATAACAATATTTAATTTATTAATAATAAATTAAATATTGTTAAAAATTCAATTGGAAAAACAATTGAATTTGATAGCTGTTATTCCGTTTCAGACCTCACTTGAAAACTAATGAGAATTTTATATTTTTTCATAGAATAGGATCGTTTGCTCGTCCTGAAATCTATTGGGCTATACCCTTACTTTTGTATAACAATATTTAATTTATTAATAATAACGAAAATTTAGATTAGACAAGGACAGAGCTATACGGCCTCCTCTTAATATTTATTCAATGATTAAAACTATAAATGAAAAATTGATTATTTATTGAAGAACAAATAGTTTTCTATTCGTTTTTTAAGAAAATTCATAATTTTTGAAATATATCTAAAGTAAATCAATTAAATATATTCGTATAATTTATAGACTAAGACTCAATTATAATTTATTTTTAGATTTAGGGTAATGTCAAACGGATACTACACCTGTAATCATGATTACTTACCATCTTGTTTAGTTGCAAAGTCTCAGAAAACCAAATGCACCAGCTAATAATAAATATCATACAGATTATTCAGTAAAATTTTTAAGTAAATCTAATCACTAATTATTGAGAATCTTTGGTTTTGATATTAAAATAATAATTATTACTAGAACACAAAACTAAATAACTAATGAATGGATTTACTTAAAAATATAACTGAATAATATTAACGATATTTTTGAATAACATAACAAGGCACATACTATTTTAATTGAATATAATTATTGTCTTATGTGGTTATAAACGATAAAGTCAATATTTTGAATATTTTTCACTTAACAGGCTAAATATTGATTTTATGATAAAAACAATAAAATAAAAAATTGTCTTATTGTTAAGACAAACAAACTTTTTTTTCAAAGTTTTTCGCTACAATAAAAAATTGTTAAAATATGTAAAAAATAATTTTTTTAGCAATAACAATTGTTTAATTAAAATTGTTAAGAAAACCAATACGATAGTTGTTTTTTTTCACGCGCTACCCCGATTTAAAAAGAAAACGTCGAAATTGGCCCGTAATTAACGGAGAAACAATGAATTATTAATCGGAACATGAATTATAACTCGCCAAATCAATTTTCTTGCAAGGCAGGAAAAATTACTCTGTTTAACTAGTAGCAATCTTGATTACTTTAATATTAATTTTTAACATTGCAAAATGTTTATTTTATCTCTGATATAATGGAATCATAAACTACAAGTATTATACTAGCTGTGATAAAAATTTCAGTCCTTAATCTTTATAAATAAACAACTGGCGAATTTAAAAAAAAAAAAATTATTTCGGCTTCTAATTGAGCAAGAGCATTTTTTTTTTTAAATTGGCGTAAAATTGCCAGTAATAAGAATATTAAATCCCTATATTGATATTTTTATTATTCGCAAAAATATTAAAAAAACCATTAAGAAAAAAATTTACTTTTTTTTTGCCATATTTAGGTTGAAAATAATGAAATGGACACGATTTCACATCAAATTCATAAAATCTACGTTAATATCTAAATATTATATGATTATCTGATTATCATAAAGTCTCTACCATGACGTATTTGGGTGAATTTTTTAACGTACATTTGACCTCTTTTTAATAAACAAATAAAATATCTCATAAAATAATTAATATTTTTTTATGAAATTTTTATGGTAACTTAAGGATAATAAGAGGCACATTTTTGTTGAATTACAAACATGTACACTTGGCGGAAAGAATATTTTTCCGAATGTGTACCTCAAATGGCAGCGCTGCATATTTTACCACAAACATAAGAAAACTTCGAATTATGCATTGAGTTTCGCATCATGATTATTTGGTTTTTCTTATAGGTTATTCGTGCAAAATTCAAATGATAACAACAATTTTATTGCTTATATAATTTAAATTCACAATATTAGATTCTATATGATAATTGAACTAAGAAATAAAAATTTTATTCAATAAAATTATAATTCAGATCATGAAAAAAGAAAGTAATATTGTTTGTTTACTAAAATTATGTCATTAAGTAATAAGTAACGATGATGTAAAATTTGCTCTATAATTTGAAATCATCTTATGCCTGTGGTAAAATATGCGATGTTGCCATTTGAGGTTAACATTCGGAAAAATATCCTTTTAGCCAAGTGTACATTCTTTTTTTATCAAATGACAAATATTTTAAAATTTTGCGATTTTCGATTTTTGTTAATCATTATTTATAAAATTTATCAACCGATTCTCATCAATGACATCTCAAATTAATTGTCTTTGAAATACCTACAAATAGTATGTTTTTCATATACTTAATCGCAAACAATTTCAAGCTACCTCAAAAAAACAGTGATTTTTACGAATTTTGCACCTTAAATCATTGTTTATAAATTCCTGACGGCTCAAATTTTTAGGGTCTCTCAAGAGTTTCATTTCTAATCATCCAACAAAGCTATTTTTGGTGGTCTGCACCTGTTACTAATTACATTATGCATTTCGACTTTTTCGACTAGTCAAAGTTTTCGGTATGGTGTGTCAGACAGTCTAGACTGATGTAACTGGGTTAGGCTCCCTCGATATCTCCATATGAAAAAGGTTAACATATAGAGGACAATATCTTCATATATTAACTTTAGAAAAAAAAAATTGATTGAACTTTTTGATGTATACACTATATATTATTGTATCATGAAAAATGATGAGTTAAGAAAGGAATTTAAAGTATTTGCATTGCAATTAACTGATTTTAATTACGATCCATGTTCATTGGATAGAGACAGGTTAAAGTAGATTGAGCGATTTTGTTTTGAACGTGACCTAATTTAAAGCTTGCAAAATGTGCTAATTAAATGTCAGTGTATATTAAAAAGTTGACGTTCACGTAAATAATAAACGCTGGGACTCTCTCCTTTATGAAGAAATTGTATTTTAATAAATAAAGTACAAGCTATGCCTTCAATGAAATCTTATTGTAACTTTTTTATAATAAAAATTTCATTGACAAATAATTCTATGCAATTTAACTATTTCGCTGTCATGTATAATTAAAGGTAAAAATTTGTAGGGTAAGAGTGGGTATTACTGATGTTTTTATCAAAGATAAATTTCAAAGCCTTAAATATGGCAATTTTTTAAATGAATTTGCTACGTTTTTTTTAATGAAAGTTGCTCTATATAAATATTGAAAAACGTTCACATAGAGCTATAATATACCTATGATTAATGAAATTAATATAAATTAAATGTAAAAGGTTCATGAATTTATTAATGTCATCTTGTACAATTTACTGCACGCCATTTACTATTAAAATTTTAATTACTGCGCGCCTGTTATTGTGCTTACGTAATGTAAATTGTAATCATTTAGAATAAATATTTTTATGTTTTTAACGTAAAATTAAAATGTAAAAGAGAGTAATGGTTCTAATAATTCTTTATTAGTATGCAAAGCTGAACAAAAGTAACTTTTTAATTAACAACATTTCTTCGTACACTGAGAAAAAAATATTTATATATTTGAAATATTCTATACTAGAGTTAATGTGGGAGTTACCGTGCCCTCCCCGATTACTACGCCCTATGTTAAAGCATACGATGTCAGCATTCAGAGTACGGTAATAAATGTATGTATTTACACTGAAAAAAATAGAATCTAGAACCAATGAGAATCCGCTTGGTGGTAGAAGATTTTCGTTTTGTTTTAAGCCATAGTAGAATTCCGCTTGACTCTAGAGGAAAATTTGCTTCAATAATATCGACTTCCTTCTAATAGATATTCTGCTACCACCTAGCAGAAATATTTTTGACGCAACTAAACTTTAATATGATGAATATTCATCTTGATTATAGTTATTAGGTACAACTAGATTTCTATTTGATTCAAGAACTAAAAATCAAATAGATTTTCTCGCATTCTAACCTCAAAATCGCAATTTATTTTCTCTTTTTCGGCTCTCAAGCGAGAAAATATATTATGAAACTGATGTGTAAAGACTTTTTTACGAAACTCGTTACAGCCCTCGCCTCCGGCTCGGGCGGTAAACTTCTCGTTTCGTAAATAAAGCCTTTACACACCCGTTTGATAATGTACTATTTCCTCTTACTCCTAGATTCTATTTTTTTCGGTGTATATGGTGAAAAAGTGTGCTGTACTTTAAATAAACAAATGCCTTAACCTTAAAGGCACGGTAACTGGTCGTTTGGCCCTAGATATATTTAAAATAAATAAATATTTTTTCGAAAATAAAAAATAATTTTTGTTTCAAAGAAATAATGTGTTTGGCACTATCAAAATATACGTTTCTTTGAAACGAGAAATTTTTTTCTCAATGTATATAATACTCTCCTTTCATAGCTTTTTTCACTTTATTTTTAATATTTTTCTTGCTTTGACCATTTTTTCATATTAAATAAATAGGATAAATAATAAGTCTAAATTTTTATTACTTTGAACAGTTGCGGCGTCTTCTAAATATAGGTTAGGAAACCTTGCCTTGACTCTACAGTAATGGACGCGAATAAAAATCACATTTAAAATCTTTTTTTTTTAAATTTTGGAACCACCCATTGTTGTATAATTAATAATTTTTACTATAAAATATAAATCAAATAAATTAATATCAATTTTTTTTACAAAGCGTCATAACGACAAAATAGTAAATTTTCAGAATTTTTGTTGAAGTACAAAGTTTAACGATCAAAAAAAGTATTAAAATGGAACTATTTTTTAATGCAATTTAGTTTTTTAATAATATTAAATAATAAAATTACTTCGTGATTTATTTTTTTGAAATCAAGTATTAAAAAATATTAAAAAGAATATGTTTAATGAAAATTGAATTGAATTTTTGTAGTTAAGGCAACGACAGCAATACCCACATTTACCCTATATTTTAACTCTGAAATTTTAAGATGAAATTCCACATGAAAAATTAAATAAGGATTATTTGCCACTGCATATTACTTTGTTAAAGTTCTCAAGTTATATCAGACAAGTCAGTTATGATTTTTTTTCGATGTAAACGAAAAAAATTTAGTATTACTCTCTGCTTATTTTAGGTATCTTTGCGATAGTTCAGTAAAAACTAGATTTAATACGTTTATATAGGTCAATCAGAAATCGTACAGTACTTTTAAAAAAAAATTTCATCATCATAAATAAAAATAGCTTTTACTCAATTCACTATAAAAATTTATTTTGAACAATTGTTGAAAGCTAGAAAAATAATAAACAATCTTTCTAAATTATTCTCGTTTTATTTGAAGGTTACATTAAAAAATATTTTTTTTCACATTCGCAGTAGGCTCTTTTAAGACAATTTCACGACCGCTATGAATAAGGGGGTTACGTCTATCCTTTTCTGTCCGTCAGCTATAAGCATTGACTCTCACCCTCTCTCTTTCTTCCTCATATATGTATTATAAAAGAAGCTGAAAATAGAGAGGATTATGTCTATCCTTCTTTATTTGTAGGTTACAACAAGCATAAGTATCTTTTTCTTTTTCATAACAATTTTAAACATTTTATTATTAAAATGTAACTTGTTTTCCAGGTTGAAAATAAACACATAGTTTTATTACATGATTTTATCATATGGTTTTATTATGTGGTTTTATCATATGGTTTTATTACATGTTTTTTGGTTTTAATTTATCATATCATGAAAGTATATGATAAAATCATATAATACAACCCTATGATGAAATCGTATAGTGAAACTATATGGTGAAGACAAAATAAAACCATATTTACGGAGAGAAGAAACAGTTAATAGCTACTCAAAAAATTTGGAATCATTACTAACTTTGTTCGGCAATAATTAAAGGTAAAGAAATAAATACAAATCTATAATTTAGCGCCACGTGATAAAAGTAAGGTTATGATTTTACAAATGATCTGAGAAAACTAAGGACTGATTACTAAAGAGTTAGATAGCTAGCCATAAAAAGTTAAATGAAGAGTCAAACTGAGAATTATTGTCTGCAGTCTGCCTATAGGCAAACTACAGACAATAATTCTCAGTTTGACTCTTCATTTAACTTTTTATGACTAGCTACCTAACTCTTTTGTAATCAGAGGGGCTATTCAAGTAGTGATACACATGTATGTATTACGCGAATTCTATGCGCGCGCAGACTTTTTATTCTCTTGCCGATAACTATCGTCGCGATACATACTTGAATATCCCCTCAGTTCTTAGTTTTCTCAGATCATTTGTAAAATCGTAACCTTACTTTTGTCGCGTGGCGCAAAAATATAGATTAGTATTTATTCCCATTCCTTTAATTATTGTCGAACAAAGTTAGTAATGATTCCAAATTTTTTGAGTACCTGTTAACTGCTTTTTCTCTCCGTGTGTATGGTTTTATTTTGTCTTCACCATATAGTTTCACTATACGATTTCATCATAGGCTTATATTGTATCATTTTATCATATACTTACATCATATGATAAATTGAAACCAAAAAACATGTAATAAAACCATATGATAAAACCATATAATAAAACCATATGATAAAATCATGTAATAAAACTATGTGTTTTTTTTCAACCGGGTATTATTGTGGATTATAAATTGAAGTGAGTTATAGAACGAATAAAATATCAATGGTTTATTTTAATGATTTATCATCAGTGGGAGAGGGGCAGAGAAGGATAGAGCATATTCGGTTGAAAGCAGCAGGTGATTCATCGCGATATTTTCATTTTAATGATTTTTTATAAAAAATGAAATATTATGATCAATAAGTTGGACGTACTTTTCATCCGGGATTTGAAAAAATCGTATATTCACCTCGGGAGAAAAGTGTGCTATCAAATACCCGGGCATTTGCGTCTCTCGCTTCGCTCGAGATGCAATCCATACACGAGCATATAATAGACTACTTCTCCCTAGGTAAATAATATACTATTATATTCTTAACAAGTCCAAAACATAAAATATACTATTCACAAGTTCTATACGACAATAAAATATTAAATAAGTCAATATTATTGGATGTAAATTGTTTTACTTTTACCCATTACACTGGGACTGGGATAACTTGCCGCTGTATAACTTGCCGCGAGAGCCTTTTCTCCTCCGTACGCGAACAAACATCGTCCCCCACTACCTCTTATACGTATATATCTTGACCACGCCTCTTCGCCCGAAGAGTAAGAGAGAAAGAGAAAGATATAGCGTGCCTGTCAATAGAGGGGTTTCACAGTAACTGGCCTTTTCTGAGAATTTTGTTCCCCTACAGCCCCGTGCGCGGCAAGTTATCGAGGTCCCACTGTACTTATTAATCATTATAAATACCTATATTAGCTTTTGTAATAAGAAAATAAACAATCCGTTTGCAAGATATGGAGATCTTCGGTAGCTCACTTGGTAGGGCGGTGTATTCTTATCTTAAAAACTCGGATTTGAATACTGATCTCATCTGATTGATACAAGCACCATCGTACGTTACATGTGTTTTGTTCACAAACTAATTGGAGACCTTCAAAGATAATTGGCATTGCAGTGATAAGAATAATATAACAACCTTAAATAAAATTTATATATATAATAAAGGCTCTAGCGGGATAAGCATGTCAAAATTGTCCACAGTATGATAAACAGGCTTTGCCACTCAAAAGGTCATATAAAAAAAAACTCCTCAGCCAAATTTTTAGACCTCTAGACCTTTTCTTTCATTCTATAACCTCAAATCGTGAATTTTCGATTTTTTCTTATTTCTGACTCAATATTGCTTAAAACAATCTGAAAATTTGTATGTGGGAGTTTTTATAGACTCCTAATATTTCTTATTTTTTCAAACTCTCTCAATAAAAAATGAGCTCTGGAGACCTCATTTTATATATTCTTATTCAAGATCTATTTCCTTAACTTTTTTGGCTAATTTTGAAATCTATTTTATTTGTATTTTTTCCGCTCTTTCGAATGACCGAATCAGAATCATGAATTCCGAAGAGTGACATACTCAAAAGTTGAAAAAAAAACGATTTTTATTGCATTTTTGCCTATATATTTGAGGACTTAACCGCAAAGAACAGTGACTGTGTAGGCGAAAACTAGTTGTTTACACATCGAAATATATTTTCAGACTTATTTGGATGCAACTCAAGTGCTTTAAATATGACTATTACCTTACTTATGACCATAACATACAGTGTATATTACTTTGAACGCAGAGATATACTTCATATAGAATTATCAAGCTATTGAATACATTTATAAATATTTGTAATTGCATTTGAAAACATTTTTTTAAATATTTTTTGTTTGATAGAAAGTCTATGTTATGATGAAACATTTTTTAATACTTTCATTTAGTGCATCTTAAGATGTGCAGCAGTCAAAAGTAGAAAAAAATTTGTTTTTTAAAAGCTTTTGTTTCTTATTGGGAATGTTTCTTAAAAAGTTAATAAATAATGATCTTTTTAAAAAGCAGATAGATTGACGAATACTATAATGGGTCTTATAAAGATCTAGACGTATGAGAACCATTACCAGTACATTATGATACAAGTGGTATAAATTACCTATCATGGCACAAAGTGTATTAGCGCCTGAGTGAAGCGAGGATGATAATTAACATCGTGCGATAGGTGTTTATACCACGAGTATCATATGATTTTTTATAGCACTTATAAGCATAAATTTGCTATCACACCTGTTCGTGGCATTAGCAGTCCATTTATACACCGTGCGGTTATCGTTCGAGCGTAGCGAATTAAAAAATAACCTGTTTTTTTCAGCGTTTTTGCCTCTTATTGGGGACGTAACCTAGAAAGTCAATAAATATTGAACCACACTTCACTTAATTATTGACCTATGCTTATTTCTAAATCATGAAAATATTTAACAAGTTAGTATTATGTTAAAATGTAATCAAATATATCTTCAACTGTGTTCAAATACGTTTAATGATTACAAAATATTTCAAATATTTTTTTTTGACCCTCAGGGCGCAAAATTCGATTTTCTATGCTTGTCAAGCGGGCGCAAAATAGTACATTCCCGCCCTAAGGCGCAATGTGGGGCGGGAATGTACTATTTCGCGCCCGCTTGACAAGCATAGAAATCGAATTTTTCACCCTCTGGATAAAAAAACAATATGTGTACCACGGGTGTAAGGGGATTTGCGCCCTTGATACACAATTTACTATTACCCTACTTTAGTTTTTTCTTGTACACATCACTCTGTACAGTGCTTTTTCATCTATTTTTGTATAAAATTGTATGTTGTCGAACCAGCTATTCTGTGTTGTATGTGCAGGGCTAGTTAAATGGATATTGAGGTTACACACATTTTAGTTCGCAGCGCAACTATATTCAGTTTGATATTCTTCACATTGAAAGATATAGATGATTCCATATCTTGCAGTGTGACGTATGGAGTCAACTATACGTCGCAGTGTAAGATAGGAATCAGCTGTAATATGTTGGCATACAAATGTCCTTGATAGCATGAAGCGAGCGCTGAAGTCGTTGAATTTGTTAATTTAATCGATATGTATTGTTTTGTTTTAACATTTTATTATATAAACATATGTATAGTTGACATACGTTTATTCAAATTCCAGTTAAAGGAAAAGGGAATTGTGAATCATGTACATTTATAATTTTATAGTTCTTTATAACCGCTACAACGACATAAAATTATTTACGTTATTTAGGAGTAAGAAGTATGAATACGGGGCAAGTCTGTTGCGAAAACAGTGTAAAGTCAAGGAAGCGCGTAAAGCGCCCTACACCTACTGCTGTTCGAGATTTATCCTTTGTAGGCTTGAATTCATAGTAGTAACTTGAATATTAAGTAAAACTGTGAACTTAAGTATCGATACTTGAGTATCAGCTGTTACTTCAATTGAGTGTTACAGCTTTGCGTACGAGTATCTTATCTGTGTGATTGTATATTTATATAAAAAATTGAAGTAACAGCTAATACTCAAGTAACGATACTTAAGTCTCAAGCTGTACTTGATACTCAAGTCATGACTATGAATTTGAGCCTTACTCCCTAATGGCGTATATAACTAGTATGTTTTATGCCTGAGCTTTCAAGTGCTATTGTGTATACAACTTCAGTTAATAAAATACAAAAATGTATTTGGCTCGAATTTATAGTTCACACTCAGCACTCAAACATCATTCTATCTTACTCTTTTACCATAAGAAAAATAAAGACTAAATGATGTTTGAGTGCTGAGTGTCGACTATAAATTCGAGTCTCATTGCAGAAAACCACCATATAGTGCTTTTAGGTTCGAATACATAAATGTAGCAGGTAATGATTGTATCATCTGTCTCGTTTTCTTATCGCGAAAAAGACAAGAACAGAATATAGTTTGAATCATTACTTGAATTGGGTCCATGAATTAAACCCTTAGGTTCGAGATCGTAAACGTAACTCAAGTAATGTTTGTCACATTGGGCTATTTTTGTTATATGAGAGATAAAGATAGAATAAGATTTGAATAACAATCGTTTCTCGATTTGGATCTCTCTCTTGGATCAAATATTATTTTACTTTTTATTAAATTGTTGTTATTAAATTATTAAAAGATTTTATTAAATGTTTTATAATTATATAATTATAAAACATTAAGTATTTAATTGATGCACTAATTAAAAAAGATTTTTTTCAAGTATATTATATAATTAAAAAATAACTTAAAATATTTGTCTAAAATTAGCTTACAAGATAAATATTATTGAGGCTCAAATTCATGGACCCAATATATATACACATATAATAAGAACTCTGTATGTAATAAACAGATTTAGCTTGTATAAAATGGATTTAATTTTTAAATCATTATAATATTTTTATGATTATAATTGCAACATTGAAAACTATATATATATATTAGGGGGGGTACCCCCCTGCTCGCACTGCTCGCCAACCCCCGTGCATATTTACACTAATAAAAATATCAGTCAGTAATGAAATTTGTACTGACAAAAATTATTAATAAAATTAGTATTAATTATATATTTGCTCAGACAGATTTCCACACCACCCGAAGAGGTACTGTCAATAATACCTTACAATTAATAATTTATAATATAAATTAAATAATAAAAAATATATGGTATTACCGCGCGCTGGCTTTTTTTTGTTTTATTTTAAATAATTATATAAAATCAATAATAATAATTTTAAGTTATTTTAAGACATGTTAAAATTAATTAAAATTATTCCTTTTTTTATACAATTATTTAAAATAAAACCATGGTTCCCTGCGCCTGTAGCCCTACACAACCATGAGAGTCTATATTCCTTCCTCCTCATACCATAGACTCTATTTACAATCCATCCTCCACCATCAGTATTACATATTTAAACAAAGTTTCAAAATTCATTTTATTATTTGTACAATTTGTTATTATATTATTGTTATATAACAATTTTCCAATTAATATTTATCTCTTTTAAATCTTTGTTGAAGTATGTTTATTAGAATAATTATTATAACTTGATATTTTTCAATTAAATATTATTGTAACATGTCTTACAATAATATAGAACAGAATTTTTTTTTATTATAATTATTCTAAATTTAAAGTTTAATACCTGATTGAATTCTATGTTTTTTAATATTATTATTATTAAAAATTTTTCAAATATTTCTTATATTTGAATATTAATTATTATTATTTTTTTTTATAATATTCAATATCTTTAATTTATATATTCGAAATTAATATATTTCCTTTTTTTTAATATTAGTTCTATTCAAAGTATATATTTTACAATAAATTTCAATATCATTATGATAATCATAATATTATTAATTAATATATTTCATAAATAAAACGATAAAATTAAATAATATAATTTTTCCTTATTTATAAATTATTTTAATTTTATTTTTAAGTCTTTTGGATGTATAAAATATATATCTATATTGTTTTTTAATATACTTGATTTTCTTGCTAGTATTAAAAAAGATATATTAAAATAATTTTTACAAAATTAATAGAATGTATTTTCATGTTTGTTTTTATTAAAATTATCGATTATTTATTTAATAATAAATAATTTTTAATATTATTCATTAATTAAAAAAATTAATATAATATGATACATAATGATATGAATTTTATTAATTTTTTTTTTGTTTCATAAAATAATTTTTGATTTGTTCTTTAAACATTTTATTATATTTAAATTCAATTAAAAATGTATAAGTTATAACAGGATTTCATTTTATTTTTTATAACTTTTAATGCCATTATTATAATTATAATAATGGCATTAAAAGTAAATAAAATAAAAATTATATAATTTTATTTACTTGTATAAAGAGTTTAAATGATAAAATTTTACATTAACAATATAATTTTTATTTTTACTTTTTTATAAATAAATGAATTAATAATTATTATAATTTTGTTTTTTTTAATTAATGTAAATTTACAATAACATTTTTACTTTTGACATATAAAGAAATTTGAAAAAATTTTTTAAATTTAAATTATTTTAAAAGTGGTTTTGTAGGACTACTGTCGAAGGGTACCACTTTTAATGTTTAATTTTTCTTCATAAACAAAAAAAAACCCCAACGCGCCATTGACAATACCTTGTTATACTGATAAAAAAAATAAAAACTTCTACTTAAGACTTTCACAAGATGAACTCAAGACAAAAACAAGAAAACAAATTTAAGCTAACCTGAAAGAAGAATCTTTCAGACGTAGGAAATTTTTTGATAAGTTTTTTTGACCAAGATAATGAGCAAAAAGTAAAATATGCTTTACTTTTAAGCAAGTGCAGCTTGGACACAAAAAAAAGTAAGCTTAAATGTTGGAAGTAGAAGTTTCTTATTTTTTTTGTCTCAGTATTGGTGGTGTGGAAAGTTGTCTAAGGAACGTAGGTGTTAGTTGATGGCTAAAAAATAATTATATCAACAATCTATAATTGGTAACTATGTATTAAATATACATTTCATTAGATAGTTTTAAGTAAGAATTTCATAAATATAAAATTTAAAAATTATTAAAATTTTTTTCTTAATGGTTTATAATGATTATATGAAGAGTGTATGAGGGGTATGAGTGGTTATAAGGGGTGACTTGTGGAGCGATGGGATGACTTGTGGAACGAGGGGTGACTTGGGTAGTAGAGGGGTGACTGGGGTAGTGAGGGGTATCTTTTTTTTCAAAAAAGATCATTTCTAGGCAGATTTTTACGTTATTTTGAGGGGTGGATTGTGATGTTTTAAGTATACAAAATAGGGGGAGGAATAATGAGGGGTAGGAGAGGAGGTTTTCTTTTTTTATATAACTATGTAATATATATATCTCCCTATATTATATAGTTATATAAAAAAAAACCTCCTCTCCTACCCCTCATTATTCCTCCCCCTATTTTGTATTCTTAAAACATCACAATCCACCCCTCAAAATAACGTAAAAATCTGTCTAGAAATGATCTTTTTTGAAAAAAAAGATACTCCTCACTATCCCAGTCACCCCTCTACTAACCAAGTCACCCCTCGTTCCACAAGTCATCCCATCGCTCCACAAGTCACCCCTTATAACCACTCATACCCCTCATACACTCTTCATATAATCATTATAAACCATTAAGAAAAAAATTTTAATAATTTTTAAATTTTATATTTATGAAATACTTACTTAAGACTATCTAATGAAATATATATTTAATACATAGTTACCAATATTATAGATTGTTGATATAATTATTTTTTAACCATCAACTAATACCTACGTTCCTTAGACAACTTTTCACACCACCCATACTGAGACAAAGAAAAATAAGAAACTTCTACTTTCAACATTTAAGCTTACTTTTTATTGTATCCAAGCTGTACTTGCCTAAAAGTAAAGCACATTTTACTTTGTGCTCATTATCTTGGTCAGAAAAACTCATCAAAAAATTTCCTACATCTAAAAGATTTTTCTTTCAGGTTAGCTTAAATTTGTTTTCTTGTTCTTGTCTTGAGTTGATCTTTTTCGTATGTTTTTCGTATTTTTTATATAAAAGTGAAAATCAACATATGATTATAAGAAGACATATAATTAGAAATGTTGTTAATAATTGGAATAAATATAAACAACATATAATAGGGAATAAATATTATATTAATATAGTAAATAGTGATAATTATTTTGAGTACATGTCAGATAATGGTACTTTTGGAACGGAAATAGAAATTCAAAGTTTTTTAGAATTTTATAATGTATACGTTAAAGTTCATATTAAAAACAAAATACAAACATTTGGGAACTTTTCTAATCATTTTTGATTATCATTAATTTTTACTGGATCATATGATGCACGTCATTATGATATTTTAAATTATAAAAATAATAATAATAATAATAATTATAATCTTAAAAGAAAATTAAAACTTGAAGAATTTAATAAAACAAATATAATAAAAAAAAAATAAAAACAGAAACAAAAAAAATAAAAGTAAAAATAAGCTTTATAATAAAATAAATAAAAATAAAAAATTGACAAAAAAAAATCAATAAAAAAATTAAGTGTAAAGAATAATATAAACAATGAAAATAACATAAATAAAAATTTGAAGGATTTTTAGGCAAAATGAGTTACGAATGTAAATATTGTAGTGCTTTATTTCGGAAAGAAGAAATAAAAAAGTTCAATTGTTGTTAACGAGGAAAAGTTATTTTATCACCATTAACTAAATATAATGAAAAATTGAAATATTTATTATTACATGATAGTGTTTTTAGAAATTTAATTAGATATTATAATAATTTATTTAGTTTTGCAACTTTTAATGCAAATGTAATTCAAAACCATGGAAAAGCCATATATAATTTAAAAATTCAAGGACAAATTCGTCATACAGCACCTAATACATTAATTTCTACTAACGACATTAAACCTACATGTGGAAAGTTATATATTTACGATAATACAGTAGCAATTGAAAAACAATTAAAAACTAATGAAAAATTAACAAAAGAACATATGTTAATTTTAATAGAGATAATGAATGATAATCCTTGGGAGTTGGTCCAGGGAGCTCCCTTGGGCAAATGTCATCTTCCAGGGTCCATGTCCCGCTCCCGGGCGTCTTTGTCGCATCAATGCTCAGAGCAGCAATGCTTTAACAAAGACGGCAAATAGGAAGCACTGACTGGTGGATGAAGCAGGTATAGTAGTAACTATTGATGCCAACAACTACTCAAACACTTTTTACACAATACACAAACAAATACACTTCTACTCGTACACGGCACACACCTAACATCGAAAGGCCAAAGTGAGTGGATTGGGGGCCCTATAAACGGGTTTCTCCCTACTGAGCGTATGTGCGTGAATGTTGCCGCTGGGGGCCCTATAAACGGGTCTCGCCCAGCAAGTTGAATGGGATAAAGAGGCTGTGAAAGGCGTATGTATGGAAATGAGCAGGCAGGATGGGGGCAGTTTGCAGTCCTTATCCTGGCTACCGAATGGACGGCGAGGACTTTATAAACAAAATCTCCCGGAAGTGTAAGGACAGGGGACCCTATGGACGGGTAACTCTCCCTTGAATGAATGAGGGTCCTCAGTGTGAATCGTAGAAAGAATGGGCCCATGGACACTTACACAAACAAAGCAGAAATGCCTCGGGGTCTAGCGACGGCCGTAGGTAGGCTGACTCAGGATGGGAATCGTGTCGCTGCTGGAGGATACAGGTGAAAAACCGTGTGGATGCTGCGGGCCGCCGGATAGTACAGGGGCCCGGTCAGAGCTAGCCACTTTGTACTGGCTGCCCTATCAGCCGGCGAAACATCCATCTCCCTGTTGCCTGGTGCCGGGTGGCACCCGGACTGGGCGCCGACAATGGGGAATGGGGGCTCCTCCGAGGTCACCAGAGGCGGGGCGATCCTTAAGGGGGGAGGCTGACAGACGGTGTACGAGCTGGACCTTACCGGAGGTAGATTCTTGACTACAAACACATATTATACGAGAAGAGACGCAGGAGAAAAATTGAAACCAAAAATGCTGATGTCAACGAAAGAATTAGAGCTTTCAGCATCCATCAGCGCTTCGGGCACCCCAGGCCCACATACCTCAGAGGCGGCTGTCTTGGCCTCAGGGGTGTGTTTTACTAAACCAAGCAGGGAAAGGGATGGGCAGGATCGAGTGCCTCCTGACATCATTAAGGGGCAGATTAAGAGGATCTTGGAGTCAGTAGCCAAGATGGAATTGGTAAAATCAAAAGTTAGGACGGTAAGCACTGGAATCTCGGATGAATGGCCTGTCATCAAGGATGCATGTGAGGCGGTAATCGCCGAGTGTGAGCGGATGACTGCGCAGCGGACGACTGCGGCGACGGCTGCTGCTGAGGCCCAGAAGCGGAAGAGGGAGCCGACCGGTGCCAGTCCTGAGCAGTCGGCGGCCTTCCAAAAGGTCGGCGAGGGTTCCGGATGGAAAAAGGTCGGAGCCAAACGCAAGAACAGGACTGCAAGTACGGCACCTAAGGACGGACCGAAAGATCTGAACGACCAGAGGACTCAGAAGGACGCGACGAAACGGAAGAAGAAGACCGGTCGCGGACAGTCCAGACGGAAGCAGGGTGCACGCAACGACGTCAGCGCCGTCTTAGTTGGTCTATCCGCCAACATGACGTACGCTGATGCTCTGCGCAGGCTCAAACAGGACGTAAAGACTAACGAGACCAAGGTGCAGGTACAGGGATGTCGCAAGACGAAAGACGACGGACTCCTGATCAGGCTGCGATGCAAGACGGAGGACAGACTGCAATTCGAACAGCAGGTTAAACAGGCACTGGGAAATGACGGCACAGTACGGGACTTGACGTCGGAGGTGCAGATCGAGATTCTTGATCTTGACTGTATCACAGAGGCACAAGACGTTACGGACGCAATAAAACGGGAGACAGGGACAGTGAGGGATCCGAAGCCGCATATCTTCGGTCCCAATGATCAAAATGTCTGCATGGCCGTCTGTGGCGTGGAGGAGAGTGCCGCTCGAATCCTGCTTCAGAAGGGCCGGATCAAAATAGGGTGGATGAACTGCCGCGTACGGACGAGACTAATGGTGCCGAGGTGCTACAGATGCTTCGGCTTCGGACACAAACGACGAGACTGCAAAGGTACTGACAGAAGCAGACTGTGTCGTAGGTGCGGACGGACGGGATATACTAGCGGAGGGTGCAACGAGAAAAACCCGACTTGCTACCTCTGCACGGAGGCGAGGCTTAAAGGATGCGCTCATGTGCCGGGTTCCGGAGCATGCGCCGTCTTCTGGGCTAAGCTGGAAAAGCGGAAAAGGCAGACAACGACATGACTTTGACGCTACAAGTTAACCTGAACAGGTGCGAAGCGGCTCAGCTTTTGCTGGACCAAATCGCGACGGAACGGAACGCAGACTTACTTATAATAAGTGAACAGTACCGTGACTTACGCCAACAGACATGGCTTTCGAACGCGTCAGGCTCGTCGGCCATCTGGGTTAGAGGCGCGCGCTCAAGGGGTCCTATAGTTTCCGGTGCGGGAGAGGACTACGTGTGGGCGAGGGTGGGAGATGTTACTTATGTGAGTATATATCTCTCACCAAACTGTACGGCCAGAGAATTTGAAGGTGAAATCGCGGCTCTAGAGGACTGCCTGAGAGATTTACCGGGGAATCTTGTCGTTGCCGGCGACTTTAATTCCAGGGCGATCGAGTGGGGCATGACGACCACAGACAGACGCGGACGGCTGGTGTTAGAGATGGCTGCGAGGCTGGAACTAACAGTAGCAAACAGAGGACAGGCTTTTACGTACAGACGACCGGGTTACGGTAACTCGATACCTGACGTGACGCTGACAACGGAAGACCTGGAGACGCGGATAAGGGGATGGCGGGTGCTCGAGGACTTTACGGCCAGCGATCACCAGTGCATCGCCTTTGAAGTTACGGAACGGAACGATACGTCACAAAACGTTTCGGTGAGACCCTCGCGGTGGAACCTTAACAAACAGGACAGGGCTCTGTTTCGGAGGACGCTGCTGGAAACGGTTGCACCTCCTGAAAACATCCCGACGGACCTGACTGACGAACAGAGGACGGAGTTGATTGTGGACAGGACGATGACCGCTATAGTTCGCCTCTGTGAGGCTACTATGCCACGCATCGTGCCTCGACATAATAAACCGGCAGCATACTGGTGGACGGACGAAATAAGTTCTCTACGACGGACGTGCATAAAACACAGACGAGTACTGTACAGAGCACGTAAAAGAGGACAGGATGATGCAATGAGGCTTGCACAGACGTACAAAGACGCTAAAAAGACCCTGACGAACGCCATAAAATACAGTAAAAGGCGATGCTGGAGACGGTTGTGTGAAGAGGTGGACCGCGACCCCTGGGGTATGGGCTACAAGCTGGTTACCCAGAAACTGGGGGCTCTTGGTCCTCCAGAATACAAAGACGGACAGTTGATGGCGACGATAGTGGACGGGCTGTTCCCAAACCATCCGGTTACGGAGGGGCCAGTCGACTACCGGAGCCAAGCAGTTCCAGAGTTCACGGAGGCAAAATTGCTGGAAGCTACTGCCTCTTTGAGACCCGGAAAAGCGCCAGGACCGGACGGCATTCCAGGAGAGATTCTCCGGCAGATTGCCTTGGGCAAGCCACGTCTCCTCCTGGACATGTACAACGAATGTTTACGGACGGGGATCTTCAGCACGCGTTGGAAAAAGGCCAGACTGGTTCTCCTCTACAAAGGAAAGGGAGAGCCAAATGCGCCTAATTCCTACAGGCCATTGTGCCTCTTAGACACGACAGGAAAGACATTAGAACTTTTACTGAAAAACAGACTGACGAAAGCAGTGGACAGGGCAGGAGGACTCTCGGACAACCAGTATGGCTTTCGCAAAGGCCGATCGACGGTGGATGCTGTGCGGGAAGTTCTTGAGCCTTCTAGAAGGACGGCATTGATGGACCACAGACAAAGACCGGTGGTACTGCTTGGCACGCTGGACGCAAGCAACGCCTTCAACAGCGCCAGGTTCTCCGATATCCTCGAGGCCTATAGGTCTTTCGGGGTGCCGGATTACCTGATGAGGATGGTGGAGGATTATTTGCGTAACAGATGCATAACGTACGAGACGACGGAAGGACAGATACGCAGACCAATAACCGCGGGGGTCGCGCAGGGTTCGATACTGGGAACAGACTTTTGTAACGTGGACTATGACAGCTTGCTAAGACTGGAGATGCCCGAGGGCGCGTCACTCGTCGCTTACGCAGACGACGTGGCGGTAGTGATCGTTCAAAGGACTACAGAATTAGCACAACTGACACTGAACAGAGTCATGAGGCGAGTCGAAAGGTGGATGACAGAACACGGACTGTCATTGGCATTGAACAAGACGAAACTGATGTTACTGACGGGAAGGCGTATACCGACGCTCATTCCCATGACAGTAGGTACAGAAAGGACGGAGACGGTAGGATTCCTCAAATATCTAGGAGTCACTCTGGATACCACGCTTACTTTTTGGCCACATATCCAGAGGGTGGCCGACAAAGCGACTAGACTGACGTCCTCGCTGGGCCGCCTCATGGCAAATACGTACGGACCGAGACAGAGCAAGAGACTGCTCCTGATGACGACGACCCACTCGATCATGTTGTACGGGGCGGAAATATGGGCCGACGCGCTTCGCGTCCGGAAGTACCGAAAGCGACTGACGGACGTACAGAGACAAGGAGCGCTTCGGATGGCTTGCGCCTACCGGACGGTCTCTGCGGAGGCCGTAATGGTGGTTGCAAGCGTTATCCCTATAGATCTCCTTGCGCTGGAGCGCAAGCGGATCTATGAAAGAAGCGCTGAAACAGGACGGACAGAAGCGGCAGTTCGGGAAAGAGACCTGACAATGACGCTATGGAGTGAACGTTGGACGAGAGACGGAACGGGAGCATGGACCAGACGTCTGATCAGGGACCTGAGACAGTGGACGCAACGGACTTTTGGGGAGGTGGATTTTTACCTTACCTAATTCTTGACCGGACACGGCTACTTCAGACGGTACCTGCACCTGAGAGGGAAGGTACAGCATGCGGGCTGTACCTACTGCGGACATGACATGGATGACGCTGAGCATACGTTCTTCGAATGCTCACGTTGGGACTTCGACAGACGAACGCTACAGAGACAGACTGGAGACCTCACACCGGACAATGTTGTGGACTGGATGCTGGAGGACGTCCAAAACTGGGCTTCAATGGTGACCTTTGTCACAGTCGTCCTTAAAGCGAAGAAAGAGGATGGATGTTTAATGTGAATGAATGAATAAGTGAATGGATGAAGAATACAAATACTCAGGGAGACAAATGTCTTTGGGCCTAGCGACCCCACGTACCCGAGCTGAGTGAATGGTATACGGAGTGTGTGAATGGAAGTGAGGGTGGTAATGTTTGAATACGCAGGGGGACTACACAGTCCATGGGCCTAGCAACCCCACGTACCCGAGCTGAATGAATGATAAATTGGATGTGTGGATGAAAGTATGGATGAAAATGTGTGAATACGCAGGGGGACTGAAAAGTCCTTGGGCTCAGCGACCTCACGTACCCGAGCTAAGTGAATGGTGAAATGAGTGTGTGGATAAAGGAGAGAATGGAGATGCTTGCACACGCAGGGGGACTGCACAGTCCTTGGGCCTAGCGAACCCACGTACCCGAGCTGAGTGAGTGAATAGTATACTGAATGTGTGGATGGAAGCGTGCGAAAGAATGTACGAATACGCAGGGGGACTGCACAGTCCATGGGCCTAGCGACCCCACGTGCCCGAGCTGAGTGAGTGAGCGATATACTGGATGTGTGGGTGAATGAGAGGATGAAAATGTGCGAATACGTAGGGGGACTGAAAAGTTCTTGGGCTTAGCGACCCCACGTACCCGAGCTAAGTGCGAATGGAGGAGTGAAAGGAAGGATGACAGGCAAATGTATGCATGTTTGGACGTATGAATGGACACGTCCTAGTGCCTGGACGGACGGACGAAACGAGCGACAATGGACAAGACCGCAGCGTGAAGTAATGCTAACGCAGTCCCACGCTGCGGCTCTGTACGGTGGACGTTACGGATCCCTGCCCGTGTAAGGGAGGCATTTTCTTGCTTCTCTTCCGCGGCCAGGGTGAAGGGGGATTAGACGGTCTCTGCCTGTGGATGCCTCGGGGGCGAATGCGAACCTACCAGGTTTCTTTCTCCCTCCAGGCTGACGCAGCGTCAGAATCCCGTCACACCAGTGACGCGCACTGCAGTTGGGGTGATCCAGCTGCAGCCCACGTCGCTGTAGGTCCAAAAGCAGATTTACCCGTTTTTTCACCACCAAAAAAAAAAAAAAAAAAATGAATGATAATCCCATGGCTAAGAATTACAAAAGCTTACATCAATTATCAAATATACAAAATATTCCAAATTATAAATTGTATTTTATGCGAAAAAATGATAAATAACAACATCGTTATAATAAGCCACTAACTTCGGAATGTGGTGCTATCATAGTATCCAACTCAGGAATTCTAGATAATTATGATCTTTGTGTATATCCGAAATTATCTTCTGAAAATGAAATTACTCATACTTATTTAAATAAATGATCTCATCACATGGATCCAATGGTTTTTCCTTTAACGTTTCCAGCAGGAGATTTAGGTTGGAGTATAGGATATAAAAAAAATAAAAATATTGAAAATAATGATTGTCTTACAATACTACAATATTATTTATATAGAATACATTGGAGACCAAATTTAAAAAATTTCAACCCTGTTTTATATTGTGGAAGATTAACACAACAATACATAATACATGCATATGTGATGGTTGAAAGTAATAGAATGAATTTTTTTAGAAATAATCAAAATCAATTACGCATAGAATGTTATCAAGATTTATTAGATCATGTAATAAATAGTGCTTCAAATGTTTCAACATATTTTCAAAATAAAGAGAGAATTGGAAATCTTTTTATTTTACCCTCATCATATATTGGTAGTCCAAGATATATGCAGCAATATTATCAAGATGCCATGGCAATAATGAGAACAGTAGGAAAACCAGACTTATTTATAACAATGTCATGTAATCCTAAATGGAAAGAATTGAAAGAAATTTTAAAAAATTTTCCAGAAGGGACAACTCTCAATGACATATCAAATATCACGGTAAGATTATTTTATATAAAATTTAAAATGTTATTGGATGATATTATAAAAAACGAAATTTTTGGTCCTGTTATAGCTTATGTATTTTCGATTGAACTTCAAAAAAGAGGGTTACCTCACGCGCATATCATTATAACATTATATCATAATCATAAAATATTAACTCCAGAAAATATTGATAAATATATTTCAGCAGAAATACCTTCATCAGAAAATAAATACCTACAAAAATTAGTAATTAAACACAAGTTACATGGATCACATACAGATAAATCACCTTGTTACGATAAAAATAAAACTATATGTAAAAAAAAATTCCCAAAATCATTTAATGAAATCACAAAAGGTGAAGAAAACAAATATACACAATACAAAAGAAGAAATAATATTTTAGATAATCACACGTATAATTTAAAAAATAATAAAAAAATTATAAAAGTTGATAATTCAATGGTAGTTCCTTACAACAGTTTTTTGTTAGCAAAATATAATGCTCATATCAATACTAAACTTTGTATGTCAATACAAAGTATAAAATATATTTATTATGATATTTATAAAGGTGTAGATAAAGCTTACTGTAAAAAAAAACAAGATAAAATTGAAGAAAATAATAAAGATGATGTTCATGATGAAATAACTCAATACATAGATGGAAGATATTTAAGTTCAATGGAGGCCGCATGGAGATTACAAAAATTTACACTATGCGGCAGAAGTTATACAGTAATAAGATTAAGTATTCATTCAGAAAATCAACAAAAAATAATTTTTGATGAAAATGATATACATTCAGCATTAAACAAATACGAAACAACATTGACCGCATGGTTTAAATTGAATAAAAAAGATGATTTTGCTAAAAAAATTAAATATGTTAATATACCACAATATTATATTTTTAATTCTAAGACTAAATCTTGGATTAAAAGATCAAAATTTAGAAAAAATCTAGCCATTATTAGATTAAATGTAGTGCTACAGGCGAAGGGAACCATGGTTTTATTTTAAATAATTGTATAAAAAAAATGAAATAATTTGAATTAATTTTAACATATCTTAAAATAACTTAAAATTATTATTATTGATTTTATATAATTATTTAAAATAAAACAAAAAAAAAACCAACGCGCTGTAATACTATACATATTTTATTATTTAATTTATATTATAAATTATTAATTATAAGGTATTATTTACAGTACCTCTTCGGGTGGTGTGGAAATCTGTCTGAACAAATATATAATTAATATTAATTTTATTAATAATTTTTGTCAGTACAAATTTCATTACTGACTGATATTTTCATTAGTGTAAATATGCCCGGGGGTTGGCGAGTAGCGCGAGCAGGGGTACCCTGCCCTAATATATATATATATATATATATATATATATATATATATATATATTTATGATTGTAAATAATAAAGAGTAATATGTATTTAATATTACTCTAATAGCGCATTCTTTTATACAATAGAATAATAAATAAAGAATATCAATTTTACGTTCAAATAATATTAAAAAAAATAAATGCGTTTATTCATGTGCTTTCATTTTCATAAATGTAACTTATGAAATGTATATTAAATATATTTGTACACAGTCACAATTGTGATCAAGTATATCTTAACAGTTTGAGATCAGAAACCAAGACTATAGAGAAATAATTGTATCTAATTTATACTCATAAGCAATATGATAACTTGGCCCGTGCATGACCGCCTAGCAGTGAATGACCGTTAATTGAAAAAATCGTAATTATTAAATTCTGAATTATATTACATTTAAAATTATAATTTATTTCCTCTTCCCATAATCTTATTCTTACTTAAAAATAGTGTATAATTATAATAATTTAATTTTTCGTAAAATATTACGTAAAATATTTCACCTCTTTACAACTTATCGAGAAATCCTTGTATGTGAACGAAAAATCTTGCAACGAGGGAACTTCAATAATTGTCTATTTTCACTTCATTATTAAATATTTCTACGTATCTTCATTTATCTACTTTTCATATTATAATTATTAATCAAAATCTATCTTATTCATGAACAAATTATAAAAATTATAAATTTTTTTTAAATTTTTGTCGATTATTAGTTGGTATGTACACTTGGTGAAAAGGATATTTTTCCGAATATTAACCTCAAATGACAACATCGCATATTTTACTACAGACATAAGACGATTCCAAAATATAGGACAAATATCGTATCATCGTTACTTATTACTTAATGACATAATTGTAATAAACAAACAATATTACTTTCTTTTTTCATGATCTTGTGACGTGGTTCGTCCCAATAAAATTTTTTTTTGTAACAATTAAAAATTTTACAAACCATGCGAGCATACTCAGACACACCATCGGTGCACTCACCGACCCGGGCGCATCTAAAAAAAAAAATTTATAATGAATTATTAACAGAAAGATTTTTTTTGTTTGTTTAAATTTACCGGCACACGAGGAGAACGACGCGCAACAGCCATTACGCACACATTCGCAGACCGTGTGTGTGAGCTCCAGTACTGCTAACGTAGACCGTAGGTAAAGTGAAGATGTAGAAAGAGAGGGAGACCCAAGAGACAAGAAGAAGAAAAGAGATAGGAAGATCAGCATGCTAGAAGAAGAAATTAGAAATGATAGCGCGCTGTCTTCTCGCGCACAGCACAAAGAGAGAGACAAGAGATAACAGAAAGAGATGGGGAGAGAGCAGAGAGGGATATTACCACTTCCTTCTCTTTGCTTAAAGAGGCACGCGGTAGACATGCATATCTATATATATAGTATATCTATACATATAAGGCCTCTACATGTACGTACTCTCTCTCTCAAAACTTATATATACGAGAGAGATAAAAGAGGAAGCGAAGAAAGAACATACAAAAAGACTTGAATCTCTCTTATTAAAGGTGGCGCGCAGGTCGAAGACTTGCGTTCGAAGACCGGAAACGAGAGCAGCCAATGAAAAATTAATAAATTAGAAAGTAATTATTAATTGGCTAAGAAGAACATAAAAGAAGACAGAAGATAGTAAAGAAGAAGGAAGAGGACTTGAGACGAAGGAGGCGGCCATCGTGCAATTCATTCGATGACTGTCCTCGTGCCTGATCGGAACTAAACTCGCTTAACTCATTCCTTTGAAAAAGTACAACTTAGAGATTTTCGTGCGCTTTGTAGCTGTGTAGAAATTGGAGTTATTGGATAGACTACGGAGCAGAGTAAAGCAGAAAGGATTTCCAGAGGGAGATTTTCGCTCACCTGATCCTCCAATCAACTCATTTCCGCAGCCAACGTCGACCAGGAGTTGCTTTTGTGCAGAGAGAGAGAGAGAGAGAGAGAGAGAGAGAGAGATAATACGATCCTGAGGCCCATCACCGCCATCCGTGACCAAAATCGTCGCCATCGCCGACCAGATTCTTGTGTCAACGAGAACTTCAACACCGGTGAGTGGACTGTAGTCCGAATCGACTAATATTTTTTTTTGTAAACTAGCGGCTCTCGCCGACTAGTTGTAAATTCAGTGCGGGCGTAAGATTTTAAATTCAAAGTGATTGTGACAACGTTAATTAGTGAAAAATTAGAAATTTAGTAGTAACGAGGCGTAATTAAAAGTGGGAAGAAAATTTTGATTGTAAGATTAATTTGTAGTGATAAAGCGAAATTAAATTTAGACCACGTGTGCAACGATTTCGTTGACCGGTAAAATTCTCGTTAGTTTAATTATATTAAATAAAGATTTAACAATAATTCGCTTGATTGACCGGAATCATAATAATAAAATTTGAGATCGGTGGACATCGTGGTGAGTGTGTATGACGTAATACAGTTCATGACGCGGGCCTTAGCAGCCATTTTGTAAAGAAAAATCTTTGAATATTCTGCGTTGATTATTAAATTAAATTAATGGAAAATTAGATTTGTAAATCAGAAGCGATAGTAATTAAATATTAAATTTTCTTTACTTAAGTATATTAAATTTCGAGAGTGCGGGAATGAAAATCCGACCACGTGTCTAACGATTTCGTTGACCGGATAATTTAATTAAATTAAATTAAATTAAAGATTAAATTGGTATTTGGCACGAAAGTTCAACGAAGTATTAGTTTTTTTTTGTAATTTTGACCGGTGATTAAACAAATTGATAGACACGTGGGATTAGTGTGTGAGAGAGAGAGAGAGATAAGTGCGCGGGCTCTTGGTAGCCATATTGTTGAAAGAAGGAAGAGCGAGGTCGCTTACGTCGACCAGACCGTAAATTTCAAATTTTTTTTTTATTAGAACATTAGATATTATTTTCAATAAAGCGTAAAATAAAAATAAATTAAGTTAGATTTATAAATTTATATTGACCGGGATGTATGGGTGATGAGTGTGCGCGAGTAATAGAGTTAATAAATTTAGTAGAAAAGAAATTAAAGTCAGAGACCGAGCGTTAAAAAAAATTTAAATTTAAATTTTTTTGTGATATACATTTTTTTTGTTGTTGAATAAATTAATTCAAGTGTTAGAAATTGAACCAGTAATAATATTAATTTTTTTTGTGTAATACCTCTCCCAACTTCAACTAATAAAATTTGACACCAGAGGTCGCCCACCTCCCAGCCAAGACAGCCCGAGATTCATGCTGCCGACGAGTAAGCCGGTGGCCTGTCTGGCGCTCTTAATAAATTAAAGATTCTTTCTTTTCGACAGGCCGAACTTTGCATGCGGGGACGGGCAAGGTTATATTAATCTATTTAATAATTTGTTTATTGGAATTTAAATATAGCTAAATTCTCACATCGCAATCTGAATTATGATTTTATGAAATAAAATTTGTATTTCTCAGTTCAATAATCAAATAGTATCTAATATTGTTGATTTAAATTATCTTTGTAATAAAATTTCAATTGTTATCATTTGAATTTTGCATAAATAACCTATATGAAAAAACGAAATAAACATGATGTGAAACTCAATGCATGTTTCGAAGTTCTCTTACGTCTGTGGTAAAATATGCTGCGCTGCTATTTGAGGTACAAATTCAGAAAAATATCTTCTCCGCCAAGTGTACAAACGTTTTAGATGTCTAGTGAATGACTGATCAGTCAAATATTAGCAAGCGAGATGCTCAACTCAAACCAGTGAATGACCGTCTTCTTGACTGTAGAGACTAGAATGAGGTTATGTTTTTTATCATGAGAAAAAAAGTCTTCCAAGTGAATCAAAGGATAAACACCCTAAAAACAATGTAAAACGAGTTGTAAAAGGAAAGTATAAAAGATTTCAATACTCAGAAAATTCACTGAAAGAAGCTATTAATGCTGTTAGAAATAAGGTTATGAGTTCAAATAAAGCTTCTGTTGAATACAAGATACCAAAAGGTGCTTTAATAAATAAATTACATGAGAATTGTGATTTAGTGAAAAAAATGGGACCGTCAACAGTATTAAGCACTGAAGAAGAAGATATGATTAAAACTTGGATTATACAGAATGCTCGCATTGGATATTCAATGCGTTCTAGTACTGTTGAAAAAGCAATAAAAAATGTGTTGGATAAAGTTCCTCGGCCTAATCCTTTCAAAGACAATATGCCAGGTGATAAATGGTTTAAATTATTTCTTAAGCGACACCCAGAAATATCTTTAAAAAATACAGAAGTTTTGTCTAAAAGCAGAGCTTCAGTCACTGAAGAAAATATTAGACAGTGGTTTAATGAATTGAGTGATTATTTGAAAGAAGAGAATGCTTTAGATATTTTAGAAGATCCTTCTCGTATTTTTAACATGGATTAAACTTCAATGCAATTATGCCCAAAGACTGGTAAACTTTTAAGGGAAACCTGTGAGAAGAATAATTATTATATCTCCCCAGGACAAGAAAAACAAAATATAACAGTGCTTTGCAGTTATAGTGCAGATGGGAAAGCAGTTCGTTCTATGATAGTATATCCGTACAAGCGATTTTCTCCAAAGGATGTTGCAGCTTCTGTACCTGATGGATATGTAATTGGATATACCCCAAAAGGTTGGATGATAACTGAAACTTTTAATAGTTATATTAAAAATGGATTTTGAGGCAACTTTCTAAAGACGAGATTACTTTTCCAGTATTATTATTGTATGATGGTCATTCTTCTCAAGTAAGCTTTGAATTACATGAATTTTGTGTGAAAAATAAAATTTTGTTGTATTGTTTATATCCCAACGCAACTCATATTTTACAGCCATGTGATGTTGGAATATTTAGACCCCTCAAAAGAAGTTGGCAAGCAAAAGTTGCAGAATATTCTCAAAAAACAAGTCAAGCAATAACGAAATCAAATCTCGCACCTTTTTTTAATGCTGCTTTTATTGAAGCCACTAATCCAGATGTGATAAAAAAAGTTTTTCAGAGCTGTGGCTTATATTCATTCAATCCAGACAATGTCAATTATTCCAAACGCATATCACAAAGGCGAAAATTGATGAGAAGTAATTCAGAAGTAAGTACAGACAAAAATTTTAAAAGTGTGATTTTATTGTACGTTGAGTTAAATATACCAGAAAATATTTTAGATATATTCTTTAAAGCTTACAAAGAACATGTGCTTCCTTCATCTGAAATAGTTTTACATAAAATGTGGAAAAAGTTAAAAGATGATGCAAATGAAACGGATATACATGGAAAAGCTATTTTAAAAGAAAAATTTACAAGTTGTCAATTAGATTTAAGAGATACTGTAATAATAAATCCTGCGAACAATGAAAAGTTGATAATAGAGAAATATTAGAGATTAGTTCTTCGCATACTGAAATTATTACAGAGGCTAAGTTAATAGATGAAACTTCTTCAAAGACAAAAATATCAATAGAGGCTCATGTATCTCCATTGGGCACAACAGGAAGTAATGTATTTTCTTTGGAAAATGCCACATTGATAGATGCTGATATTTTAGATGGTAGTTCTTTATCGAACAATACCCTGTTGAAAATAATGACGTCTTTCCAGTACGTCTTTGAAAGATGTCTTTGAAGACATCTTTGGTCGTGTCTTAGATTGAAACAAAATAAGACGTCATTTTTTTAATGTTCCGAAAATATAGTATCCAAATTACGTCTTTTTTATAAGTAAAATAATTTCAAAGACATATTTTTCCAATAAATACTCATAGTAAAAGACGTAAATTTGAAAAAAAAAATTCTTTTTTTAAAATGAATGATGTCTTTCCTGTTGAAAATAATGACGTCTTTCTAAGGCGTCTTTGAAAAACATCTTTGAAAGACGTCTTTGAAGATATCTTTTTTTTAATAAAAATGACGCCTTGTCTTACAAATTTTTATTTATAAAATACGTCTTTAAGATTATAAAAAGACGTATTTTTATAAAAAAAAATACGTTTTTAAAAATATGAAAATACGTTATTTATTAAATAGCTTTTCTAAACATTGGAAAAATGACGTCTTTTTTGTTCCAATTTAAGACACGACCAAAGACGTCTTTCAAAGACGTTATTTTCTCCAAATTTAGGGAAAAAAAAGTCATTTTTCATGAATTATGTCATTGAAAAATGACTTTACATGATATCATTTTCCATTTAAAGGAAAAAACAAAAACGAGGTAAACCTCGTAGTTTCAACTCTTCGAAAAACGAAGAGCATTTGCGATTAAGCTGAGATCATTCTGGCCTTATATATCTGCATCTTCGAAATTTGCATCAAGGATAAAAAAACTTGAAAATCGCCACCTAGTGACTTACAGTCGAATTGATGGTTGATTGCGTCAATTTAATTTCAACTCACCAGGTGGCGATTTTCAAGTTTTGCGATTCCTTATACAAATTTCAAAGACGCAGATATATAAGGCCAGAACGCTCTCGGTTCAATCGCAAACGCTCTTATGCCCAATATTACACAAATCTGCAAGCTTTTATAGCAAAAAATATAGTCTTTTAGCTTTTTTTTAGTAATATTAAAAAATAAATACATAAACTTTTTCTAACAACAATTAAAAATTAATTTGTAATTTTTTTAGCTACAAACATAATTTGTCGATTTTTTATAGACAAAAATAAATTGTCTATTTTTTTCAGAGATAACAAAAATAAATTGATAAGCTACATTTAGCGATTATCAAAATTAAATCTTCAAGCTTTTTTTAACAACGATAAAAAATAAATTTGTAAGCTTTTTTTAGCTACAATACTAATCTGTCAGTTTCTTTAAGCGACAGCAAAAATAAATTTTTCTATTATATACATGTTAATCTTAAGAATATAATAATATTTTTAATGCAGCCATATATTCATATGCTGGTCTTAAGCCCTCAAATCGTTTATTAAGATGAATATTTGAACATCCCGTTTTTGGTTTAAGAAAGGTAATATATCCTTTTTTAATCATATAAGTAAGATATAACTGTATTCGTCTTAGCAAACGTAATGCAGAGAGGAAACTTTTTATTAATAATTGATTGTAATTATATTTTTAGTTGTAGAAATATTAATACGTTTACAAATCAAATATAAATTTTATAAATAAAAAAAATATATATATCTATTAGTTATATACGTAACTCTGCCGTACGAAGGATGAATATGAGGGATCATAACAAAACTGATTAAAAATAAAAACAAAACACACTACGCATTAAATCCAACATATTAATACGTTTGATTGAATAATTTCAATCGAATCGTCACAACATTTTTATTTACGTAACACTTTTTTTTATTAGTTTGATTTATTTTTATGTTTTTAACATTAATACATAATATATTAATGTTTCTTTAGAATTTTTTGATAATATGTCAAAATCAGTTGCTGTCACTCTTTCATTTGTTTTTTATTTGTAAACATAAATCTTCAATTTTTTCGCATCGCTGTTCGTATAACTTAAAATTTTTTTATGGTTAAGAAAATCTCAAAGTCAGCTGTAAGCATAGGCGCGCTAGCGTCATACGGTCTACCTAAGTTGACTAATCTGAACACATATTAGTTATATACGCCATTTGGGAGTTAGGGCCATTACACGCTAAAAAAGAACAGGGAACAGATATAAGAAATACATTACTTCTACATCTATATCATAAAGCAGCAGAACATCCAAGATGTGATAACAGAAGCTCGGCTGTTTACGGGGCTCAGGTCAGCGCGTGTATACAAGCTGTCACAGCTCGGAGTAAGGTGTCTGAGGCCCTCCTCTAGGCGGCTCAGGCCCCCAACTCCAAGATATCGTACCCTCAACTTTTACGTGACTGCAGTAGCTTTACACTTGATGTTAATAAATTCACTATTTGATGTTTGAGAGCCTTCAAGATTGAGGTATCTTACCACGGTAAATTGTGGGGCTACAACTCTTCAATATTTGTTCCAATGTTAACATGCCTTGAGTTTAGATATCGCTGGTCCGAGTTACACCTCGTAACAAATCGCACGCGTAATCACTCGTTACTCACACGCACATGCTTTTAACTAGTTAGTGAATTAGGCAAAGATAAAAGAATCAATTATTGTTTAAACAAAGTGTGTTAAAAATTATAATGATTGTGCATTGAAGCCAGTGATTACGAAGGGTACAAGGTAAATATTTTATTTCGATCTTTCCCTCGATTCTGATCGCGCACGTGTTAGTGAAACTTGCGCCTCGTTTCAGTTAAAATATAGTCTATTTGTCCTGGGAATTTTAATTTAATTAAAATAAGATAAAACATTAAAACAAATTTATATCTTAAAGAGAGATCCATCACGGCGCGATCAATATCTTTATTCAATAAATAAAGATACGAATATCTATCGGAAAAATTAGAGAACTGCATAAAAGCTTATAAATAAAAAATATAAACATAGGAAAGTAGGCTTTAGGGATACCATAATTTGCGAAGATGAGGCATCCATCAGTTAAAAAAAAGAAAAATATGAAATAGAGTAAAAGAACGATAAAAGAGTAGAGAAAAAAAAAGTTTAGTTCAAAGCACTGGTAAAAACAAGTAAAAATAAAACGACAAGTTATCGGTGAGAGCGAGAAAGAGAAAAAAAGGAAGAGAGATAGAGAGGACTCGATGAACAAAGTAAAAAGAGGACAGTAATCTGCACACGCACGTACGAGAGAGCAGCAGCGGAAATTTCAAAATGATTTAACGCTGTTTTAAAACTTGCGCGCAATGTGGCTCACGTTTTTCGAAGGACCATTTTGTCGTGAATGTACACCATGATTTTTCGACTGTACACTGTAAAAAATTTTGTGTAATTTGTCAAATTTTATTTCGTACAAATATTTTTGTGTTAAAATTTTACAAACATGTTTGTAAAATCAACACAAAAAATTTTGTAATTTAAAAATGTGTGTACTTATTAATTTTAATACAAAAAAATTTGTATTTTATCTCTAACACTTATGTGTGTTAAAATTACAAATTTTTTTTGACTTTTTTTTTTTTTGTAGTTAATGAAAAAGTCTTTCTTTTTCTTGTTTTTCACACGTTCACGCACAGGCTCGTGAGCTCGAGTTATGAAATTTCCATTCAGCTGGATATATTAAATATTAAAGAGAAATTTATTGTTATAAGTAAATAACAGGGCTTGAAACTTGGTAAGAAGGATCCCCAGTGACGAATTTCAGCGCACTCTCATTTCTTTGATGTAAATATAATTGTCAGGTTTTTTATACTCATACTTGTCTTTGGAGCGCTCCCGTCCTCCTTGATTTACATTTTCTATAGAAAAATGTATGTGGTTTGGGTTTACAACGATTAAAATTATCTTTCTTTTTAATATTATAATTGAACGTGTTTTTCCATTTTATTATTACAGTGGAAAATTTATAAATTATATGAAAAATTAGAAATACCAAGTTTAATACATTAATTATAAAACTTCAAGTAGAATATTATGAACGACAATTGATATCAACCCCTTAACTGGCTATGTAACATATATGCACAAAAAAAGTCATGCCAAAACTGACTATGTATCATATATGCACATATTTTTCATTGTGAAAATAATGATGGAAATGGAATCAGCGTGCCCGAAAACCCCTAAAAACAATATTTTTGTACACCTAAATATAGTATTTGTGGCTACCAGTTTTGGCACGAAAAGTTATAAAAGCCTTACCATTATACCGCTCAAAAGTTCGATAACACTATGTAAAAAAAATAGTTTAGAAAAAATGATCATATCTTGGAAAAAAAGTGTCGTAGAAAAATTATAAAAAAATGATTTTAAAGTACTTCTTAAGAGCTTTAAAAACCCTGTATTATATTATTTTTAAAGATTTTCATGGTATTAAAAAAATTACTTGAAAATAAACATTTTACCAATTTTTAAAATTTTAGATTCGCTCACACCGTTTTTCGAGTATGAGATAAAAAAATCTGAAAAAATATATTTTAAAGTACTCTGAAAGAGCTTTAATTTGTATTTAAAAAAAATTTTCTACAATGATTTTTCGTCAAGTTATGAAATTTTAAAGTTGGGCATTTTTGGTGTTTTTTTCAGTGAATTGACCATTTTTCTGCAAAAAACACCAAAAATGTCCAACTTTAAAACTATTCTAAAAAATAAATATCCAGAAGCTGCTTTTATTAAATTTCTATGTTCTATTTGATATTGTAGATAAAAAATACACCAATTATAAATATATATTTATTTTTTCAATTTTATCTTTAACTTACATCATTTTTCCTATTATGAATAATAAAAACTATAATAATGACAATCTTTTGCACTTCGTTTTTTGTTTCATAAACTTTAAATATTTTCCTATTATTAAACATTGTGGAGCAGCTTTAGAAAATCGTTTACATTTCAAACTTGGAAGCTATACGTCAGTGGCGGTCGCACGTATTTAATTAAACAGGCTGACTTAGAGAATACTGTATATATATCAATCGCTGCGCTTGACTTTCTATTCACTGAACGTTGGCTGAACGAAACTCATTGTTTCTAACCTACTCTCATTTTTCTGCCACTTTTGTTTCACCTTGTTCATGATTTTGCGCCCGCGCTAAACAAGCTTTTGTAGCCTACGTATTTAATTCCGACCTATAATCTTATTGAAACTTTCTTGTACACTGAAAAATAAATGGTGATGTAGCTGAACTACCGGTAGTCGAACCACGCTTTCTTAAGTTCGTATGCACGGAGTCTCGCTGCAAGAGAACAGTAGCGCCTCTGTGGCAAAAGAGCTTCACTTCACATCGGAGAGACGCGAGTGGGAACTGAGAAGCCCCGCAAAAAGAACGGTTAGCTTCTTCTGTGGGGCATCACACTCACCACCAGAGAAAAGATTTGCATGCTTACTGTTTGGTAAAGCAGAAGTACTTTGTGGGACTCGTAGTTCACCACTTTCTTTTCAGTGTAGGCTTAAGAATAGTTTTGCAGATACGCTTCACCTTCGTGAAAAATCTTACAAATTGGAAAGTTCGATAATTAAATCTTGATTTCACAAAGAATTTTTATTTCTAAAATTCAATTAAGAAATTATTTCATTTATAAATTAAAAATATTTAACTATTACCAAGATCTTGCGAATTAGGATTCGTTTTAATGAAATATTGCTTTCTTATAAAGGAAGCATTGTATCAATAAAAAAATTTTTTTTAATTTTTTCACTAATTTGTACTCAGAGAGCTTGAGAAAGTGGTTTCCAGAAAATGTCTGTATGTTTATATGTATGCGTATGTGTACGTAATTAGATAATACTAATTAGATATCGAAAACTACTCGACGGATTTGCTTCAAATTTTGCATACTATTAATTTTTTTGTTTAACGAGAGGGGAAGCTATTGAAAAGTGGTTTTCTTAATGTAGTTTTAGTTTCGAAGCCATAAAAAAAATAATTTTGATTCTTCTTTTTTTTATTTTAATAATTACTCGATGAATTTGCTTTGAAATTTGCATGGTAATTATTTGGGACTGGTAAAAGAAAGAAACCTTTTGAAAACTGATTTCCTTCACGTAGTTTTAATTTTAGATCATTTCGAAAATTGTGTGTGTGTGTGTGTATGTGAATGTGCGTATTCATTTAGCCAATTAGATCTCGAAAACTACTCGATGGATTTGCTTCGAATTTTACATACAATTTATTTTTTTGTCTAACTAGGGGGAAAGCTATTGAAAATTGGTTTTTTTAGCGTAATTTTTTTAGAGACATTTTAAGAATATAGACAAAATTTATTTTTCATTTTTTTGGTATTTTGCAGCATTTTTAAAATTTTCATAAAAATTTTTATTTTTCATTTTTTTTTTGTTTTACAGAAACTATTTGATGAATTTGCTCCAAAATTTAAATGAAAGTTATTTGCTACTGTCTGAATAAAACAAGCTTTAAAAAACTAATTTTCTCAGCAAAGTTTTAATTTTGGAGTATTTTGAAAATTTGCAAAAAAATTTTCATTTTTCATATATCTTCTTTTTTACGTAAATCTGAATAAATGTTCTCCAAAATTTGTATACAATCAATTCGCTACTGTCTGAAGAAGACAAGTCTTTGAAAATTAATTTCCTTAGGGTAGTTACTATTTTACAGCATCTTAAAGATTTTAAAAATAATTTTGATTTTTCTTCTTTTCTTTTTTTTTATATTTTACACAAAGTACTCGATGGATTTGTTCTAAAATTTGCATGAAAATAATTTGCAATTGCCAAAAGAAGGAAAATTTTTGAAAACTAATTCTCTTAGTGTAGTTTTAATTTTTTAGTACTTCGAAAATTTTAAAATAAATTTTTTGAAAAAAATAATTGTATTTGTTTTATTAAAATAGGAACCGGTAAAATAATTTGAGAGTCAGAACATAAATAAATAATTGCTTGATATTATTAAGAAAAATAATTTTTTTGCCCTAGGCCGCAAAATTACCATTTTGCGTCCTACGGAAAAACTTTAAATGTCTCGGCCTCGGGGAAAAAAAATAGTATATTAGACCATGGATGCATATTGATCATCCTAGCTCGTGCAACTTTCGGGGCCTCGCTACGCTCGGCCCCAAAAGTTCGCACTCGCCGAGAATGATCAATATGCATCCTTGGTCAATAATGTACTATATTTCAATTAACAATCTAATGAAAAGAAATGAGAAAAAAGGCGGTGGATGTACAAAAATCTCTCGTGATTTGCAAATGTAAGAAATACAACCTTTCGTTACGAAGTCACGAGTTCAACTAACTTGCTTCTCGCTAGTCTGCAGAGTCGCTACGCAATGTCTCTTTCCGAGAATTTTTCTAACCGAATCTACTTTTCGGTGAAACAAAAAACCAGTAGCAATAAATTTTCTTTTTTTTAAATAAGTTCATTTACATATTCTTACAGTATTCATTTAGCTAGTTAGATCACGAAAACTAATCGATGGATTTGCTTCAAATTTGGCATAAAATTAATTTTTTTGTCTAACTAGGCGGGAAGCTATTAAAAATTGGTTTTTTGAAAATTGAGAAAAAATTTTGATTTTTAATTTTTTCTTCATTTTACGTAAATTACTCGATGAATTTGCTTTGAAATTTGCATAGAAATCATTTCTAACTGCGAAAAGAAAAAAATTTTTTTAAAACTGATTTTCTTAGTGTATTGATTCTTAAGCATTTTGAAAATTTTGAAAAAAAATTGCAATCTAATGTATGAGTTATATAAAAGATTGAGAAATATTGCTGGCAAATTATTTTTTATATTGAAATCACATTTAAAAAAATCAAATCAAATTACTCAAACTCTATGAGCTGTAGTTGAAAGCATTTTTGCTCTGCAAAAGTCTTTGGCTATGTAAGAAAATATTCTCCATTTCTTTATTTTTTATTATTATTACACGCTTTTATTAAGCTTGCTTTCACGTCTGTCTGTCTGTCTGTAATCAAATCTTGCACGCTCGATTTGAGGCACTTTTTGTCGATGGATATTTCTGAAATTTTACACAGACGTTAGTCTCTGATGACAATGCAATAATCCGTTGCCAGGTTGGCAATGACGGGTGTGCAAAGTCATCTCCGAGGAAGTTTAAGTGGGAAGGCTATCATTGGGTCGAGGCGAGTTGATAGAATGTTGTTAAGTTAATAGTTGTAGGAAATGCATAGGAACAGGAGAATGTATAGAAGATAGGGGAACGTATAGGGGAAAATGCAGAGGATAGGGGAATCATAGAGGATAGTGGAATGTATAGGGGTAGGAGAATAAGGGGATGTGTTAATATATAGGGGAATGTATAGGAGGTAGGGGATTGTATAGAAGATACAATTAAATACAAGCTTTTAAAAAAATTACTCATAGAAAATTCAATTTTAATTAAAAAGTAAAAAATTAAAAATTAAAAAAAAAACATTTTAAAAACACGCTTTTATAATGGAGAAAACACACTAAAAAGTATTAAATGTAAATTAATTTATTTAATACTTTTTAGTGTATTTTCTCCATTATAAAAGCGTGTTTTTGAAATGTTTTTTTTTTAAATTTTTTTACAAAAAAGAAAAAAAAACAAAAAAAGAAAAAAAAAAGCAAAAAAAGAAAAAGAAAAGGACATAAACCTCACTACGATATATCATGAGAGAGTCGTTTTATTCATGACCTCCTTGAAAAGCACCTCTTATATCTTAAAGCTTTTCGTGAAGGAGTTTTCTTTTCTAGATGACTCGATGGATGTCTTCAATCATGAGAATTGCATGTTTTTGTGTAGCATGCATTTTTCAAAGCTTACCATATCTTGTTATATAGCGCCCTAAGTTTTAGAGAGAAACAGATCATTAAAAGGGTTTTAATATCGAGTTTAACCGCTGATCGTTGCGTTTATGTGTATACTTCTATCCGGTGTAAACATTTTATACTTGCTACTTGCTTCATATGGATTTTTTTTTTGCTTTTTGTTTTTTACCAAAGCGCAGTTGGCCATTTTTTACTTCCTCTTTATTAAACTTATAGCCTATCATTAAAACCTTATCAAAAGCTTTTTCATTTTTTTCATATATATCTGTGGCGTTAAGGAAAAAGGGCATAAGTCCCTTCAGAAAGTTTTTGAGATATTGTGATTTGAACTTACGTCTATATGTAAATTTATGATCTGAAAATGGACATATGTTCTTTTTCAAATATATTTTTTCACTAGAAAAAATAATTGAAAGTAATCAAATTGTTTTCAAATTGTTAGAATAACATCTAAAAAATATAAATATAATGTTATCTTGATTTCCGAAAAAATGTGATTTATGCCCTTTTTCCTTAACGCCACAGGTATATATATATGGTTTATCAGCTTCTGTTAGAAATTCAAATAAGATTATATTTATAATTATAATCTATGATTTTAATTAATTTTATGAGATCATTAAACATGTTGCATTAATAAGGTAAATAACGAGAATACAGATAAAATTTAATCGATAATTAATCTCTTATTCTCTAATAACTATTTACTTCTGCGACTTGTATAAATATGTGATCACCATCTAATTGTGAACAAGCATATTAGTTATTTAAGCACCTTGGGCAGGAGTCGCTTGATTCTGTCGAGGGATATTTTTAGTAAGAGTTGATAGAAAAGTCGAGACCACATCAGCATCCGAAACTATTCTACTCCCCTCTTACTACAAATAATCCGAGACATATTAAGTGACTCTTGGCCATGGCGCATAAACAATTTTTCGGCTTTGGTGTCCGTATCTGGGCTTGAAGAGGAGGTCGAGTACATCTGTCCTTTTGTAATAAGAGAATTAATTTTTATGGAAAACCTAATAATTGTAGCACGGAATAATAAGAATACTCCAACTCGTATAATAAAAAGCAATATTTTCTTTTATTAAAAACCTTGAAAAACTTTTAAAAAATAGGTTAGAATAGACAATTCGGTTTTTCAAGGTTTTCTTCAAAACGAAGCAATAAAATTAAATCTTTCTTATCAAAGAAAATTTTCCTTTTTTTGATACGAGATGCGGCTCTATCTTTATTATTTGCTGAAGTTATTTGTTTTTTCAAAAAATTAATTTTTTGATTAGAAAAGGATAGATATACAGTGGGGTCCAATAAAAAAGAGCCATCCTTGAAAAAAAAAGTACTAATTAAAAAATTTTGTATCTCAACAAATAAGGGTCGTACAGAACTCTAAAACCACTCATTTTAAACATATTTGTAAGGACTTTTTAATGGTGTATTGTCAATTTAATATTGAGTATTTGTCTAGGAATAATTACGACTTAAAAATAGAAAAAAAAAAAATTTTTTCGTCTGTGTTTAAATTTTAATCATTTTTCGGAAAATGACGGTAGAAAAATTTTACACCGCTAGTTTTAAAGGTATTTTGCTTAACTTGAAATTTATATTCTAGTTTTTTTTTCTAGGCTCAAAATTGACCGAGATTAGCGATTTTTGTTCAAAAAAAGGTTTTTTTTTTATTTTTCCGATATCTGCTTAATGAGAGGAGATATAGAAAAATGCCAAATAAAAAAATAAGAGTATGATATACATGTATATAAGAATACCGGAACAATATCAAAAAAATTAAAATGCACAAAAAATTTTGAGAAAATTTAAGGTTATTCTACATGCAAAAATATACTTTTTTTTATTTGGCATTTTTCTATATCTCCTTTCATCAAGCAGATAAAGGAAAAATAAAAAAAAAAACTAAAATATAAATTTCAAGTTAAGCAAAATACCTTTAAAACTAGCGGTGTAAAATTTTTCTACCGCCATTTTCCGAAAAATGATTAAAATTTAAACACAGACTAAAAAAATTTTTTTTTTTTCCTATTTTAAATTGCCAATACACCATTAAAAAGTCCTTACAAATACGTTTAAAATGAGTGGTCGTAGAGTTCTGTACGACGCTTATTTATTGAGATACAAAATTTTTTAATTAGTACTTTTTTTCTCAAGCATGGCTCTTTTATATTGGATCCCACTGTACGTGACCACCACTTAATCGTATAAAAAATTTCATGAACTTGAAATATTATTGATTACTTTGGAGTATTCAAAATTGCAAAAATTATATTAACTTAGCAACTATTAATTAAAAGTATAAAAAATTCCATAAACTTGAAAAATTATATAAGTAAAATTATAAGTAAGAAAAATTATACATAAGTTCTTTTATTTTATTATCCTAATCATTATCACTTTCACTATCACTTGTATAATTTTCATTTTTATTTGATAACATGAGCATAATTAAAAAGTAAAATAAAACTTTCATGTATAGAACAGCAAGTACTAAGAGAGTCTGATTTCTGTTGTTACTGCTGCTGCTATCGGTGCGTCGATAGATGTTTATTTTTAATTTATTTTCCGCATTTAAGCAACTTTCCTCATTTGAGCCACTCCCATAATCTGAGCAACTCGACTCATTTGAGCACCCCGACTAATCTGAGCAACTCGACTCATTTGAGCAGCCTGACTCATTTGAGCAACTTGCCTCATTTAAGCTAATTTCCTCATTTGAGCAACTCGACTTATTTGAGCAACTTCTCTAATCTGAGCAGCTCTCCTAATCTGAGCAACTTGACTTAATTAAGCAGCTTGCCTCATTTGAGCAACTTTCCTCATTTAAGCAACTCGACTCATTTGAGTAACTCACTTAATTTGAGCAACTCGACTTGTTTGAACAAGTCGACTTATTTGAGCTACTCGGCTTATTTGAGCAACTCGAATTATTTGAGCAACTTTCCTTTTTTGAGCAGCTTGCCTCATTTGAACAACTTTTCTCATTGAAGCAGCTTGCCCCATTTGATCAACTTTTGTCATTTGAGAAACTTTTCTCATTTGAGAAACTTTCTTCATTTGAGCAGCTCGACTCATTTAAGCAACTTACTTAATCTGAGCAACTTGACTTATTTGAGCAACTCGACTTATTTGAGCAACTCCCTTAATCTGAGCAACTCGACTCATTTAAGCCACTTACTTAATCTGAGCAACTTGACTTATTTGAGCAACTTTCCTTTTTTGAGAAGCTTGCCTCATTTGATCAACTTTTGTCATTTGAGCAGCTTGCCATATTTGAGCAACTTTCCTCATTTGAGAAATTTCCTTCATTTGAGCAACTCACTTAATCTGAACAACTCGACTTATTTGAGCTACTGGACTCATTTGAGCAACCCGACTTATTTGAGCAACTCACTTAATCTGTGCAACTCGACTTATTTGAGCTACTAGACTCATTTGAGCAACCCGACTTATTTGAGCAGTTTGCCTGATTCGGGCAGCTTTCCTCATTTGATTAACTTTCCTCATTTGAGCAACTCGACTCATTTGAGCAACGTGATTTTTTTGAGCAGCTTGCCTTATTTAGGCAGCTTGCCTCATTTGAACAACCTTCTACATTTGAGCAGCTTGCCTCATTTGAGCGATTATTTTCATTCGAGCAGCGTACCTCATTTAAGCAACTTTTGTCATTTGAGCAGCTTGCCTCATTTAAGCAACTTTCCTCATTTGAGAAATTTCCTTCATTTGAGCAACTCACTTAATCTGAACAACTCGACTTATTTGAGCTACTGGACTCATTTGAGCAACCCGACTTATTTGAGCAACTCACTTAATCTGTGCAACTCGACTTATTTGAGCTACTAGACTCATTTGAGCAACCCGACTTATTTGAGCAGTTTGCCTGATTCGGGCAGCTTTCCTCATTTGATTAACTTTCCTCATTTGAGCAACTCGACTCATTTGAGCAACGTGATTTTTTTGAGCAGCTTGCCTTATTTAGGCAGCTTGCCTCATTTGAACAACCTTCTACATTTGAGCAGCTTGCCTCATTTGAGCGATTATTTTCATTCGAGCAGCGTACCTCATTTAAGCCACTTTTGTCATTTGAGCAGCTTGCCTCATTTAAGCAACTTTCCTTATTTGAGAAACTTTCTTCATTTAAGCAACTCGACTTATTTGAGCAACTCACTTAATCTGAGCTACTTGACTTATTTGAGCAACTCGACTTATTTAAGAAGTTTTCATTGTTCGATCAGCTTGCCACATTTGAACGACTTTTCTCATTTCAGCAGCTTGCCTCATTCGATCAACTTTTGTCATTTGAGCAGCTTGCCTCATTTATGCAACTTTTCTTATTTGAGCAGCTTGCCTTATTGAGGCAGCTTTTCTTATTTAAGCAACACAACTCATTTGAGCAACTTCCTTAAACTGAGCAACTCGACTCATTTGAGCAACTCGACTTATTTGAGCAACTTTCCTTTTTTGGGCAGCTTGCCTCATTTGAGCAAATTTCCTCATTTAAGGAACTCGATTCATTCGAGCAACTACCCTATTCTAAGCAATTCGAATCATTTGAGCAACTCCCCTAATCGGAGCAATTCGACTCATTTCAGCAATTTGACTCATTTCAGCAATTTGACTCATTTCAGCAATTCGACTAATTTCAGCACTTCGACTCATTTCAGCAATTCGACTCATTTGAGTAATTCGACTAATTTAAGGAGCTTGCCTCATTTGAACAACCTTCTACATTTGAGCAGCTTGCCTCATTTGAGCGACTATTTTCTTACGAGTAGCGTACCTCATTTAAGCAACTTTTGTCATTTGAGCAGCTTGCCTCATTTAAGCAACTTTCCTTATTTGAGAAACTTCCTTCATTTAAGCAACACGACTTATTTGAGTAACTCACTTAATCTGAGCAACTCGACTTATTTAAGCAGCTCGACTTATTTGAGCATCTTTCCTTTTTTGAGCAGCTTGCCTCATTTGAACAACTTTTGTCATTGGAGCAGCTTGCCTCATTTGATCAACTTTTGTCATTTGAGCAGTTTGCCTTATTCGAGCAACTTTCTTCATTTGAGAAATTTCCTTCATTCGAGCAACTCGACTCATTTGAGCAACTCACTTAATCTGAGCAACTCGACTCATTTGAGCAACTCGACTTATTTGAGCAACTCGACTTATTTGAGCAACTCGACTTATTTGAGCAACTTTCCTTTTTTGGGCAGCTTGCCTCATTTAATCAACTTTTGTCATTAAAGCAGCTTGCCTCATTTGAGCAACTTTTCTCATTTGAGCAGCTTGCTCCATTTGAGCAACTTTTGTCATTTGAGCAGCTTGCCTCATTAAGGCAGCTTTTCTCTTTTAAGCAACATGACTCATCTGAGCAACTCCCTTAATCTGAGCAACTCACTTAATCTGAGAAACTCGACTTATTTGAGCAGCTCGACTTATTTGAGCAACTCGACTGGTTTGAGCTACTTGTCTTATTTGAGCAATTCAACTTATTTGAGCAACTTTCCTTTTTTGAGAAGCTTACCTCATTTGATCAACTTTTGTCATTTGAGCAGCTTGCCATATTTGAGCAACTTTCCTCATTTGAGAAATTTCCTTCATTTGAGCAACTCACTTAATCTGAACAACTCGACTTATTTGAGCTACTGGACTCATTTGAGCAACCCGACTTATTTGAGCAACTCACTTAATCTGTGCAACTCGACTTATTTGAGCTACTAGACTCATTTGAGCAACCCGACTTATTTGAGCAGTTTGCCTGATTCGGGCAGCTTTCCTCATTTGATTAACTTTCCTCATTTGAGCAACTCGACTCATTTGAGCAACGTGATTTTTTTGAGCAGCTTGCCTTATTTAGGCAGCTTGCCTCACTTGAACAACCTTCTACATTTGAGCAGCTTGCCTCATTTGAGCGATTATTTTCATTCGAGCAGCGTACCTCATTTAAGCAACTTTTGTCATTTGAGCAGCTTGCTTCATTTAAGCAACTTTCCTCATTTGAGAAATTTCCTTCATTTGAGCAACTCACTTAATCTGAACAACTCGACTTATTTGAGCTACTGGACTCATTTGAGCAACCCGACTTATTTGAGCAACTCACTTAATCTGTGCAACTCGACTTATTTGAGCTACTAGACTCATTTGAGCAACCCGACTTATTTGAGCAGTTTGCCTGATTCGGGCAGCTTTCCTCATTTGATTAACTTTCCTCATTTGAGCAACTCGACTCATTTGAGCAACGTGATTTTTTTGAGCAGCTTGCCTTATTTAGGCAGCTTGCCTCATTTGAACAACCTTCTACATTTGAGCAGCTTGCCTCATTTGAGCGATTATTTTCATTCGAGCAGCGTACCTCATTTAAGCAACTTTTGTCATTTGAGCAGCTTGCCTCATTTAAGCAACTTTCCTTATTTGAGAAACTTTCTTCATTTAAGCAACTCGACTTATTTGAGCAACTCACTTAATCTGAGCTACTTGACTTATTTGAGCAACTCGACTTATTTAAGAAGTTTTCATTGTTCGATCAGCTTGCCACATTTGAACGACTTTTCTCATTTCAGCAGCTTGCCTCATTCGATCAACTTTTGTCATTTGAGCAGCTTGCCTCATTTATGCAACTTTTCTTATTTGAGCAGGTTGCCTTATTGAGGCAGCTTTTCTTATTTAAGCAACACAACTCATTTGAGCAACTTCCTTAAACTGAGCAACTCGACTCATTTGAGCAACTCGACTTATTTGAGCAACTTTCCTTTTTTGGGCAGCTTGCCTCATTTGAGCAAATTTCCTCATTTAAGGAACTCGATTCATTCGAGCAACTACCCTATTCTAAGCAATTCGAATCATTTGAGCAACTCCCCTAATCGGAGCAATTCGACTCATTTCAGCAATTTGACTCATTTCAGCAATTTGACTCATTTCAGCAATTCGACTAATTTCAGCACTTCGACTCATTTCAGCAATTCGACTCATTTGAGTAATTCGACTAATTTAAGGAGCTTGCCTCATTTGAACAACCTTCTACATTTGAGCAGCTTGCCTCATTTGAGCGACTATTTTCTTACGAGTAGCGTACCTCATTTAAGCAACTTTTGTCATTTGAGCAGCTTGCCTCATTTAAGCAACTTTCCTTATTTGAGAAACTTCCTTCATTTAAGCAACACGACTTATTTGAGTAACTCACTTAATCTGAGCAACTCGACTTATTTAAGCAGCTCGACTTATTTGAGCATCTTTCCTTTTTTGAGCAGCTTGCCTCATTTGAACAACTTTTGTCATTGGAGCAGCTTGCCTCATTTGATCAACTTTTGTCATTTGAGCAGTTTGCCTTATTCGAGCAACTTTCTTCATTTGAGAAATTTCCTTCATTCGAGCAACTCGACTCATTTGAGCAACTCACTTAATCTGAGCAACTCGACTCATTTGAGCAACTCGACTTATTTGAGCAACTCGACTTATTTGAGCAACTTTCCTTTTTTGGGCAGCTTGCCTCATTTGATCAACTTTTGTCATTAAAGCAGCTTGCCTCATTTGAGCAACTTTTCTCATTTGAGCAGCTTGCTCCATTTGAGCAACTTTTGTCATTTGAGCAGCTTGCCTCATTTAGGCAGCTTTTCTCTTTTAAGCAACATGACTCATCTGAGCAACTCCCTTAATCTGAGCAACTCACTTAATCTGAGAAACTCGACTTATTTGAGCAGCTCGACTTATTTGAGCAACTCGACTGGTTTGAGCTACTTGTCTTATTTGAGCAATTCAACTTATTTGAGCAACTTTCCTTTTTTGAGAAGCTTACCTCATTTGATCAACTTTTGTCATTTAAGCAGCTTGCCTCATTTGAACAACTTTCCTTATTTGAGCAGCCTGTCTCATTTGAGCAACTATTGTCATTTGAGCAGCTTGCCTCATTTGAGCAACTTTCCTTATTTGAGCAACTTCCCTTATTTGAGCAACTTCCCTTATTCGAGCAACTTTCCTTATGTGAGCAACTTTCCTCATTTGAGCAACTCGACTCATTTGTGAAACTTGCCTCGTTTGAGTTATCTGCTTCCTAGAATAATTACCACGCAGAGTCTTTGACTATCAAACATATGGGACAGTAGAACGGTATTTTACAAAAAATTTAAGATTCTTAATATATACAAAAATTATTAATTTTCGCAGCCTCTAAATAAAATAATTATTAAATTATAATATTAATAAAAGGAAAAATAAATTTTTACGCAAAAGTAATTTTATGTAAAAGTGTCTGTAAAGTCGAACTTTACGTATACTCTATAGAATAAAAAATCTTACGTACGAGTCTCTGTAATGTTTAACTTTACGAATACTCTATCGAACAAATAAATTGTCATCGCTTTTTAACGCTTTCTCGCAGTAACTTAAAATAGTTACTTATAGTCAAAACATTTTCAATAAAAGTTATTGATATTATTAAAATATAACTTTTTTATTTAAATTGTTTTAATTTCAAATAAGTATTTTTTTTAAATGACTGTGTAAAAATGTTTAAAATAATTGTTTTTTGACATTGGTTTAAGAGAAAATTATCTTATGCAAATAATTCGAGCAAGAAAATGTATAATGCTATATTATGAAATTTTTTTGTTTCAGATAATTCGTGTTAAATATTATTATTATTATAATTTTAATATTGCTTATAAAACAAATTTATGAGTTTTTGTAAGACAATTTAAGGAGCATTCGTAACCATTCGCCACTTGATGTCGCTGCGGTCAGGTGAGAGAAAAGTGTTAAATAATTTTCACACAGTGATTTAAAATTTACTGAGACAACAATATACTTCTAATGTTGTCAATAACTCTAGCCATATATATGTAGAATAATTATTGATGCTTATTTTGTTTGAAAAGTCTATAATATTGTTGTAAAGCCAAAAATGCAGCGCGAGATAGATCAGACTTGAGCATACGTATTCATCATTCTTTAGTATTACTTTCTCTGTCGCACTTAAGAAAAATACATATGTTTACATTGGCTCTAACGAGCGCAGAATTTTTCGTTTTACAAAAATATTTTAGACTTTTCAAACAAGTTTAGCATAAATATAATTATTCTACATATACATGGCTAGAGTTATTGACAACATTAGAAGTATATTATTGTCTTAGTAAATTGTAAATCTGTGTATAAAAAATATTTTCTATTCTTGTCTCATCTGCAGTGCCACCAAGCAGCAAATGGTCCTGACTGCCTCTTAATAAAACTCGTAGACTATAAAAAAGCGAAAAAATAGATCCACTCAATTAATTAAATTTATACAATTTGTAAGCATAAACGAACACGTGACCACTATTTATTTCTACCTATAGAGATGTAATTTTTTTAAATGAATATAAAAACTTAACATAACACTACCTAAACCTATAAAAGTTACCCTAAAGTTCTAAAACGATATAAGTGAACTGCAACATCACGGGAATTATCATCGAGTTGGAAGAATCCCTACTAAAAAATCTCAGGTGAGAAACCAGGTGATTTCTCATGCCAAAATCTCATGTGACAATTTTATTCGTGTTTAGGTATTGCAAATCATTTTTAATTGATTGAGGACTATTTTTCAAAATTTTGGACTTGGAAAATTTTTTTAAAAATCAGTCCAAATTTTTAAAGTCTGATCTTTTTAAAAAATTTTCTAAGTCCAAAATTCTGAAAAATAGTTCTCAATCGATTAAAAATGATTTGCAATGCCTAAAAAACGAATAAAATTGTCACATGAGATTTTGGCGTGAGAAATCACCTGATTTCTCACCTGAGATTTTTTTGCAGGGATAACAGTAAATAACTAATCCAGACATCCTTACTTTTCTTACGATTCAATATTCTTAATTTCAGACTCTTGATACTTAATGTAATTCTGGAATCAACAAGATTTATCTCGTGTAATGTATAATCTTTTTCATACCAGCCTGCTGAAAATTGTTATATTATTAACATAACATGCTAAACGCAAAGGGTTTTTTAACATCCGTAACATTTAGTCACAAGTGAATGCGAGTGACGAAACGTTAACGGATGTTAAAAAGCCCCAAGCAAAGAAAACGAACGAACGATATAACGTGTGCACGCGCATTTAAACGACGGCGTGCTATATACATTACAATGTCGCGACCATGCATCCCTTTTCTCTCTCTCTCTCTCTCTTTTTCACTTCTTAACTCGTTGCCCGCTGCAACTTGTTGTGATTGATATACATGTCGGAACGTGTATAGTTGATGCAAAAGAGAAAGACTGTTCGCTCTGTTCTTACTTTTAAGTTTTTCTTTCTCTTTCGCATTGACTACGTTCTCATACGCACTAACTCACACTCACTGTATATGACACTCGAAAATATGGGCACGGGCTTTGATTTCCTTCCATCCCTGTGTGCGCGTCATCTAGTTAGCCGGCAAGGAAATCGGCGTTTCAACAAAGACACGCAGAGGCGAAGATTGCATTTTCGGCAGAGATGGTATGAAAAAAATTTTTCGCTGAAAAAATGTTTAATTATTAATACGAATAACGAATGATGAACAAAAAATTAATACAAATTGTATTTTCATTTAATATTTAAACCTCAAAAATATATATATATATATATTAGCAATTTTAAGCGCGCTTTGCGCGCCCTATTTTATTTATTTATTAGTTAACATAATTCATTCAAATTACAAACTTTATTGATCATTTTTTGTAAGGGGACATTCACAAACCACGTGGCCCTTTTAGGGAGGACAGGGGCGGGGTCATGAAATGCTACATAAAGACTAGGTGAGGGAGGGGAGGGGTGATGCTGAAAGGCACGTGGTTCTTATGATGCTCAATATATTTAAATTATAAATCTATTTTTGAATCATCACGTTAGAAATTTCAAATAACGTTAGAAAATGCTAAGGTTTATTATATTTCTTTATCCCTATCTCTGTTGCACTCTTTGAAAGTCGTCACCACTATTTTGATAGCAGACTAAAAAGCAATACTTTTTGCGTCATTGCTTCGTGCACATTGCAGTGTTTTGAGTTTGCACACAACTAGGGTTGCCATCTTTGTACGTTATCGTATGTTATTTAAAAAAGAAAATAAGATATTATTTGTATTATTGCATTAAAAAAACGTATGTTGATAAAAAAAAAAGCGTTTTGTTGAAGCAACCTAAAATAATATATAGTGGTGTACGTTTCTGTTTTTTAAAATTTCAACTAAAATTAGTAAAAAATAATATATACAATTATACTAGCATACTTTATATTAACGTACGGGTGGCAACCCTACACACAACCCTATTGAAAATAATGACGTCTTTTGAAAACGGCTTTTGAAGACGTCTTAAGTCTTTCAAAGACGTTATTGGACATTTTATAATTTATGAATGAATAATAATACATAAATTTAATTAATACATAAAATAATATGATACGTAATATTAAATATTTCATGAATTTAAAATATTATAAAAACTGATATTGAAGTGAATAGTCTTGCCGTACTGTTTAAATTTATATATTCATTAAATCACAAAAATATTGACAACGTTTCGGTTACGTATTAGTGATCCTTTTCAAGTTACTGCAGGTAATAAAATATTATTATAATATTAATAATAAAATATGATAATATTGTATTATTTGCAGTGACTTAAAAAGGGTTACTAAAACGTAACCAAAACGTTGTCAATATTTTTGTGACTCAATAAATATATAAATCCAGACAATATGGCCAGTCCATTCACTCATTCATTCATTAAATTAAAATATTATGAAAACTGACACTGATATTGCTTTTATAATAAAAGAATTAATTTTTTGTATGTAACCAATTGTTTTATCAAAAAATAAAGAGAAAGCCGCATCTCGTATCACGAAATGCAATGATTTCTTTGATGGGAGAGTATTAATTTTATTGCTTCGTTTCGAAGAAAACTTGAAAAACCAAATTGTTTACCTCAATCTCGATGTTTTAAGTTTTTCAAGATTTTCTTGAAAATCTTGAAAAACAAATTTATATTCCAGGGTCAATTATGGATATAATAACATCTATAAACATGATAAGTAATTTTAATAAACGAAATTATTTCAGTAGATATTTTATTGTTTTTAAAAAAATGATGAGTGGTCATCTATCAATAATTGATTTTAAATAAAAACTAAAATTATGAACCTTAAAATAAAACCGTACGCCCGAAGTGCCTTTAATATGTCATCAAAAAATAAGAAAATAGAATAAAAAAAATTTTTTAATATAATTTTTTACATATATAATTTTCAATATTTATATTAGTTCTTTGGCATGTAGGATATATTTTAATTGATTCTCAAGATCAAACTCTAGCCCTATTGAAAAAGATCACGTGAATAATTTACGTAAATTTTTCACGTGATTTTTGTTTCATTTCATCACGTGAATTATTTACGTAAATTATTCACGTGAATTTTATATTTTTAATATAAGAAGTATTTCAATGAATGTAATCTCTCAAATCAAAAGTATTTCAATTAGATAGACAGATATGTGTTTATTTGTAAAAGTTTACAAAAAGTGATACAATTAATATGATTTTTCAAATAAAATATGAGTCACTAGAAAAAAATTTGTGTTTCATTTCATTACGTAAATAATTCACGTAATGAAATGAAACACAAATTTTTTTCTAGTGACTCATATTTTATTTGAAAAATCATATTAATTGTATCACTTTTTGTAAACTTTTACAAATAAACACATATCTGTCTATCTAATTGAAATACTTTTGATTTGAGAGATTACATTCATTGAAATACTTCTTATATTCAAAATATAAAATTCATGTGAATAATTTACGTGAATAATTCACGTGATGAAATGAAACAAAAATCACGTGAAAAATTTACGTAAATTATTCACGTGATCTTTTTCAATAGGGTAGACATCGCAGCATACAACTGACCATGATCAAAAACTTCTCTTTATCAAGCAATAATTATATTATTCTTTTAAGCAGCTAACAACAGCTAAAAATTTTTTTAAGGAACTGAATAAACTAATAGCAGTATCTGTTTCAATTTTTCTTTATTTACAACATATAAGTACATATTGGTTACACACTGTAAAAATTCTGTTCATAGCTTTGACATAAACATAGGAACCTCAATCGTATTAGACATTGAATGCAACTATAAAAAAAGATAGCTATCAGAAATGATACATATTGAAAAATATAAAAATTGCAAAAATACACGACACTAAAAAATTAAACAACGTATATAATAAATACATAGTTGACAAATAGATGAGGCCAAATGAATTTTGCAGCTTTTTTTTGAAGAAAAGTTTGACATTCTTAAACATCATATTCTCTAGCCTAACTTATGCTTTTGTAAGTATGTCAAACTTTTCTTAAAAACAAAGCATCAAAATTAATTTGTCCTCATCAGAAAAAATATTGCTTTTTACTGTACAAGTTGTGGATAGCTATTAATTTCTATGAATAATCACTACACTGAAAAGACATCGGCGTAGATACAGGCGTCCACCTGTCTATAGTGGCGCCAAACGCCATAGCTTACATAGACTGTGTAACCGGCATCGCACGAGCGCGAGCCCGTCCTCTTGCGGTATCCGTTAGCACATAGTATACAGTGCTGCCATTACGGCTGACTAACTAGGAGAGTGTCACACCTCCGGATCACGGATTTTGCTCAAACTTCGGGATAAGTTTTCAGATGATAAAATATGGAAAAAGCTAAAGTTATAGTCATAAATATTCAATATTTCCCTAGTTACAGGCAATTAAAGAAAATCACTAAAAAAGTTATTAGATTTTTAAACACATATAGTTCTTTAGCGCCGATAGCTACAAGCTTGAAACTTTTTTTAAATTGAAGCTGAGCTCAAATCTTTTCGAATTAGTAGTTATAGCATGTAAAAATATTATTTTTTCCCCAAGTTAGAGCGTGATAAACATTGGACCTGATTTTTCTTTTAAAAACATTAATTAATAATAAAAGCTGAAATTAGGTCCAATCCTTATTACGCTCTAACTTTGGGAAAAAATAATATTTTAACATGCTATAACTACTAATTCGAAAGGATTTGAGCTCAACTTTAATTTAAAAAAAGTTTCAAGCTTGTAGCTATCGACGCTAAAGAATTATATGTGTTTAAAAATCTAGTAACTTTTTTAGTGGTTTTCTTTAATTGCCTGTAACTAGGGAAATATTGAGTATTTATGACTATAACTTAAGCTTTTTCCATATATTATCATCTGAAAACTTATTCCGAAGTTTGAGCAAAATCCGTGATCCGGAGGTGTGACACTCTCCTAGTAAGTGTTGCTCAAACTGACGCCGCTAAGGTGCCGGAGGACTCCGTACAAGCGCTGGTTGGCTCCTAAATAGGCTGAAGCACGAGCGCCATCACAGCCATACCTATGTGGCGGGGTGAGGGCCGATGTCTTTTCAGTGTAGTTTTTCCAAAAACCTACATTTTTCAATTAGAAAAGGATAGAGAGATCCAGCGTCCTCTTAATAAATGTACAAGAACTCCATAAATATTAGAAAGAACGTATTTTATTATATCTTATACAATATTATATTCGTTTATAATATGATATTCATTGTCTAATGAATAGCTTTTGTGACATTTACAATGCTATAAATCTTCAACTTTGATAATCTTTAAGCTATTAATGTCTCGTTTGATTATATAGCTTATGTATTTGTCAGGAATATTAATAACTAACCAAAGTTCACAAATCATATATATTTCAGATTTATTATTAAGAATTAATAAAATTTTACTAAAAAAAGGTAAATCATCATCTAAGATACATACAAAATTTTTGTAATAATAGAATATTATCTTTATATTCAACACTTTTCTAACTTACTTGGTACAATACATAAAACCTAACTTCAAAATTCAACAATTTATGCTACTCTGATCTACTGACGATATGCTTTTATTTGATAAAAAATTATCAAATGGCTGATTCCATTCAGATTCATGCAGGCCGTCACTGATCGAATTTGTTTTTTCTTCTAAATAATAAAAATACCTTCTATTATGTAAATAAAGATAAAATTTACCTCGTAGAACGCTCAAAATTTTTTTTTTTTACTACAGCAATTTTAGTGTTGGATGTAAAAACGGAAATTAAAAAATTGAAAATGAACCTCTACTTTTAAATGACTATAGCTCCGTCAATTTTTAACCTTTTTGGGCGTTCTTTTAACGAAAATGTGCGGAATTCTGTCTAGTTTTAAATGCAATCTCGATTTTTGTAATTTAATTTGATCTCACTGAGTTATTTACAAAAAACCAAGAAAAAGCGATTTTTTTCAAACACGATTTTCTCAAAAACTATATATATATATATACATTTTTTTAATTTTTATATGATTTATACATAAAAAATACTGACTTTTAAGGTAGGTGAGAATATGCGATTTTGCCTTATTTTTTTTTAACAGATTTTTAAACGTTTTTTTTATATTTTCGATTTTAAAACATTGATACCTTGGCGCATCGTACTATTTTTCCAACTTTACGTGTTCTTACAACTATTTTTATGCTTTTATTTATTAAAATATCAAAAGTATTAACAATAATCTTTAAAAAAAAACCTGGATCGAATATTTTAATCAATTCGAACCTAAGTTATGACGATTTAAAGTTTAAAAAAAAATGCTGAAACTTTAAATAAATATATTTACTTTGAATTTTGAATTTTGAATTTTAAATTTTAAATTTTTAATTTGAATTTTTAATTTTCAAAAGGTAAATTTTTTAAATACTAAAATATATTATTTGGTCATTTTCAATGAACAAATAATATGCGATACAATTAAGAACAAAATGAACACTAATGAATTGAAAACTAATGTGAATAAAAAAATCCGACTTTGAATAAAACCTTTTAATCTACTTCTTGCCACTCATGTCTCGAAGTTTTGGAAGTGTAGATTTGGTTTCGTTCACTTTTCCAACAGTGAATCTTTTGAATACCTTTAATTTCTTTTGCATTTCCTAACCATTCCATTTTTTTTGTCCGTCGAAAAACTTTTAACTCATCCTTGCGGATAACAAGAATGTTAATCGACGGAGTATATTTTGACACGTGAGTGGCGAAATTTTCAGCGTTTCTAATAAAATCTGCACTCTTCTTGGACAGATTATGCGTGGTAGCATAATGTTTAACTAAACCACCAATACCGTCACAAGCGCCTTTACCATGACCTGTTGCAGAAAATAGCCATTTTCTGTTTACTTTTGAGTTTTGAAGCTCATAGAATTGATATCTATTTTTAAAATGACTGGCAGCTCCATCGGAAATGGTTATGATTTCATCAAGATCTTGCGCAATATGTTTTTGTTTTAAGTTGTCGATAGTTAAATTTATAGCCATTAGGGCATAAGACAAATCATATTTAATATCGTCAGAGACGGTGACATAACTGACTGTTTTATTATTTCCAAAATAGCACACTGACGTAAATATTGATATTTGGTTTTTACTCCAATAATAGCTTTGAATTTCACTTTGAAGCAGAACAGTTCAATTTTCTGCAAAATCGACATGAATAACTAAGTGGAAGTCATTATTTGACGCTAAAAGTTTAACCTCTTTAATTGCTATACGTTGAATTTCTTTGACTAATTTATGAGCACTTATAGTGAGAGCGCTCTCTCTTAACTCTATTAAGAAATTTTCAATTGTGCTAGTTTTATTCAGTAAATTTGATTTTTCCCAAACACCACAAATTATTTCTTCATACAAATCTTCTTCTGTCAAAGAAATTACTTGTAAATCAATAGAATCTCCAATGGGACATTCTTTACATTCTCTTCCGCACATTTTCGTTAAAAGAACGCCCAAAAAGGTTAAAAATTGACGGAGCTATAGTCATTTAAAAGTAGAGGTTCATTTTCAATTTTTCAATTTTCGTTTTTACATCCAACACTAAAATTGCTGTAGTAAAAAAAAAAAAAATTTTGAGCGTTCTACGAGGTAAATTTTATCTTTATATACATAATAGAAGGTTTTTTTATTACTTAAAAAAAAAATTCGATCAGTGACGGCCTGCATGAATCTGAATGGAATCAGCCATAAATAAAAAAAATATTGAATAATTTAGTCTTAAATAAATAATAATGTATACGTATAAAAAATATTATCCCTAATTTTTTAAAGTAGTAAGATGATTTTCATGAACATATGCCGGTTAAAAAGGCCGGTAGATGCTACAGGCACACAAAGCGCGCGACTTTTGCTCCGTCGGAACAAGCTCCACAACGCATGCTCTCACATTGCTTCACGTAATACATTAAGGGGATGTAAAATGGACACCTGTACTCATAAATATCTACTATCTTTACATTTTATTGCAAAATTTTCAATAAAAAAATGCATCAGCTTGTAGTATGTACCATAAAGATTATTCGGTTAAATTTTTAAATAAATTCATCCATTAGTTATTGAGAATTTTGGGTTCCAAAATTATTTATTAAAATTTTTCAATTTTGTACAGAAATCAAAATATATTAAAAGCTAATGAATGAATTAATTTTGAAATTTATCTAAATAATCATCATGGTACATACTACAAACTAATGCATTTCTTTTCTGGAAATTCAGCAATAAAATGGAAAGGAAACTAACATCTATAAATACAGGTGTAGTGTCCGTTTTACATCTCCTTAATCTACGTTAATTTCAAATAACATACAATATTACATTTTGAAAAATATAGAATAGTAAAATTAGTGCTTTAGTATAATCAATAAATCATTCTCTATTATGTGAAACAACAATTAACAGATAAATGTCTTAGTCCAGGGGCAAACTACATAAGTCGTGGCTGATGGAGGTTCTAGATTCTACCCAGGTCTTTTTTATGTATTTTGACCTGCTAAATCTGAATTTTTTGGGTAGAAAATCTGAAAATGGCGCATTTAATAATTATTAACAATTTTTATAAACAAATTATAATAATGCGTTTTTAAAAAAAAAAAAAAAAAAAAATTTATGATATTTTTCAAGTCATTTTGAGTAAAACAGGTTCTCATGAACATATTGCTAAAATGCACTAAATCGGCAGAAAAAAATCCCAAAGTTTGAAAAAACGCGATTTTTCAAAACTTTGACAGCCTATAGCTCAGCTTTTACTGATTTTAAGATTACAGTAGTTAGCGACCGTATTTATAATGATTACATTATCCATTAATCGTTCAAAAAAGTACCGTTTTTTGAAAAATCGCGTTTTTTCAAACTTTGCGATTTTTTTCTGCCGATTCAGTGCATTTTAGCAATATGTTCATGAGAACCTTTTTTACTCAAAATAAATTAAAAAATATCATAAATTTTTTTTTTTGGAAAAAACGTATTATTATAATTTGTTTATCAAAATTGTTAATAATTATTAGATGCGCCATTTTTAGACTTTCTACCCAAAAAAATTCGGATTCAGCAGGTCAAAATACATTTGAAAAAACCTGGACAGAATTGAGGACCTCGATCAGCCACAACTTATCTAGTTTGCCCCTGGACTATCTGTTCTAGTCGTTTGTTGCGGACATTTTCAGAATCAACTGATATAAAGTCTGTTAAATCGTCACATCCTTGTCTGTTGCTTCAACAGACAATTTGGTAATAGACAAAAAAAGTTAATAGATTACACAATTGTATTTTAACCGCGTTCAGTTCCTTAAAACAAAAATTATGTTATCAAACGTTTGTCCATGTAATTTATTAATCGTCATAGCAAAAGATAATTCACATGGAAATTACGTTCTTTTAAATGTAAAAGGAATATTCATTTTCACAATATAATCTACTATGGTTCGGAAAAATATTATTTTATACCACCCGTCAAAATTTTACATTTTAATAAATGATTAGAAAATTCTAAAATTTGCAATCTCGCACTATTGCATGAACCTTTATTAATACTTATATTTCTTATAAGCATTACAATAAAATTTTATCTCAAATGTAATTTACTGAAAGGATTAAAATAATTTAAATATTCTAGAAGTAATATTTCATCTGATTCATTAATAATTTTCATCACTATCAATTTCCGAGTTTTAAAATAATGTATGAAAATTCTATAAATTTTGCAATAAAAGATCAAAAAGTTTTTCACAAAAAAAACATTATTTTATTTTTTACTTTTGCATTAAATTTTGTTTCAACTCATTCATAAAATTGTTTTCACAAATTATTATATGCGTTACATCTTTAGTTTAGATAGCATTGAATTAAATTAAACTTTACAGTAAATTAAATTTTTAAATACTATTAATAAGAGTTTTAAAATTGCTCATTATTTAAAATTACAAAAGCATTTTTTTCATCTTTATATATTTAATGACTATTAAATAAGTGACTTCACTTAGCTACTTCATAACCGCATTATAGGTAATAATAAATATATTTATTACATTTATTTGAACTTAAGCATTTACAAAAACGCTGCCAAGTGCTTTGGCGTAATGCTTTCTCATAGAGCTCATTGTGTTAGAGTATTTTGATTTTATTTTGCTTTCTCATAGAGAAATTATTGTATCGGAGAAAGAAATTTTTCCTATTTTTTCATTCATTCGTACATATTTAAACTCAGGGCGTCGAAAAAAGTGGTTTCCAGAAAATGTGTGTATGTATGTGTGTATGTGTGTGTGTTCGTTATGCCAATTTTATCTCCAGAACTACTCAATGGATTTGCTCCTAGTTTTTCACACAATATATTTCTTCATCTAACTGGGGAGGGGGGGGGGGAAGCTACTGAAAATTGGTTTTCTTAGCGTAGTATTTTTTAGAGCTATTTAGAAAAAAAAGTTTTTTTTTGATTTTTCATTTTTTTTGTATTTATCGCAAACTACTCGATGAATTTGCTTGAAAGTTTGCATGGAAATTTTTTGCGATTGCCAAAATAAGAAAAACTTTTAAAATCTGATTTTTTTAGCGTAGTTTTAATTTTAGAGCATTTTTAAAATTTTCAAAAAAATTTCCATTTTTCATTTTTCTTTTGTTTTACGTAAACTATTTGATGGATTTGTTCCAAAATTTGTATGCAAGTTATTTGCTACTGTCTGAAGAAAACAAGCTTTTGAAAACTAATTTTCTCAGTGCAGTTTAATTTTAGAGTAGTTTAAAAATTTTCCGAAACATTTTCATTTTTCATTTACCTTTTATTTTGCGTAAATCACTCGTAAATTTTCTCCAAAATTTGTATACAATCAATTCGCTAATGTCTGAAGAAAACAAGCTTTTGAAAATTAATTTTCTTAGTGTAGTTACAAATTAAGAAAATTTAAAAAATTTTGAAAATAATTTCGATTTTTTTTTTTATTTTATTTTGCCCGTGTAGAAATTTCCCTGCCTTAACCCAAGTTTATAGTAGAATCCTGTCAGATTTACTAGATTTTTCCCTGTTTAGGGAAAACAAGCCAGAATCATGCTAGGTATCCTCGACTCCCTCTTACAATAAATTGTCTCTATAAAGGATATACACACGATTTCCCGCCTTGAATCTGACGTGATCTTCTAGCTTTCCGAAGTAGTAAGATAATAAAACAGATAGCGCTGTAGTAGCCTAGACTTTCTGGTTAGTATCCAGTCAGTATTACAGACTTTTAACTAATCATATTTTAAAGGAGTTATCAAGTAAATCAAGTTGTGTCAGATTACCTTGAAATTTTGATTACATGTTTATAATAACATTATGTACTTGCCATTAAATTTTTAGAAGCTTTAGCGGTACCGTTTTTGAGATATAAACTTCTAAAGTTTCAACTTTTAACACGTAATCCCTATATTGACTTGTTGTAAAAGGGACATTTTCAATGATTCTGAATTTGTTTAGTGTCAGATTTAAACTAAAAACTAATATGTAATTCAGCATTTCATAAAGAATATATTGATCACAAATTAAAAAATACTAGCGGTATCGTTTTCGAGAAATTACAACTCAAACATATATACGAATAGAAAATGTCGATAGAAAATGTATGAATCTAAGCACGTGAAACGGACAGAAAATAGTGGTGGGGTAACGACGACTAGTGTGTGCGTGTACATATATACCGCGCCACGTGTGTGAGCATAGTCGGAATCAAAAGATGAAACTATAGCACATGCACGCTGACGCTTTTTTTGATACTACGAGCAATAAAACTTTTGTCTCCGACCAGTACTTGATAACCTCCTTAACAGACCTTGACAGGTTATGTTTTATTCAAATATTTTTCTAAGAATTTATATGAATGAAAGATTAAATTGAATCGATACTAATGTTATAGAAAAAAAAAGAAAGAGAAAAAAAAGTATACACCCATTAAACAAAAATAAATAAGCTTGTTATAAATTTACACTAACATCAAAAATAAAAAAATTAATAAATTTAATCTTTTTATACACAATTACTTCCTTGTTAAAAATAATTTTTTTTTAAAGAAAAATCAAATTATTAACAATATACATCAAATAATTAATTATATTTCTTATAAAAAATCAAATAAAATTACATTTTTATATTAAGGAGTCTCATATGCCAGCTATAGTTTGCTATAGTTTGTCGTTCATAAAAATCAAAAGTTTAAAAAATTCTTTCATCTTTTGAAAAACATTAATTTATACCTGGAAAAAATCTCTGCAAATTCTTAGTTAGCTTTATCGATTAATTTTATTATTTATGCTCACTTAAAGTTAATCTTTTTACTACTATGAGATACAAAACACGCGGACTTCGAGTGAGCACATATAAAAAAATTAGTTGATAAGACTACTTGAAAATTTGCAGAAATTTTTTTCTTGGTATGAATTAATTTTTATCAAAATTTTGAAGAGTTCTTTAAACTTTTAATTTTTATGAACAACAAACTATAGTTGACATATGAGACTCCTTAAGAAAATAAGATTTTTTTTTGAAAAAAAAAAATTAAATTACTAATTAATAATTTGATTAATTAAATTTTTTTAAATAAGAAATTATACTTGTAAGAAAATTATTTAAAAAAAAATGAATTTTTTATACAATAAGCTTGTACATAAAAAATAAAAAATGTAAAAAGAATCTTGCATAAAAGATTAATTCTTTTACAGAAAAAAAAATAATGAAAAGAATACGAGAGGAAAAAAAATTAAGACTTAAAAAAAAATAAATATTTTGGGAAATAAAAAAAAATACATTTAAAATAAAATAGAAGAATTTGAGATTAATTCTAGCAACCACAAACTGATGATCAAGAGAGAATATTAGTTAACACAAAAGACTGGATTGCATATCTGGCTGGACTTTCTAAATTCAGAGTTGATGGCTTCGAATCTATTAGATGTCTTAGATCAAGAAAATTTCAATAAATTAAATTTCAATTCTGACGAAATTGAAAAACGTAAAAGATTAGTAAGGGATATCATTATAAATAGAGTAGATGAGCATTATCATAAAAAGATATTAAATTTAAAAGATCCAATTTATATTTTAAATAAAATTAAAGAAAGTAAGAGAATAGAAATGAATGTTACAGCAACGTCGGTTTGAGTCAGTAACTAGAGATTATGAGAACAGTAATCCAGCGGAGATGCTCTTTACAGGAGAAAAGAGATCAGCCTTCTACCTGGCAGTATCAGGATATTATTAAGAGTTGAGATTAACTACGCTGATAAGAAAGCAAACTAATCAAAAGGAAATGACCATCGAAGAATTAAAAAATTTCTTGCTACAGCTGAAAGCTGAAAAGAAAAATGACAAAAATTCAGAGGTGAAGATCAACGCAACTCAAGAGAGACTGCTCGCCCAAGAAAATGTTACAGGTGTAACAGGATAGGACATCTACAAGCCGATTGTCCGCTAGTACCATACAGGTCATGGTTCTGTTGCCACTGCAATATGGTGACTAACCACAGAGGCACAGAGTGTTTTCAGAAGGGGAGCAGTACATCAGGTTCGAGTGCTAAATTATCCAGAGAAGAATATGTATAGAGTCATTACCACAACAATAAACAAAATGGTAAAAGAAATAACACCAATAAAAAGAGTAGGAAAGAAAACTCTAATAAATTCAGAAGCAAGGTTTACAAAAATACCAAAAATAACACTGCTCCAGAAAGTTTACAGAAAAAGAAAACTGCTAAAGTTTTGTTGACAGGAAATAACAACAAAACTAACACTAATAACCAAAAAATAACATTTCTAGCAGATTCAGGAGCGACAGAACGTACAGTAAAAAAAAGCCTAATTCTGAGTAACTTTAAAGAAGGCTCGGGAAGAATCATAAAAAGTGCAAATAAGAATGAAATAGCTGATATTACCATAGACGGAGAAGGTAATCTTATGCTGAGTTCTAATAAAAATAATTCAGATTTATTTAAGCTAACTAACGTGTTAGTTAGCAGCTTTAGAAGTTTCACACAATCTAATTTCACTGGGGAAATTTGCAGATGTTGTTCTAGACATTTACCTTGACGATGAAACACTAGAGATATTTGATAAATATACAGGAGTCAGATATCTTACAGGGAGATATGTGAAACCAAATTGGTTAATCTCTCTGAACATAGTAACGGAAAATGAGGACAAACTTTAAGAAAATCATGAAGAGTACGTGTGCGAAGCAAGGATAGTTTTCATGGATGACTTCATACAGCAATCTCAGTCCGAGTTGTTCGATGCAGACCAAATCATAGAGGCCCCAGCTGAAATTGGGGGGGGGGGGAGAATGAAGAAAATGAAGTCCACGAGAATGAGGAAATACAGGAAATAAACCCAGAAGATTTTCTAAAAGGAAAAACTATAGACTTACACAAGATATCTGACTCAAAAACATTAGACGACCTATTAAAGTCAAATGAAAACCCAAAAGTCAAGAGCAGTGAATTAGATGAAGGCATGCTATGGCATGTGAGACTAGGACACATGTCCTTAGGTTATCTAAAACATCTACAAAAATCAACTTACTGCTTAAAATAGGTCAAATTCAGAGACAACATATCAGACTGTGAATCGTGTATATTGGGGAAAATGGAAAGTCTTCCTTTTTCAGAAACAAGAGATAGAGCAACCAGATGTCGAGAATTGATACATATAGATGTCATGGGTCCTATAAAGCCACTATCCTATCCTGGAGAAAACAAGTTTATAGTGATATTTATAGATGATTACTCCAGATTTGCCAAGGTCTACTCCATCAGACACAAGAATGAAACAGGAGACTGCCTTGAAAGATTTCTCAGAACTATGAGAAACCTATTGAGAGAAGATATGAAAGTATGTTATATAAGAGCAGACAATGACACAGAATTTACTGGAGGTAAATTCTCAGAAATAATTAAACAAGAAAATATTGAGAACAATTTTGGACCACTACATACACCTCAACACAACGGAACAGCAGAAAGGTTTAACAAAACAATTGAAAACAGTACTATGATGATCGACTCGGGTCTATCTGGCAGTATATGGATCCTAGCCTCAGAAGCAGCAGTACATATATACAATAGGTCATCGCATCGTTCCTTAGATTTTAAAACTCCACTTGACGTGATTCTGCCAGATTCTAAACACCACGAGGACAAAATCAGAAGATTTAGATGTACAGCGTATGCTAAGATTTCAAACACTAAGTCAAAATTTTCAGAGAGGGCAGTCAAAGCTGTTATGGTAGGGTACTCCACAACAGGCTACATCTTATGGCATCCTGGAACAAGGAAGTTTATCAACTCCAGGAATGTCAGATTCAATAAAAAATTATTATATAAAGATGTGTTCAAGCGAAAACCGCAGGATCTTGAAAAGGTTGAAATTTCAGATGCGAAAGAAAATGAAGAAACTAACTCCAGAGAACGAGAGGAACACTCGGATGACGTAAGCTCAAATTCAGAGACAGTAAATAAAAATACAGAAGTCACGTATAAACCCAAAAGAGGGAGACCGAAGAAAAGACCTTCAGATGGACAAAAAGAACATGAACCAGTAAAAAAGAAAGTTAAGCAACCTGAAAGGGTAACCAAAACAAATTGGAAGCTCAATGTAAGAGAAAGAGAAGTAAAACCAAACAAGCCAATAGATGGTGAATCATACCATGCTATACTTGCCGAAGTCAACAAAGATCCAAAGGACTACAAGGAGGCTATGTCATCAACAGGAAGAAAAAAATGGCAGAGCACAGTGGAAGAAGAACTGCATTCAATGAAAGAAAACAAATTCTGGAGAATAGTAGACATACCAAACAAAACTCCAGAGGGAAAGAAAATAAATGTGATAGACTCCAGATGGGTGTTTAAGAGAAAAACTAACGAAACAGACAAAACCAACTATAGAGCTAGGTAAGTCGTCAGAAGATTCAAAGACAAGACAGAATACAGCTTGAGTGAAACATATGCTCCAGTGTCAAGAATGTCTTTGATTAGATCAGCCCTATGTATCATCAACAAATACGATCTGGAAGTGACACAGCTGGATGTCAAAACAGCTCTTCTATACAGAATCTGGAAGAAAATATCTACATAAAAATTCCAGATGGACTAAAATGTGATGAAACAACCAAACGCACCAAAGTATGTAAAGTACATAAGTCTTTATACTGACTAAAAGTGAGTCCAAAAAGATGGAATAAAGGATTTTCAGAAGAAGCCCAGAAACTGGGATTAGAAAAGGACGTCAACGAATCTTGTCCCTTCCCCTGGAGAAAAGATGGACAAGTTGTCTTCATAATATTATATGTAGACGACGCAATTTTAGCTGGAAATAACCAAGTCAAAATGTAAGAGGTCAAAACTAAATTGAGTTCTGTGTTCAGAATGAAAGATTTAGGTGAATCCAGATGCTTCTTAGGAATGAACATCACAAGAAACTGTTCAAACCAAACACTGAAACTAAACCAAAAGGATTACACTGAAAAGGTGTTAGAACGGTTCAACATGAAAGAGTGCAAATTTCAAACGGCACCTATAATTACTAGACAGGTCAGAAACAAAGAACACAAACAACCTGATGGAAATACTCCAGAAAAAAGGAGAATTTAAAAGAAAATTCCATTCAGAGAAGCCATAGGGAGCCTACTGTACTTGGCTGGCACAACAAGACCGGACACAGCGTATGCTGTCAATTATCTATCCAGAAGACAAACACAAGCTACAGAAGATGACTGGAAAGATGTCAAAAGGATACTTCGATACCTCAGAGGAACAACTGATTTAGGACTCACCTATACCAGAAATAACAGTTCATTAGAAGCCATGACAGATGCAAGTTTCAGAAACTGACATGACTTCTTGTCTACAGGAGGATAAATCATAAAATTATTTGATGATCCAATCTCATGAAGAAGTCACAAACAGAAGTACGTGACGCTATCTACATGCCAAACAGAGTATCTAGCTGTGAGCGACGCCCATAAGGAACTGGTTTCCATTGATAAAACAACAAGAGATATCATTGGAAAGACTCTATACCCTGTAACCATATGGTGTGATAACAAGTCAGCCGGTGATTGTACCCAAATGGATGGCAGTCACAGACTGAAAAACTTTGATGACGACATATTGACCATCAAAGCCAAATTAGAATCCAGAGAACGAACTGGAAGCAAAAGTCACATGGCAACAACCCATGGTGACTATATAAAACAGTGTGCCATCAAAGGAAAAGTTATTGTCACATGGATCTCGACTAATGAGAATGAAGCTGACATTATGACTAAACCTCTGCCTATAGAAAAACACAAATACCTTCGCTATAGGATTTTAAAAACTGAGATAAACTAAAAATAGAATGTTCAAAGTTTTATTTAGATGATGCACAAATCATAAACTAAGTGACTTAGTTTATCGATGAAGTTCACTAATACAGAATACTATGCAAGTAGGTGGATAGATACACATCCAAAAGATGAAGAAGTATGGTTTTTATTTTTCAGATAGTAATACAGAGAATAAATTGGAGAAACCAAGAAAGCAGATGGAATTGTTGGAGGGAAGGAGTGTTGAAGATAGCTCCAACAATTAGCCGCAAGGGCTCATAGGAGCGCCACTCAGTAATGCCGCGCGCAGCCTGACTCTCTCTGTCTCTCTCTGTGTACCGATTGAGTCTACAAGTTGCGACTCGACTTTGTGGTCTCTAACTTTTTTTTGTCTTTTTTGACGGCGCTTTACGCACACAGACTTCCTCAAGAGATATACTTAGTTTTATATTAGCCTTAAAAAGTGTTCTAATTCAGATTTATATCATTTTTCTTTTATTAAAATAAGTTGTTCAATTTGTTTAGTCCAATCTTAAATATAGTATTAAAACAAGTTCTTTTGTATAAAATAAAATAAGCTTTCGTTTGTGTGAATAAAATAAATCTCCAACAGTAATACAAATTTTATATGTTAATCTATAACAAAGCTGCCTACCCAAATCATAATTTTATCAGTGTGCTAATTATTTTCAAACTACATTACACTGAAAACACACATGTTTATACTTCTATTTATTTATGTATTAATATTTAATATAATAAGTTTAACTAAATAGTATTGTATATTATGAAATAGCACACTCGTATAATTAAATTCTTCAATTTTTCATTAAAAATAGACATACAGTTTGTTCGTTGACTGTAATACAAATTTTAAATGTTAATCTATAACAAAGCTACCTATCGTAATCATAATTTTATCAGTGTCCTAATTTTTTTATGTATTTTTTTGTAAGAGTCTTAGTTGTTTGGATATTGAAGTCATTATAAAGGCTCCTTTTTGCTATATTTTTGAAAAAATGTTTATATCCTTGCCTAGGGGGTCTATTCGACGAAAAGAAAAAATACGGGTTCATTTTTTTTCATTAAAAAATCATGTCCTGCAGTTTTAGTCGAATCCGTTTCTCGAAAGTGGGGAACCTCCCCTTGTAAATTTAATAACAAAAAAATTTTAATATTATAAACCACGTGCCTAAAGAAGGAAGGGGGTGGGGGGTTAAGAAGCACTGAAAATCAAGCCACGTAGTTTGTGAACGTTTTCTAATGATATTTCATCGGTTCAAATAAAAAATTTAACATATAAGAAATTTTTTAAGCATATTAAATTAAATAAATTTTCATATTCTAGGTTAATAACTAATCGATTAGAACTTGTTTGCGTGCTTCGTAAATTGCAAAAAACAACCACTTGATAAAATAGAGATAAAATAATAATTAGAATTTAGTAAATAATAGAATGTTATTCTCAAAAAACCGGCTGTTTTACTTGATTTTATTATATGATTATTTATTCTTATCATTGTGTTGCCGGAAAGAATTTTTTACAATATTTGTCAATATTTAATATTTATAATAGAGGAAACATCTTACTTCAATCATAAGTGAAGAAAATAGATTTGTAAGTAAATAAATTCAATAGGTTGAAGTTATAACTAATCTAATATTATGTATAACTATACATACTTTAACTTTCTTCAATTCAAAGAAACTATGAAGCATAATTCTTTAATTCCAAAGAAGTTATATTAGTACTTTATTAATATGTTGTAAAATATTGATGTTAAGCATCTTAAATTTTCTTAAATATATTATGGTACCAAAAAAATTAAAAAAATAAATAAATAGAACCATTTATTTATAAAAAATACTATTAAAAGTGTTTATTTTACCTGTCTCATAATCGAGACATATCGTTTGAGACACATCGGACAAGGCGAAAATTTCGCCTCATATTCTACGGTCACATATAAACACTATTTCTTTTTGACGTTATTATTTTTTAACGTAGAATTTAGTCAAAAAGAATTGTTCTTGATGAATAGAAAAGCATAGTGTTATAAAATAAAGCTAAAAAACGAAATCATTTATATTTGTTCTTTTATTAAATAATAGATAATATTGTATACGCCTTTAACTAGCGTCTCATAATAGGGCCGTTTACCTAATAGATAGTTCTATCATGTGATATAAATTTAATAAATTTGACTATTTGAGGAGAGCAATAAAATTTAGCTAAAATGTCCAGCAAGATATCAATGTTCACATGATTGAAGACTCTTGAAACGTCAAGAAAAGCAGCGAGTAAATCTTTCTTTTCGAGAGGTTCATTTACTTGTAGAGTAAGATTAGATACATTGTCGGAGCATTATTTGCCTTTGTGGAAGCCAGTTTGACTGACTAGGAGAGTATCACATCACCGGATCACGGATTTTGTTTGAACTTTGGGATAAGTTTTCAGATGACAAAATATGGAAAAAGCTCAAGTTATAATACAAACGCTCAATATTTCTCCTATTAATAGGCAATCAAAGAAAATCATTAAAAAAGTTACAAGATTTATAAACACATATAGTTCTTTAACATTGATAGCTAGAAACTTGTAACCTTTTTTAAATGAAAGCAAAACCCAAATTTTTTTGAAATAGTAGTTATAACATATTTAAATATTATTTTTTCCCAAAGTTATATCGTAATAAAGATTGGACCTGAATTTTGTTTTTAAAACATTAATTAATAACAAAAGCTGAAATTGGATACAATCTTTATTACGATATAACTTTCGGAAAAAATAATATTTAGATATGTTATAAATACTATTTCGAAAGGATTTAAGCTCAGATTTTATTTAAAAAAAGTTTCAAGCTTCTTGCTATCAATGCTAAAGAACTAGTTGCGTTTAAAAATTTAGTAATTTATTTAGTGATTTTCTTTAATTGCCTGTAACTAGAGAAATATTGAGCGTTTGTGACTATAACTTTAGCTTTTTCCATATTTTGTCATCTAAAAACTTATTCCAAAGTTTGAGCAAAATCCGTGATCCGGAGTTATTATATTCTCCTATTGAGTGAAAGTAGTTTTTTATTCTTGACCCAATATTCTAATCGATTTTTTATAAAAGTCTCGTATACTTTACACAGGCATGCAGTTAGTAAAACAGATCAAACTTTAGTACCATTTGAGTACGGTATCAAGGAAATAAATGATTCTTTCAAATTGGATGTAAAGTCACTTTTAGAGTGTATTTCATTGAATATGTTCAGTAAGATAAATCTAAATTCAATTGGAATATTGTGAATGATTTTATAATTTATTCCATCCATGCCAGGAGAACTATTTTTTTACATAAGTTGAGTTCTATGTTGAATTCGACGAAACTGAAGGGCTTATCGAAGAATTCATTTTGTTGACACTTGGGGATTCATTTGGGATCGGTGGCGACCCAGGGTGGACTTAATTTATCTAAACAGTCTGTTTTTAATTTAGATAAGTTATTGCTATTATCAGTTGAAACTCCCACTTTTTAAAGGTTGCACATTTGAGTCTTTTAATTTTATTGCGCTTTTGTCCCGCTTTAATGTTGTCTTTTTTTATGTAGAGCGTTTAATAGCTTCACTAATAACATTGACGAAGAAATCATATTTTTGAAATGAAGGCAGTTGGTCATGTTTTGTAGAGCAAAAATTTCATCTGTATGCTGAACATATTTATTCCAGTCTGTCTTAACAGTAGAAATTTTAAATGTTTTCTTGTCGCAAAAAGGTTTGTTTACATCAATCGTGAGTGTGATAGGAAAGTGATCAGAGTCATATGTTTCATCGGTTACTTGAATACTAATTCTGTCCGGTATAGTCATAGTAGAAGCAACTAGATCTATGTTAGACGTGTTTCCCGTGCGAGTATCTATATGTGTGGAATTGTATTATGTAGAAATAGAGTCCGTATTATGTAGAAATAAATTCTTTAGAGCAAGAGTATATTCGAGTCTCTCCATTTGTGTCTGTGTTGTTGCAATTCCATTTTTTGTTATGTGGATTAAAATCTCCTAATAATATTAGTTTGGAACTCTAAAATAAAGGTTATGTTTATATTTTTGCGTTCCTTACTTTTCTGAAAAACAAATCGGTGAAATTTTTGTCCTTGTGCATAAATTTCATAATAATAATATCTATTGCGCTCAACCTTCAATTTGCAGATACGCCGATTAATACTTAAGCAAATAACAGAAAAACTCAATTAGACAAGGACAGCGGATCCGGCCTGCTCTTCAATCAAGATTCAACACATACACATAAGTCAATATTGGTTAAAATAGAGCTTTGTTTATTTTTACGATGCTTTATACTACGAAAATTCCAGTACATTATCCTTAGCATGTTATTGTTACTAGTCACCACTTAAAGAAAAAATGAATTTATTTATATCATTAAAAAAGTATAACGACTATTAATATTATCTCGCGCTTCCCCAGATTAAAAAAAGAAACATCAAAATCGGTTAATATTTCACTGAGATATAGAAAATTTTTTCACAAAACAAATTTGAAGTAATCGAAAAAATTTTTTCTGTACTTGCGAAAGATGACGCGTTCCTCTCCTCTTCAAAAAGAATTGAAACTATACATACTTAAAGACAATCTTTTAAGGTTTTAAAAAACTGATTTTAATATCAGAAGTTCAAGTATTAAAGGATCTGTCATTAAAATTTCATTCCTTAATCTTTGTAAATAAACAACTGAAAAGTTCATCTGGGCAAAATTGAACTATTATAAAGAGTCCCACTGGGCAAAAATGAAAACTATCATATACCTGGTCATGGCCTAAGGCAAAAAGCTAAAAGGCCAATTAAAATAGAAAAAAAAAGAAGAGCAAAATGTCATTTGCATTTGAAAAAAAAAAAAAAAAAACAAGGATCTTAGCGCTTTAGGTAAACTCTAAGAAAGACTGTAGATACCAAGCGATATCTGAGTATCCTAGAGTAACCCTAGGGTATGCTGTGGATCCTAAGTGATCATCAAGTATCCAAGGTTAACCCCAAGGTAAACTACGGATACTAAGCGATCACTAAGGATCTTAGGGTAACCCTAGGGTAGACTGTGGATTTTAAGCAATCACTTAGCATCCCAGGGTGACCCTAAGGTAAATCTAGGATATCTAGCAACCTTAAGGTAGATCCTAGGGCATCTGGTTATACTAGGGTAGACCTTTGGGAATCTGGATACGCTATGGTAAGCCCCGGGGTACCTTAGGGCACCTGGATATCTAAGGGTATCCAAGGGTAAACCCCAGGGTATCCTAGGGTACCTGGATGCCTAAGAGTAGATCCTAGAATATCTGGATATCCAAGGGTAGACCCTAGGGTATCCAGATACTCTAGGGTGCGCTGAGGTTAACCCTTGGATATCCAGGTATGCTAACGTATCTTGGGGTTTACCCTAGGGTATCCAGATAAGAAAGTCTACCCTAGTGTATCCAGGTACCCTAGAATCTACCCTAGGGTAGCTAGTTACCCTAGGATCTACCTCACGGTCATCCTGAGATGTTAAGTGATTGCTTAGGATTCACAGTCTACCCTAGGGTTACCCTAAAATGCTTAGTGATCGCTTAGGATCCGAAGTTTACCCTAGGATTACCTTAGGATACTTGGTGATCACTTAGGATTCGCAGTCCACCTTGAGATTACCCTAGGATGCTTAGTGATTGCTTAGGATCTATACCCTAGGATTACTCTAGGCTACTTAGTTATTGTTTAGTATCTGCAGTCTTCCTTAGAGTTTACTAGAACACTAAGATTCCTGACATCTTGCTCTTCTTTTTCTTTTATTTGATTGGCGTTTTATCTTTTTGCCTTAGGCTATGACCAGATAAATCATAGTTTTTATTTTTGCCCAGTAGGACTTTTTATAATTGTTCAAATTAGCCCAAACGAACTTTTTAGTTTATTTTTCGTGATTTCCGGGTTCTACCCCCCCCATAGAATAATTCGAAAATTATTTTCCGCAATTTTCCCAGGGAATCGGACCCTGGTTCACTAGGGCGCGAGCCAAGAGCCTAAGCCTCTGCGACACCGTCGCCCTTATCTTGCTCTTCTATTATAATACATGATAACAATGTGAATACATTCCCCGTACATATGCACAACATTCACACTTTCAATGCATTATTCATTTAATTAAACCTTAAGATACTAGTGTTTTCAAGAAAAATTTTTTCATTTTCATTGTATCCACACTGTGAATATTAGAATAGCTTTAATGAAATAGCAATTTTTAAAATTTTTTATTTTTTTAATATTTTACGTAAGCTACTCTATAAATTTTCTTAAAAATTTTCATGGAAATTATTTTTGATCGACAAATTAAAAGAAACTTTTGAAAACTGATTTTCTTAGCGCAGTTTTAATTTAAGAACATTTTTAATTTAAAAAAAAAATGTTTGTATTCATTTTGTTACTTGGATTTCGAAAAGTACTCGATGGATTTGCATCCAATTTCACATATCATTTATTTTTTCAATTGACTAGTATCAAAGCTATTGAAAATTGGTTTTCTTAGTGTCGTTTTAATTTTAGGGCCTCAAGAAAACATAAACTGACATATGACCTTAAATTTATGATCACTGATGGAGGATTAAAATGTTAAATATCATAAAATTTATATTAAGTATAGACCGGATTCGCTTTCATTGTCTGATTGATTGTTGAGTTATTTATTAAAATATTATAACAACTGCATAAGCGCTACTTCTAGATCGGAATGATAACTTGATAATCTTCATTGCTCATGATTGAGATACATTTTTATATTGCAACATTATTGATGTTAGATTATTGTTTTTTTTATCAGCCGTGATTTAGCTATGATATTGTATGTTTTTACTAGAGTTGTATATTATTTATTTTTACGTGAATTAAGAAAAAAATTGTTGAAAATTAAAAATTCAACATAGGCTCGTCTGGATAAAAAGACTTTTATGCTTATAATTCAATAAATAGGTGTAAGTTTTGGAAGAAATTTTTTTTTAGGTCGAGATTGTAAATTGACAATCTTCATTGCTCAAGATTGAGATTTATCTATTAATTACATCCTTATAGATGTTATATCATTGATTTTTTAAATAAAAATTTCAAAAATTATAAAGAAGAGAAAAATATGACATAATTTATGGAAAAATATTTATAATGCAATTAAATAAACTGTAAGCGTTCACATAAATTAATTATATTAAGTTTTACGTTTCATGATAGATAATAAGATCAATTTTGTAAGCTTATATATATAAAAGATATAAGGAAAAATTGCTGATTAATAATTTTTTTTATATTGAAGCCACATTTAAAAAATGAAAATAAAACATAAATGAGCTCTATGAGAAAGCATTGCACCAAAGCACTTGGCAGCGTTTTTTTATTTTTGAATATTAATATATTAATTTCAATAATAATAAAATAAAATTAATAATAAAAAAATTCAAAATCTCAAATTAGACTATTATCAATTATTTTTATTTCATTATATGTAATACACTTATAAATATTACATTTTTAAGTAATATGTTGAGACGAATCAGCAAAAGTAGGCCAAAGTTAAAAATCGAGGTTTTAATAGTATATTTATCTACGAGGGCAGAAATTAGATCTTTCTACCATGCGTGGAATTTTCTCTCGAGGCAAAGCCAAGAGAGACAAACGCTCGACAGGTAGATCTAATTTTTGCCTAAGTGGATAATACTACTTTTCTTCATAGCTGGCCGAACATAAATTATTTGAAATATTAATAACAAATCAAAACATTAAAACACTATTTTAACATCGTTGTCAATACTCAGAATGTATTTCATAGCGATATATTATGTATAAAAATTAACATACACACACATATGACACGGCATCAACATAAAAAATACAAAAGAAAAATATTAAAAAGATTCATATGCATGTATTGGGAAATATGATACCATATATATAGGTAACCAAGGTGGCGTTTGAGAATCGGGAAATAACATAGAGCCTTATGTAGGCTCGAAGTATTTTTATTATTATAAACAATTTTCAAAAACTTTACTTTACAAAGTTGATAAAAATAAATAGAAAATCTACTATTAATCAAGTTAATAAGACTGTATAGTTTTATTCAAGTCATAATTAAATAGTTATTTACGATAAAAACTAAATCAAGGTTGAACACGATCAGCTGTTCTACATCAATTTGTCAGTGCGTCGCGTAGTATCGTGTAGTGCATTTTTTTTCAAACTGCATCATTTAAAAATGTCAAAATCAGTCGAGTATTGCTGCGTAAAAGGGTGTGACAGTGTGTCTGATAATAATAAAGATGTGAGTTTTTATTAATTTCCAAAACCTCAACAATAGACAGTGCTTAGAACCAATTATTTTGGATCAGCATAAAAAAATAGATAGGTTTAGTGCCTGGAAAAAAGCTTTAAAGCTAGACACATTACATCAAAGAATGAAAGTTTGCTCACTGCATTTTAAGCACAATGATTATGTACTACCTGGTAAATATTACAAATTTATTATTTAAGTTGAGGAATATATTTAAATTTATTTGTAACAATATGTTTTATTTTAGATTTTTCTAGTTGCTGTAGAAGGTTGATGAAATCAACTGTACCATTAGTAAATTTGCCTTTTCTCATAAAAAACAAAATCTAACAAGAAATGAATTACGCTTGAACCGTATAATTAAGAGGGCAGTACTTCAACAATGTAATTATAATAATAAATCAGTATTGAGTGACAGTGACATACAAGTTGTTGACACAGTTATAAATGAACAGACTACTTTCAATCGATCAGTATCTAGTAAGAGTGATATGCAAATTCTAGATTCAGTTTTAAATGAACAGTGTACTTCTAATCAATCAATATCTAGTGAGAATGATATGCAAGTTGTAAACATTATTATGAATGAAGAATATAATGTTCCAATTTCAAATCAATCAGCAGAAGTAGGATAAATTTACCTGAAAATTAGCTGAATTTATTCATATAGTCAAATAAATTATACAAAATTTAGATAAAAATTGACAAAACGTCAGTCAAAAATTAGCTGATTGAGTTAGATTTAGCTGCATTTAAAGATGCGCTGTCAACAAAAAATTTTCTCTTTTAGTTTAAAAAATTTTTTTAATACGTAAAAATATAATATTTAAAAAAAATCGCAATATACCTGACATAAATCGATAGTATTTATCGAGATCTTTCAAAATCTTCTTTATTTTTTTCTATTGGTCAAGCCGTTTTGGAGTTATGACCTTTTAAAGTTCGATTGATTTCCATAAAAATGTTTTCGAACTTTTGAGCGGTACTGTACCTATCCCTATACTTAATATTTTTAGGTACAGCGGCTCTCAATCTTTTCGTATTGAAAATATCTTTCATTTAAGATCAGTTGAGATTAAATCCGTTGTGTACAAGCTGACATATGGACTCCAGAACGAGGTCATGTTTTCGAAAAATCGAATTTTTTACGAAATTGTTCCTTGTCTCAGTGATTTCCATAATAATTTAAAGGCTCCAAACTTTGCAAGAATATTCTAGAGTAGCTCCGTTTAAGTATCTAAGCCTCAAGTATCAATTCATTAGTATAAAAAATAATTTTCCTGTATATCGGGCAGACTGCAGGGCTATAGCTCATAAAATTTTTGCTTTTTTGAGGCAAAGCTTTTATACGGAAGTTCTGGGCGCTCGCCGCGCGGCCACTCTATCCGTGCTAAGCGTCAGATTTTAAAAGCGTTACACGATATATATAGGTATACAGAGTGGCAGTTGCGGCGCGCGTGTATACATATCGTGCCAGTATGTGCACACTGCCTCCCATCCCCACCTCTCCCTAACTCAGTGTGCGTGACCTTCTGTTTCTCTCTTACTTATATCAGTCATCGCTTTCTATCTCTTTCTCTTGAATATCCGTTGCGATGTGCTGTTTCGTTTATCCCGCTTTTTGTCGATTGTTAATGAATCGTGTAAATTGTTATTCTATAAGAATAGAACTGAAAACATTTGCACCATAATTTAGTTACCATCAACCAATAGATACTTTGGTACAATATAAAAATGAGAATAGTAGTGTACAAATTACTGAATGTACTTCTGATGAACATACAAATTCATGAATGATTCTATTATTATATGCAGGGATGCAGGGTTGGTTTCAGAAAAACTCTACGCTCATAGTTTATGACTGAAGGACATATAGCGCCGCCCGTCGGCTTAATAAGAAAACTGTCGCACGGATACGATAAGATTTAAAATTTTTAATTATTTTAAATAAGATGAATAGAAAGGAACATAAATAGATGATAAATATATAATATATTGTATTCACATTAAAAACTTAATTATAATTTATTTATTAACACTTAAATGAGTAAATAGAATGTATTATTTTATAAGTTTATTTAAATTTTTTTAAGATAAAAATTACATATAAAAAAAAAAAAAAAAAAGATAAAAATTACAAAATTAAATAAATTATTTGAAAAGTATCAAAGTAAAAAAATTTCAACTGTAAATCATGTATATTTAATAATCTATAAATTATGTTAAAAGTTATATATAAGGAAATAATTTACATTAGAAACTCATTAATAATTTATCTATCAACATTCATATATTAACCAAAACATTCATATACAGTTGTAAACATAGATATACATTTGAAAATATAATTCTTACATTTACGCAAAGTTTTTAATTATTTTTTTTTGTACATTGATTATTAATTTGCAATAATCAATTACATTTTACATAGCTAAGAAAATTTAGTATATTAATTAAAAAAATTATTTTTAGAAAAGATATAGCATTTTTTATACAAAAATACGCCTTATTGTCGTGAACTACAATTTTCTAAAAATACCATAACAATTAAAATAAATTGTTCCAACAATAACTACGAAATAAAATTTTAATAATAGTAATCATAAAATTTTTGAGAAAATTAATTTAATTTATAAATCCGGAACATCAACATCTTGAATATTATTTACAGGCCGCGTTAGCAAATTCAACATCAATTCTGTAGGCTCAAAGCTAGTGCAATTTTCCATATTCTTAATGCATTGACTGGCTTGTAATAGTGCATTCACTGTACTTAAATGTAGCTTATTGCGAATAGGAGTTTTAGTTAATTTAACTTTGCTCCATGTTCGTTCGGGCTCAACATTACTGTGCGGTATTGTCAAAATTCGAAGAATGAGTAGTCCCAGTGAACGAAGTGAATGTTCTCCAGCGGGATTTATATAATTGTAGAGACCGAAATAAAATGAGCTGATTTCTATATCCGGATCTCGTAAATATAGTGGTGAATCATCAATAAATAATAAATCATTCCAAGAATTAATAATATCATTCCTTTCATTTTCATTTTCAATAAAACCTGCATATACTTGAACAACTTCTACAATACAATCAGGGTTGTTTTGATGATAATCTGCTAAAAGCGCATTTCCGGGATTAATACATTCTAGCACATCGTAATAATTATTTTGAAAATTATTAAATCTATTTTTTATTTGAGTGCATAGACTTCTTAAATAATTTAAACAGTTATTTTTTATCACAGCTTTATGATCTGCGTTGAATTCTGGAGTATCAGGAACATTAATAAAATTATTTGCTACATGTCCTAAATTTAAATTATTTAGACCAACGAATTGATCTATATTCATGTGATCAATATCAGTAGGAGAACTTTCAGCTACATAATTCCTATTAAGAAATAGTACAGCTACCTGCTTAAAGAACATGCTTAAAACTGATTTTATTTTATGTAAAATTATATCTTTTCTTTGAAAAAACTTATTTACAATATTAATTTTATGTAAAATAAAATTTAAAAATAATAGAAAACATTTATCTACTTTTGAATTCAAAAATTCTAAGATAGGGCCAGCGTGTGCAATATTTTCTAAATAGTAAGCATCGGTAAAATAAAGGGTTAAAGGATTCCATTATTCGATCAACCTAGCGATACAAGCTTCTAGAGATAGCCAACGAGTACTCAATGGACTTAGAATTTTTTGGATTTCAGCACCCAAATACACTTGAAACTCCATTAAAGTATGCTGGCGTTGTAGCGATCGACTGAAATATGAATGTATTTTTGAGCACATCTACACAATGTCACGTGGTAATTCTTTTGCTGCATTTTCCCCGCATAAATGGACTGAATGGCTTGGACATTGTACAATAATTGTACCCGGATAATTTTGCCGAAAATGTGTAGAAACAGAATTATATCGCCCCATCATGATCCTGTAGCCATCAGAGCAAAACGCACATACATTATTCATTGGAACATTTTTAGACGTGAATGATTCGATGATCAATTGATAAAGACGCTCTGCGTTGACTTGATGATTATTATCAAATTCATCAAGCATATTAATAGTCTCCCAAAGCGACGTAATAATTTTATTTGCAATAAAATCTATAAACGTAACGATTATGCATGCATTATGGATTTGGGACACGTCTGTTGTTTCGTCAAAATGAATTGCAAATTTACTATTACTTAATTTTGTCACTAAGTCCATTTCATACGCGGTAGCTATACTTTTTTTAATAATATCCGGAACAGTTTTACGATTTAATATAATCCTTTGCCAAATCACTTGACAATCCTCGTCAAGTATTATGTCTTTTAAAACCGGTGTAAGATGATCAGCGAGAAGGAAAGCTAAATTATGTTCAGCGAACACTGCACTTAATTTTATTAATGATCTATTAACTTTACGAGTAATTCTTTCTTCTCGTTCATTCACAACACCGTTTGCCAAATTAATTGCTCTTTTATGAATATTAGTTTCTGCATGAATGCGGGCATTTCTTAATGTCGCAACAAACGTACGGTGGCAAATTATACACCTCGCACGAAGATTATCGCCTACAACTGGTCGAAGCCATTGTTCGAATTCGGGCATGTTTTGCCACTTAGGACGATATCTTTGACGCCGATAGTTATTTTCATTAACATTACCTTCGGGATTATTTCTCTCGTTGTTTTCCATATTTATAACCCTTCAGAAACATAAAACTATTGAACTTGTGCTTAATCATTTTATATTTTAAATATTTAATACTTACTAATTTCAAAAAGAACAATAAAAATAATAAAACATTTATGAAATTAACTTAATACCACAACGCGAAAGTTTCTATGTTAGTTACTTTCTTTTATTACACAAAATAGCTTTCTGTTATGCTAGGTTGAAAAATACGTGAACAAAGACTGCAACAACAACAAAGAAACGCCAATAATTTAGAAAAATACTCTTTGCGCTGAAAAAGTATATACTTACCTTTTATTAAAAAATTTGTAATATATATATATATATATAATTTTTATAAAATAAACAATATTAAATATACATGATTTACAGTTGAAATTTTTTTACTTTGATACTTTTCAAATAATTTATTTAATTTTGTAATTTTTATCTTAAAAAAATTTAATTAAACTTATAAAATAATATATTCTATTTACTCATTTAAGTGTTAATAAATAAATTATAATTAAGTTTTTAATGTGAATACAATATATTATATATTTATCATCTATTTATGCACCTTTCTATTCATCTTATTTAAAATAATTAAAAATTTTAAATCTTATCGTATCCGCGCTACAGTTTTCTTATTAAGCCGACGGGCGGCGCTATATGTCCTTCAGTCATAAACTATGAGCGTAGAGTTTTTCTGAAACCAACCATGATTGTATGTTAAAACTTTGTACATACCCATATGAAAAAAATTTCTGGAAATAATTGTAAATAACTATTAATAACTGTAAATAAATGTAAATAACTATAAATAAGTTAAAAAATATGAGAATTGAGACATAAATAACAGTTATTTACAATTATTTACAATTATTAACTGTTATTTACACTTATTTACAGTTATTTATATTTATTTACAGTTATTTACATTTATTCACTTTATTTTACAATCATTTACGATAATTTATAGTTTTTTACAGTTATTTGCAGTTATTTACATTTTCGAATATTTTCACAAATTTATTTAATTTTTTTTATATATATGCGAAAATTTTTGAAAATGTGAATAACTGTAAATAATTGTAAATAACTATAAATAATTGTAAATAATTATTAATAATATTAAATTATTCACTAATTCAAAAAATTTTTGAAAATGTAAATAACTGTAAATAATTATGAATAATTGTAAATAACTATAAAAAAAAACTGTAAATAATTGTAAATAATTGCAAATAATTGTAAATAACTGTAAATAACTGTAAGTAACTGTAAATAACTATAAATAATAGTAATTAATGATAAATAATAGTAAAGAACTGTAAATAACTATTATTTATGTCTCAATTCTGACATTTTTTAACAGTTATTTACAATTATTTACTATTATTTACAGTTATTCACAGGAATTATTTCTATATGCTGTAACAGTTATTTTGTCCGTTACAAAAAAAAAGAATTAGCTTTTAATTAAATATTATTTTTGGCTAAGTTTTTAAATTTTACTATTTGCGGAGTTACTGAAAACTATCATAAATATGTTAAATTTTACGTAACAAACTCCGATTGTGCTAGCTAGTCAATCCTATTGATAAACGACAGAATCTTATGCGATGTACTTGTCACTTGCTGCACACACTGCGTCTCTCTCTCTCTCTCTCTCTCACACCTGGTCGAGAGACGCGTTGCCGGTAGCGCAGTTTTCTTTGTGATGCAGGTTCAAAATTGAGTTTTATTAAACTATTTAATATAACTAGAATAATTAATCTATACCTGCTCACAAGGACCGCAAAGGCGTCGGGGTAAGCGATACCCTGGTAGCAAACCCATCGCAATTTCGCTGCAATTTCGCTGCGATTTTGCGTGCACGCACGAAAATTTCAGCTGTCCATACATGGTCTGCTTCCGAATTCGCTTATGGATCTGCTGCCAGAAAATTACCTTAAGAACGTTAAGCAAAAGTGCGCCAAAATTGCAGCAAAAGAGTGCTATTTAAAAAAATAAAAATATTGCTCTCGCACGCGCAGCAGAATTGCAGGATGATTAACGCATGTACATACAGTAGAAGAGTGCAGCATAATTGCATCAGAATTGCAAATAGAAATTGCAAATGGGGAAGAGCAGTAATGCACGCAAACATACGGCAGAAACGCATCAGGATTGCAGTGAGGGCATGCAGCAGATGCTTGCAGTGAAATTGCATGAAAATTGCAACATAGACGTGCAGTAGATGAGTGCAACATAATTGCATCAGAATTGCTAATGGAGATTGCAAATAGGGAAGAGCAATAACGCACGCGAACATACGGCAGAAACGCATCAGAATTGCGGTGAGGGCATGCAGCAGATGTGTGCAGCAAAATTGCATGAAAATTGCAACAGAGACGTGCAGCAGATGGGTGTAGCATACTTGCATCAGAATTGCAAATGAGAATTGCAAATAGGGAAGAGCAATAACGCACGTGAACATACGGCAGAAACGCATCAGAATTGCGGTGAGGGCATGCAGCAGATGCGTGCAGTAAAATTGCATGAAAATTGCAACACAGACGTGCAGCAGACGAGTGCAGTAAAATTGCATGAAAATGGCAACAGAGACGTGCAGCAGATGAGTGCAGCATGATTGCATCAGAATTGCAAATAGGATATATCTATAATGCACGCTAACATACGGCAGAAACGAATCAGAATTGTGGTAAGAGCATGCAGTAGATGCGTGCGGTAAAATTACATGAAAATTTCGACAGACACGTGTAGCAGATGCGCCATGCAAAATTCCATGTGTATTGTGACTGATGAATGGAGTAGATACGTAGAAAGTAATCAAAATTGAAATTAAAAAAATGCAATTAACAATACAAGATAATAATGATGCGCATGTGTTAAATTAACGTTAGCGTAAGCAAGTACGTAGAACACACACATGTATCAATAAATTAGAAGTCTATAGAAGTGTTAGTCATGTTAAGCAGAAAATGGCCCCATATAATTGAATGTAAATTTAATCAAGTCCTCAACATGACCAATTGCCAATTGAATTTGGAAATCGTGACAAAATTACTATGCAATATCCTTCTGCTTTTATTCGTTGCGTGTATATACGCGCATAAGGTCATGTGATTTTATAGGAAAGAACGTCAATAGAATAACGTTTCGTTAAGAATGAGAATATACCTTGATATAATTTCTACAACGTTGAAACTAGTTTTAACATAATTCTCAAGGAAGATAATATAAAGCTCCACAAAAGAATATTTTATTTATTGTTTAAGGTTAATTAATAAGTTTAAATACTTTATGAAATTTTGGTTATGTAAATAAGTTCTCAATAGCACTCATCTGCTGCACTTCTCTGTTGCAATTTTTATATAATTTTACTGCACGCATCTGCTGCATGCCCTCACTGCAATTCTGATGTGTTTCTGCCGTATGTTCACGTGCGTTATCGCTCTTCCCTATTTGCAATTTTCATTTGTAATTCTGATACAATGATGCTGCACTCATCTGCTGCACGTCTCTGTTGCAATTTTCATGCAATTTTACTGCACGCATCTGCTGCATGCCCTCACCGCAATTCTGATGCGTTTCTGCCGTATGTTCGCGTGCGTTACTGCTCTTTCCCATTTGCAATTTCTATTTGCAATTCTGATGCAATTATGTCACACTTATCTGCTGTATGTACATGCACCAATTATCCTGCAATTCTGCTGCGCGTGCGAGTGCAATTTTCTCATTTATAGAACAGCACTTTTTCGCTGCAATTTCGACGCAATTATGCTGCACGCGTCTGTTGTAATCATCTGTCGGCAAAAACATAATAAAAGTCGGAAGCAGACCATGCGTGTGCAGCGCAATTTAAGTACGGCAGATTTTGCTACCAGGGTAAGAACAGGTTACTTCTGATAAGGCTTGTAACTTAAGTAAAGTATTAAATACGTATTAACGTAAAACATATAAGATTTATTGAAAATAATTAAGCTACAATTGGAAGTGAAGAAAAAGTGTAGATATGTAATTAAGTATGTATAATGCGCGTTAAACTTTGGCTTTTATAAGCCTCATAACTTGACTTGACAGAAGTTAAATAGAGAAGCAAATATGAGGGAGGGAAGTGTCGCGAACTAAAACGTCGCTGATCGGTTATGTAACCGAAGATACACTTTTCAACCAAACAAGTATCTCTCGAGGAGGAAATACTCGTGTATGCCGCAATAAGTTCTACTTACAATAACGCACTGGCCAGCTAACACTACTTCCTTACGTGCACGTAATCCTCACTAGCTCGTTATCGGAACTTCCCCTCTGTACGTAGACGATACGTAGATGCTCTCAAGTGGATCGGTAGGTCACACCACGGGTCGACTTGGATAGTTGCTCGCACAAAATCGCTGGCCGCTTAGACGCGCACGAACCGGCCACAAAGCAATCAGGAAAATCCTGAATATTGTAGTGAGCAAACTAAATAAAATACGGCAGTCGATTTACACTAACGACTGGTATTTTAAAGAAAATAATTCGTATCATACACGGCGAATTATATTCTATACTTGAATAGCGAGCCACGTGACAAAACTTATTCTTAAATGATAGCACGGCGCAGGCTTAATGCTAACGCTACGGTAGCCGGAAACAATCTGATTTGCCTCGTGGCTTTCTTGCTCCTCGCGCGCGCACTGCTCGTCGGGTTACGTGCTTCTTTACGTAACTTGGACGAGTTATATGACAAAGCATGTGTCATGTTATTTCACCTAAGCGCGGAAGATTTGAACACGGTAAAATACCGTGACAATGGGTAAAACTAATTAATAAATCTTATCATGCAAAAATTACAGTATTCAAATTATTTTAACATTTTACTACTTGAAAGACATAAAAAAACAACAGTGCCGTCTAGGGACGCCCGAAAGAAGCGAAGCTTTGTATAAAGCGTAGGAACCAAGCGTTAAAAAAAATAATGAAAAAAAATACGTAAGGAAAAAAAATAAAGACTTGAGACAAAATAAAAAAAATAATTATTTTGGGAAATAAAAAAAATACATTTAAAATAAAATACACGTCCAAAAACGCAAGGTTACAGCGGAGCTCTCTTCACGATTAGAAGAGGAAAAAAAGAGAGCTCCGCTGTAGCCTTGCGTTTTTGGACGTGTATTTTATTTTAAATGTATTTTTTTTATTTCCCAAAATAATTATTTTTTTTATTTTTTCTCAAGTCTTTATTTTTTTTCCTCGTGTATTTTTTTTCATTATTTTTTTTAACGCTTGGTTCCTACGCTTTATACAAAGCTTCGCTTCTTTTTTTACATTTTTTTCTCAAAATTGCTTTTAGTCCAGTAGAATTAGTCAAAATGCATAATGTAATTAGTAACAGGTGCACACTACCAAAAATGGCTTTGTTGGATGATTAGAAATAAAATTCTGGAGAGACCCTAAAAATTTGAGCCGTCAGGAATTTGTAAACAATAATTTAAGGTACAAAATTCGTAAAAATCACCGTTTTTTTAAGGTAGCTTGAAATCGTTTGCGATTTAGTATATGAAAATCATACGATTTATAGGTGTTTCAAAGACGATCAATTTGAGATGTAATCGATCAAAATCGGTTAATAAGTTTTATAAATAATGATAAACAAAAATCGAAAATCGCGAAATTTACAAATATTTTTCATTTGATAAAAAAAGGATGTACATGTTTGTAATTCAACAAAAATGTGCCTCTTATTATCTTTAAGTTACCATAAAAATTTCATAAAAAAATATAAATTATTTTATGAGATATTCTATTTCTCTCTATATATCAAAAGAATTTCGCCGCTGCCACTGTCAGTCTCTCCAAATTCTTTCTTAACTCTTTTTTTTTACTGATAAATTTTGCTAATTTATGGTAAATTTTACCTAATTCATCGTAAATTTCAGCTAATTTATTACGACTTTCAGCTAAAAATTTCATTTTTTAACTGATTTATTGAGAATTTTAGCTAAAAATTTAATATTTTAGCCAAGTTTAGCTAATTTGTTGAGAATTTTAGCTAATTTATATTAATTTTAGCTGAAATTTTAATTTTTTAGCTAAGTTTAGCTAATTTATTGAGAATTTCAGCTAAAATTTTAATTTTTCACTTAAAATCTGATAAATCAGGTCAATTTAATTTTAATTATTATAAGATTTTTTTTTAGCTAATTTTAGCTGATTTATTGAGAATTTTAGCTAAAAATTTAATTTTTTAGCTAAGTTTAGCTAATTTATTGTAAATTTTATTCAAAATTTTAATTTTTCCACTCAAAATCTGATAAATCAGGTCAATTTGATTTAAATTATCATAAGATTTATTTTTCTTTTTATATTATAAAAGATTTTAGAAATTTACAAAAAAGATAATATTTCTTTATGCCAGATAAATGAAATAAGAATTGAGCCTTTAGAAGTTGGGAGGTGATTCTCGGAGCATAATGCGAAATAAAGATCGGTTGGAGATAGTGATGGGCGATAAATATCGATAATTGCTGATATCGATATTTGTCCCTTAAAATATCGATATTTTTTATCGATATTTTAAGAACCGATATTTTAACATATCGATATTTTTGCCACAAATATTGATAATTTTATCGATAATATACAAAATAAAAATGCCATTTACTTCGTTAAGTTTTCAAATAGCGTCATGAAATATTATGTAAATTAAATGATATCACTAATATGAAAACTATTTAAAATTGGTCGAAACACATTTCTCTTGGATGCGTTACGTAAGAATTTGAATAAGATTCCGTAATCCAACGGTCATTTGGACGGTCATTTCGACGTAATTGAACTCGTAAAGCTATAGACTTTAATTTTAACAAAACATATACATATACTTACTGTCGTTTTTCAAATTATCTGTTACAAATAATAAAGTTTGGAATATAGCATAAAACAACAAATGTTATTCTTCAATTACTGTTCTTTTTGATACATGGTAAGTTAATTTTAAATTTTTAATACTTTACAAAAATAAATATAATATTTTCGATATAAAGGCAATTAATTCCAAATATAATAAATGTTACTTTTCTAAAAACTTTTATCTGCTTTGAGTTCTGGCATAATTTTCAAGAACGTTATTAATTTTTTTATAAATAGTTTGATAATATTTTCAATACTTTTTCAGTGTTTGGTCATTTGGTAATGGTATGAATGCGTATTTATTATATTATAAGTGGCTTCCTAAAACTAACCTCAACTCATATCCAACAATTTTTCCCACAACAGTATGCATAACTAAATTCATTTTTCATTGTAATATATGAATATATTGATAAATTAAAAAATAATGTGATGATTAAATTTTATATTTAAGATTATTTATTAATTTTTAACTGATTATAAATATAAATATTTATTTTGATTGGAAAGGTTTTTATATAGCATAAATTATTTTTTTTTAATTTCTCTCAATTTATTTCATATATTTTTATTTTAATGTACATACAAATATTTTTTATTAACATGTTATTTCATTTTTCATTTTTCCAGTGCCTAAGACCAAAAGTGACATATGGAAATTTTTTATTAAAACTTCTAGTGGAGGAGCATGCAAATTATGTAAAAAATGTTAAAACAACTGGTAATACAACAAATCTACGCTCACATTTCATACACAACCACCCAGAAGTTGAACTTAATGTCGCAACAAATAAATCAACACAAGAGGAAAAAATGAATTGCAACGAATCTAATGTAACAAAAAAAATAATACATTTATATTCAATAGAACCAATATAATACATATAATACTATAATGTTAGCAGGTCTTGGATAATAACAACTCAATAGATGTTCTTAACATTAATAACAATTCTACTCTCACAACTACGTCCAACTTCGAATCAAATCAAATGTTTTGTGAAAAGTCAAAACAATTAAAAGGTAGAAAAACACTAGGAATTTCTTTAAAAACTTCTATTACTAAAAAAGTGCAACAAAGAGTGGATTCAGCATTTGCTTACCAAAAATCGTTTCAAGGTAGTTATTGAATAATATTTTTTTTAATAATGAAAAAATAACTTTTATATTAATTTTTTTTTAACTAGAAATTATATTAATTTTTTATTGCAAATTAAAATTTTTTTTTATATGGCATTTTAAAATTTGGTTTTTATTGATAAGAAGTATATTTTATTGCAAATATTTCTAAAAAAATATGATTTCAGATGGAGGAACAAAAGCTTCTCTTGCTACGGATAGACTCCTGTTTATGATAGCAAAGGATAAAATGCCATTCCATACTGTAGAAAAAGAAGGTTTGAAAACTTTTGTAAAATACATTGCTCCACTTTATAAAATACCAGATAGAAAAAAAGTAACTAATTTAATGGATCAAAAATATGATGTACTATCTCTCATCATGAAAAAAAAATTATCCACAGTTTCTAATATGTCTTACCACTGATATTTGGATAGATACCCTAAACACTGAAAGCTACTTAGGCCTTACAAGTCACTTCATTGATGGTTATCAAATGAAATCAATTAATATGGGTGTTATTGAATTAAGTGAAAATCATACATCTGCTAACATACAAAAATGGTTGAATAAAATAGCAGCAGCTTGGGAAATTAAACCAGAAAGTATTATTTCTATTGCATCGGATAACGCTTATAATATTAAAAATGCAATAGTTGATTGCTTTGGATCTGAAAGACATCTCCCATGTTTTGCCCACACTTTAAATCTAGTACCTTCCAAGATTTTTGAATCTGATGTTGTCGTTAATCCTATCCACAAAAAAGTCAAGACAATAGTTACTTATTTCAAAAAATCAGTCGTGGTAGCTGATTCTCTTAGAGCTGTATCCGAGCTAATGCTCATACAAAGTATAGAAACTCGCTGGAATTCTACATACGACATGTATGAAAGATTTATTTTATTATCTGATAAGATAGTAACAATACTTTTAAACAACTCATCAGCACCTGAAATTCTCTCTACAAATGAACTAAAAATTTTAAAAGAATTTGTTAGTTTGTTGAAACCATTTAAAGAAGCAACAACAATTGTTTGCGGTGAATCATATGTTACAGGAAGTAAAGCGATTCCAGTAATTAAAAACTTAAAAATTGCCTTTGATGCGGTTGAAGTGAGTTCAGATATGGGTCTACATTTGAAGAAATTGTTATCCATTGAATTTTCAAAACGGTTCGAAAAAGTAGAACAAATGTACCTTATAGCTGCGTCAACAATATTAGATCCAAGATTCAAACGACTATACTTCACCGATAAAATAGCTTGTGCAAATGTAATTAAAAGATTAGCTAAAATTTTAAATGATAAAATTTCTGAAGATAGAAACGAACAAGTTAAAAATATATCTAACACAACCCATACTTCAGAATCTGATGGATTTTGGTCTCATCACCATAATCTGGTTCAGCAAAATATCACAAACAAAATTTTTAATCAAAATCACAATGGAATTCTAGATGAATTAAGATATCATTTGAATGAGCCAGTGGCTAGCATGGATAGCAATCCATTGCAATATTGGAGTCAAAGTTCTCATTCTACGTTATCTAAAATTGCTTTACGTTATTTGACAGTTGTAGCAACATCTGTTCCATCAAAACGTCTATTTTTACAAGCAGCATTGATTTTAACTGAAAAACGATCTCGATTGACACCTGAACATTTCCAGCATCTATTATTTTTATCATCGTTAGGATTAGAAGATTGGCATTTAGAATAAATTTAATTAATTTTCATAGTTTATATGTAAAGAATTTATATTTTTATATTTTAAATAAAATTAAATAAATTTATTAAATTATAAAATAATAGCTATTCCTTTTATCATAATAAGTAATACTTAGTTTAAATTAAAATGATTTGAATTTAATAATAAAAATCAGAAATATTTTTAAAAAATGTATCGATATTTGTAAATATCGATATTTGATAACCGATATTTTACAGGTATCGATACTTTGAGGTACGATAAGTATCGATACCTAATATCGATATCAGAAGCAGATATCGCTCATCACTAGTTGGAGATGATGACCATAACAGCGTCTAATTTGCGCTGTATAAATAAATATTTATATCATATGTTATATTTTATACTATGTGTACATTATTAATTATTGAAATATAAAAAATGTATGAATGTATATAAGTATATGAATTTAAAATTATTACAAAGGATTATACACATTATAAAATCTATGTATTAAATTCAAAAGGGGGGTTGACGAGCGAAGCGAGCAGGGTGATATATATTATAAAAAGATTTCGCCGCTGTTGCTGTCGCTGCCGCTGTGTAAAAGAATTCGATTTGTCCTTGCTTAGCTAGAATTTAGCTAGAATCTAGCTAAAATTAAGCTTAAAGTTAGCTGAAAATTAGCTAAAAGTTTTCTAAAAGTTAACTAAAAATTAGCTAAAATTTATACTAATTTTAAGCAATTCTAGGTAAATTTTGGTTTGATTTCAGCTGAATTTCAACTGCATTTTAGATCTATTTATATTATATTCTCTCTATACTATTGAAAGTATATCGCTGCTGTCGTCACTGGCATCGTCAGAATTGTGCCCCTCATTTTTGGACTTATATCACAGCGTTAAATTTAGAATCTTTTTACTAATAGACTGACATTTGATAAAACGTTTAAAAATCAATTGCTGATTATATTCTTTATTTAATATTATAATAAAACATATTCACGTAGCCCTCATGACACACAACATTTAATTATTAATTCTGTCCTGGTATGAAGCTAGGACTTCACCGATGATTAGATTCATTAAAAGATCATTGAAGATTTACCTCAAGAAAACTTTTGAATAATTAATATTATTTAGTATTTTAAATAAAAGTTATTTAAAAAATTGCAAATTCTTAAATATTTTTCTAAAGTTATAAAAGCAAGATGGGGGTTGGCGCGCTTACGCGCAGGGGGCTTGCCCCCTAGTGTTTATTAAAAAGAGGTCAAGCGTACGTTCAAAATTTCACCCAATTTCGTCATCGTAGAGACTTTATGATAATCATATCATATTTAGATATTAACGTAGATTTTATGAATTTGATGTGAAATCGTGTCCATTTCGTTATTTTCAACCTAAATATGGCAAAAATAAAACAGTAAATTTCTTTCTTCATGGTTTTTTTCATTGTTTTGCAAATAATAAAAATATCAATATAGGGATTTGGTATTCTTATTACTGGCAATTTTACGCAAATTAAAAAAAAAGAATGCTCTAGCTCAATTAGAAGCCGAGATAATTTTTTTAATAAAAATTCGCCAATTGTTTATTTATAAAGATTAACCTTTAAAGGGCCGGGTTTTGAGGTTTCGAAACCTCCTTTGAAAGTGCCCAAATTCATGTCTTGTATCACCCATCAACTATGTACAATGTTCCTATCATGGACCTAGCCGATATATCGGCTCTCCGGCCCTGGATCATGAAAAATTTTTAGTTCGGTAAAATAGGAATAAAATCATATTCCCAGGTTTTGAGATGTGCTGCATCCAAATCTGAAGTTTAATCGGTCATAACTGGTCATGATTATGGTCATTCAAGGTCAGGCAAGGTCGATTCTAGGTCAAATGCAGAAAATATTATAGATATTCAAAATAAAATGATATCCAAATGTTTTGTGGAGTGCTGAATCCAAATCTGGAGTCTGATCGGTCATGACTGCTCATGATCACCGCCATTCGAGGTCAAACAAGGTCACTTCAAGGTCAAATGTAGAAAGTATCATATATATTCGAACAAAAATTATATCTAAGAGTATCCCGAGGTGCTACATCTGAATCTGACACTTGTTTGATTGTGAATAGACATAATTATACTCATGCTTCTGGGTATATGGCCATCTCAGGGTTTATGTGTTTTGATTCGTGCTTTTTTTTTTAGAAATGTGGAGTTTTTAGGCCTTCAACTCTCCTTCTGCTTCACCCAGAGCTAACGACGTGGACGTAGAGAGTAATTTAGCTCCTTTTTTCATTTTTTTTTTATTTTTTATATTTTCCTATATTTTTTATACATTTTTATACATTTTTTTTATACATTTTTTCATTTTTTATACATTTTTCTATTTTGTCAGAAGTCTATTTTGTGTTTTTCTTTTGTACATTGCTGTTCTAAGATCTATATGAATCTATTGATAACATCTGACTTTATGACTTTCTTTTACTTTTTATAATTTTTTCCAACTTGATCAAGGTAAGACTTCTTTGGTGTGATAAGTTTTAAAACACGGATTTATACATAGAATAACTTGACAAGTTTTACATTCATAAGTGCTTCGATGTCTGGTTTTATTCATGAGACATAAACTGCAATTGCCTTTATTCATTTTCCCTTGATCAATTTTCTTAGGGAAGTGTTTCCCAGTAAGTCGAGAGTCATTCGACTGACATGAATAACGCAAGTCATCAGAATTTATTCCCAGTAAGCCTCTCACCACTTCTAAACGAAAATGAGGATAAGAAATCTTTTTGTCAGTGGTACTTTTCATTTTATGTGATGCATGAGAATTTACCAGAACAAAATCAAGTAAGTGAAAAATAAGTTTTCGATACCATTAAGTAGATTTTCTAATCGTTTCTGCCAATGAAAGTTGTCTGTCTATGTTGTCAATCCCTCCCATATTTTTATTGTAGTCCACTATACATATTGGTTTTATAATATCTTTATTAGTACTCCAATGTTTCTTCCCTGTACTTGCGTAACCAACTTCATGGACTGTTGTTATCATGTAAACTTCTTTCTTGTCCATCCACTTTATTGCTAACCAAGAATGGGTATGGGCTACTTCAATTTCACCTCGGTTCAATTTACTGACAAGCTTGGGCATTCCTTTTCTGGTTTTCTTCACGGTCCCACATATACCAGTATCTTTGTCATGGAGAAAATTAGCAAGTTGAGGAGACAAGTATCAATTATCTGTGGAGATGACGTGACCTTTGTTGAAATATGGTGTTAGGAAATCAACTACTATATCTCCAGAGATTCCCAAATCAAATTTTTCATAATCTGTATCAGCTCCTGTATAGATAATGAATCGTAGTAGGAATCCAGTCTCACAATCAACCAATCCGAAAAATTTTATACCAAACCTGTGTCTTTTCAAGGGTAAATATTGCTTGAACTTCAATCTAACTTTCCACAGCATCAAACTTTCATCAATGCAAAGGTTTTCCCAGGATGCAAAGTAGAGGAACATTTCTGATTAAAAAAATCTATTACAGGTTTAATTTTCCTCAGAGGGTGGTTCTTGTAGGGTGATGCATTGTCCCTATTATTTTCAAAATGCAGAAAACGTAAAATTTGGAGATATTTATTACGGGTCATGTATTTTCTGAATATTGGAGTGGATAATAGAAGATCCATACACCAATAATCTTTGACATTACACTTACGAACATGGCCCATGTTGATAGTTAGAGCAAGAAAGATTTGCAATTCTTATACTGTTACATCTTTCCATGGAGCCATATTAGAATGGAATGGATCGGGATTTTGCTTCTGGAAGAGATTTGTTTGTTCCAAAATTACTTTGAAAATATTCGAATCCATAAAGAATCCAAAGTAAGCTAATGGAGTATGCTCTGGTATAGGAATATTTTCATAACAATTAGCATGACCTACAAAGTCTTTTATGGAAGAGGAATAGACAGAATCGAAAAATACACCGTCATCTCCCTCAGAATCATCAAACATTCCTGAAGAAGCATTTGGTTGCGATGCACCAGTCCGATCGTCAGCATACTCCTCTTCTGGTTCTCATTCACCTCTACTCCAAGCACTCATTATTTTGGCTCAAGAAAGGAAATTTCTGTTGTAGACTGGTGATGGACTCTATGAGTTGTTACGCTGAATACCACAATTTTGTATGTATGGAAAGACCAACTCAAGATCAAAACGTATTCTGTAGGAAAGATAGTAAAAATAAGTATCAAAGTGAAAAACGAGAGAAGATACTCAACTCAAACGATGGAATGAAAAGTACGAAAGTATTGTAACGGTAGAGTGACGGTAGAGTAACGGTTAGTAAAAGCTTGTCGCAAGCGAATCGTCGAGTCTTGTCTTTTCCCCGGACTTATACCGTTGAGACGACTGTTCTTCTGTCAGGACGCTCAACGCCGGTGTTTCGCCACGTAGCGGTAGAGAGTGGAATTAGCCTCTCTTCTACGTCGGTGGTTGCCTGCATGCAGACGTTCTATAAGTGACTTATGTCACAGTATAAGTACGCTTTTGTCAAGTGTATCCTCTATGATTTTGTACCTGGTGTCTTTCTATTATACGATCATGTTAAAATACTGTTTGAACTACGTCACTACGTTGTTTGTTATTACGATACTGTTTGAAAACGAATAGATAGAAACATATGATCTGCTTATGTCATACGTATGCTCAGAAATCAAGCATTATTCCCTATTCACTATCTTTTCTTCTAGAATAAATTTCTAGTTATAATTGCACGATCTAAATTATGATGATATATACGTTTCTAACAAAAAGTATTTCTGGTTGAATGAGAAAATTCGGTGTCAAGCGTTCTCAAAAACATATAAACCAATTTTAAATATTTCCCTGGGTATATTCTCAACCTGACCTTGGAGAAATCTTCATCTCTTTTTTTATTTGAGGTCAAAATAACGTAAAACCCAAACTCAGTGACTCCAAAAACATAAAGATATATCTTTTGCAATGATTCAAACCATATTGCTAGGTTTGACCTTCAAATGACCTTCATTGACCTTGACTCTGAAGTGATATGGTCAAACCAACTTCAGATACGAACTTAGCGCATCAATTTACTTAAGGATAAAGAGGTATCCTAGCATTATGTTTTTGAGCCGATTTATCGGCTCTCCGGCCCTTTAGAGGTTAAGGATTGATATTTTTATCACAGCTAGTATAATACTTGAAGTTTATGATTCCATTGTATCAGAGATGAAATAAACATTTTGCAATGTTAAAAATTAATATGAAAGTAATCAAGATTACTACTAGTTAAACAGAGTCACCTTTCCTGCCTTGCAAGAAAATTGATCTGGCGAGTTATGATTCATGTTCCGATTAAAAATTCATCGTATCTCGGTAAATTATTGTCCAATTTCGACGTTTTTTTTTAAATCGGGGTAGCGCATGAAAATAATAACAACTGTTGTATTGGTTTTTTAAAAATTTCTTATTTAACAATAATTATTGCAAAAAAATTTATTTTCAACATATTTTTAAAATTATTCATTTTTAGCAAAAAGCTTTAAGAGCATGACGAAGCTGCGTGCCTCCTAATAATATTTCCAATCCTAACTTATAAATAAACGATGCGTTTAACCGAGTTTAATTACTACAAAGAAAAAATTTGTAAGATTAAACTCTAGTGCGGACAACTCAAGAAATCCACCAAAATACTATATATAAAAAGTTATACTAGAAACTTTCAATGTACCTTAAGGTTAGGTTTGTTGATTTTGATATCTAATTTCCAATCCAAGCTCATAGAAAAATTACAAGTCTAAATGATTTTTTTTTAACAAAAATTATTGTATTAACATAGCTTAAGTGCGGACAAGTCATTATATTTGTTTAATTTATGAATTGGAAAAGATATTAATAAAATAAGAAAAGCAAAACTCGATTGTTGCAGCTCCGATATCCCGTTAAGAAGGAAGTTTGTTCATCTTGAGAAAATAATCAATATTTCATTACACTGTTTTCATGAGAAAATCAGTATTAAGCCTGTTAATTTTGAAAACAAATTGGAAAACATTTTTGGTTTGTAATTTCAACACATATAATACGTAAATTTGCGTTCTCATTAAAAATTCATTGTATCTTCGTTAATTACGGACCGATTTCGACGTTTTTTTTTAAATTGGGGTAATTTGTGAAAAAAATAATAACTGTTCTATTGGTTTTCTTAAAAATTTTTATTAAACGATTGTTATTGCAAAAAAAATTATTTTTAAAATATTTTGACAATTTTTTATTTTAGCGAAAAATTTTAAAAGAAAAGTTCGTTTGTCTTAATAATTAGACATTTTTTTATTTTATTGTTTTTATCATAAAAACAGTGAAATGAAATATTATTTATTTTTTTAAGATGAACAAACTTTCTTCCAAAGCCTTTTGCTAAAATGAATAATTTTAAAAATATGTTGAAAATAAATTTTTTTGCAATAATTATTGTTAACGGCAGGCCGGAGTAGAACCTGGTACCGACCGAGTAACAATTGAGTTGTTTGTTATTTACTCAAGTATTAATCGGTGTATCTTCAAAATAAAGGTTGATCGCAATAGATATTATTATTATGAATATCTATGTACAAGAAAAAAAAAATCTACCGATTTGTTTTTGAAAAAAGTAAGGAACGCCGAAGTAAAAGATTATGTTTATAATATTTTCGCGTTCCTTACTTTTCTCAAAAACAAAGCGATAGATTTTTTTTTTCTTGTGCATAAATATTTGTAATGATAATATCTATTGCGCTTAACCTTCAATTTGCAGATACACCGATTAATACTTGAGTAAATAACAAAAATGTCAATTAGACAAGGACAGCGAATCCGGCCTGCTCTTAAATGAGAAATTTCTAAAAAACCAATTCAACAGTTGTTATTATTTTCACGCGCTACCCCGATTTAAAAAAAAACGTCGAAATCGGACAATAATTAACTGAGATACGATGAATTTTTAATCGGAACATGAATAATAACTCGCCAGATCAATTTTCTTGCAAGGCAGGAAAGGTGACTCTGTTTAACTAGTAGTAATCTTGATTACTTTCATATTAATTTTTAACATTGCAAAATGTTTATTTCATCTCTGATATAATGGGATCATAAACTTCAAGTATTATACTAGCTGTGATAAAAATATCAATCCTTAATCTTTATAAATAAACAATTGGCGAATTTTTATTAAAAAAATTATCTCGGCTTCTAATTAAGCTAGAGCATTCTTTTTTTAATAAGACTAAAATGCGTCTTCAATCTATTGACATTAATGCGCGCAACTGAAATGTTATCTCTATGACCGTTAAAGACGGAATTTCCTTCACGATAAGAAGACTGTTTTAAAGAATTAGTAGACAAATTAAAAACATTACTTGAATCAATACTAATACGGTGCAATATACTTGCTGCTGTGTAAGACCTAATATTCCGTCAGTTAGATGAGATAGAAGCAAAGGCTTTAAGATCAGCCTCAGAGTGAATGGCAATTGGTTTTGATTTGGGTGCACTGCGGATGAAAACAACAAAATCCTTTACAAACGTGTTCGGAAATTTTTTCTCACGAGGAATAGTATGGGCCTTTTTTAGGAATTTAAAAATTTCTTTAAGCCATAGGGCCTGTAGAAAGATCTTTTCATCTGCATCACCTGTACCAAAAAACTGTAATGCAGACTTAAAACGCAATTTCGCAGCAGCAGCCATAACAGAATCTCTCACAGCACTAGAAATACATTTAACCTTTAGAGCTCCGGAGTTTTAAAAAATTTGGAAATTGTATTTTTCTATAGAAATGCGGTCTGAGGTCCCTAAGTTAGGGCCAAATTAAATTAAGATGTTGGCGAGTCAGACCACTTACGCCTAGAGGCGTATTCCGGCACTCTTACTATTACTATCATTACTATTACTATTACTACCAGAATTAACAAACACAGTATCATTTATAGAGACATTTAAAGGTTCAGAAGCAGTAGTCTCACTTTAATCACATCCATATTGGCTTTATTGGAGTTATGAGAAGACGAAGGAGACGACCATTGACGAGTATCAACTGTGAAAGAATTACTATAATCAAAGTCAATTGCCTTAAGAATGATGTTGAGGATATCACGATCAGACTTAGCAAGAGAAACAAACATGCCCGAATCCAGAATCTCATAATCATCAGATAACTGCTTTGAATGAATGCACGATAAGTCCGACTTAATGGCGTTTATATCTAGGTCATGCTGTCCGACGATATCACGTATCTCTTTTCGATCTTTGCGTATCAATGACAATTCGTGAGCAAGCTCCTCGTATTTATCAAGTACCAACTGTTTAACCCCGGCAATCCCCTGATGCACCCCTGCAGTCTGCTCGTCATTTAATTCAATCTGCTGCTGCTTAATAGCAGCTAAAAGTTCATCATAGTTAGGCATGATATCGGCCTCCAGCCAAGCTTTACAAATCGAAGAGTCTGAAAGAGAAGTGCGAGAGCGAGAGATACACGCTTCAGCAGAACTGTCTGTACTGGTGGGCGTGGTCAGCCCCTCCTCGCGACGTCACCTTAGTAACGGCTCAGTCGATGGAGAGAGCGGAGATGTAACACGCTTAGCAGACACTTGAATAGCCGACCGAGAGAGTGCCATCGACAAAGGAGGGGTAACCTCTGTCTATACAACTTCTGAAACACTGCTAGGAGTAACACTAAGAGAATAAGTTGCTGCATCCTAAATGACAGCTTCACTCAACACAGACTATTCAATGCATTTATCACAGACTATACGAGAAGACGAGATGTACCAATGTTCTAAGCAGCAGTCTATGTGGAAAATTGTACTACACTTCGTACACAATATAATTGATTTTGATCTGTATAGTATGAGATTGCAACGCGAGCACACTCTTTCAACCACCGATAACAATCACAAAGAAGATATACTAAGACTGCAATTTACCGGAATAATCACAGCTTTCAAGGCAGACTAGGTGTAAGACAATTTGCAGCCCAGCACTAGTAGTTCCTGATTATAAAAAAGGAAGCCACTTGCCCCACTGAGAACAATCAGCAAATATTAATTGAGTAATCTTCATCACTTGATCGGTGTCGCTAAAAACACTCGATTTCGCTACAAAATTTTTCACAACATAACCTTACTTTCTGAAGAAGCAGTAACTTGGAAGTGGTTTCCAGTTGACAACGAGCCTTGAACGCAGATGGAAAATACTGAAGGTTTTTTGCAAAATTGCGCATGCAAGACTCCGTAAAAAAAACGCCCGCGGGCAATTAATGCAGAGAAAATCTTGTAGATAGACAGAGCGAACACACAGTGCGTCTGGTAGTACTCACCAAGAGATAGATAATCAAATTTATTATATGTACATTATGTTGTACAATCAATTACAGTAATACATTAGAATTAATAAAAATAATATCAAGCACAATAATAATAATAAGCAGTAAAGAAAAATAGTAAAGAAAAACAGTAATCAAGCAAATGTAACAATAAAATCAACTCTGCCGTAATAAAATTAATACAATATAAAACAGTTTTATAAATTAGCATGAAGCAGAGGTCCACTCTCCAAGGCAAGGTAGTGTGCAAATGAGGATGTCTTGAATGTCGTGAGCGAAGATGAGTTGCGTAAGGTCGCAGGAAGATCATTCCATAGCCGCGAGGAATTGACCAAGAATGATCGTAGGTGATACTCAGTGAATGAAAAAGGAATGATCAAAGGTCTCACATCACCCTTCAAGGACCTCAATGGCTGGCTCCACTGGTACATAATAGGTATGGAGTACAAATAGGATGGAGTTCAAGATAAGAACATCTTATACAGAAATGTAGCAGAAAAATAGTTTTTTCTACCTGCAGTGGATAACCAGCCTAATGAGAACCTATAAGTAGAGATGTGCTCATGCCTACCTACTCTGAAGATGTAAAGTATACCAGAGTTGATGATCCTCTAAAGTCTAAGGTCAAGCTCAGCCGAGAGATCACAGTAAACCAGACAGCAGTAATCCAGAAGTGGAAACAGCAGTGTTTTCATAAGATGTTTTCGAAGAGCAAACGTAGAGCTCTTTCTAAAGAAGTTTAGTCTATAAAGCACAGAAAATGATCTATTACGCACTTGAGTAACGTGCTCTCTCCAGTTAAGCTTACTGTCCAACTAAACACCCAGGCTACGAACAGAGGATTCAAATTTAATATCAGCACCGTTCAACGGTACGCCAGATACAGGTAATGAGGACAGCATATTAATGTTAAAATAAGAGCCAGTAATTATTGCCTTTGTTTTGTCAACATTTGATTTCAGATGGTTATTAGAGGCCCAATTTGAAATGAGAATAGCATGATCATTTATAAGATTAGTATAAGTGCTGAATTCAGAAATCGGAAAATGGACATAGACTTGCAAGTTGTCGGCATATATCAGATGCTGTACACCCGAGCGAAAGTTGACAGCGACGTCATTAATATAAATGGAGAATAAAAGTGGTCCAAGCACAGAACCCTGGAGCACTCCCATATTCAGAGTGACAAAGTCAGACGCATTACCATCAGAGTCAACAACAGACTGCCGTCTATCAGATAAGTAAGAAGCAAACCACCTGACAACAATGTGCGAGACGTCAAAAGAAGTCAGTTTCCGAAGCAGAGTGACATGGTACACAGTGTCAAATGCCTTGCTAAAATCAAATAATAGAAGCATAGTTACATAACGTCTGTCCATGTTGAGTCTAATATCCTCCGTTAGTTTGTGCGAAGCTGTTTAGGTACTATGTCCAGTTCTAAACCCAGTCTGATGAGAATCCAGCAGATGTCTGGTGGACAAGTAGTAATAAAGTTGTTGATGGACGAGACACTCAAGAACCTTGGATATAAATAACAACAAGGAGATGGATCGTATATCATTCATAGTGCGCGGAGAAGAGACCTTGTTGATAGTGGTAATCAACGAGATCTTCCAATATGAGGGAAACACACACTCACGAAACGGATCATTTTATATACGACATCGCAAGGGCCCAATAACTGGAAATGCCCCATAGATAATAGACTGCGGGACTGCATCAAACCCCCTAGCCTGAGGAATAGAATGACATATTGCCAGAAAGAGTCTTATCATCTCAATGTGTGCTCTAATAGAGTTAGCATTGAAATGACAAACTCTGAGACCATCCTTTGCAGTGAAATGATTATTAATAAGTGATGAAGCAGGGTTATTAGTAGAGAGTGATGTATTAGAGAGGAGTAGAAGAGAGAGTAGACTTACCCCATAACTAGAAGCTACGGTGCTGGACTGACGCCGACCAGCATCACCTTGGCTAAAAAAGCATCTAAGTCCTCGTCAGAAGCAACTTGTGTAGAAGCATCCTCATTCTTCCTTCTCACAAAAATTCTTCCATTCTTGAAGAATGAAAGAAAATTTAGTCTCCTGTGCTTCGCTTTTGTAAGTACTTTCAACTTCAGCTTATGCAGTGAGGGAGGAAGGAATTCGTTGATGTGGATTAACGAAAGTGAAAGGGCAGTGACGCATTTAGCTTCAGAAAGAAGATTCTCATCAACCTGAGAAGTATGAAGTCTCCTTGTCTTAATCTTAGCAGCTATGACCCCATGTGCAAGTATAGGACTCTTCATTGTTACAAGCAGGGGCACAGTTGACAAGCGGCGATCACGCTGCCGTGTAGATGGAGACATCACTTCAGATGATGTACCAGCAGGAATAACAGCAGTAGTAGAAGTTGAGGTGAAAGAGTTAGGAACGAAACATCTTAGTGGCCGAACAGAAGTTATGTCCTCAATTGAGAAACTAGCATTCAAAGTAGAAAAGATAACAGATACACATGCCTTAAGACTAGAAAATTCCGATGGCACAAGACCACCCAGTACTCTCGACTCAAGAACAGAAAATTTATGAAATAGCACAGTAAGCAGACTGCTCACATTGGAAACAGAGGATTCCATTGAGTCCGATTTATCTAGCTTGCCCATCTTACCAAGTATCGTCGTATGAATATCATTAAATTGCTGCATATCCATTTAAATAAATTAGAATGAATTATGAAAATTCAAGAAATTCAGGAAAACAAATTGTAGCGCTCAAAGAAACAGCAGTGATGTAGTATTAAATATGCAAGTGGAGTAGCAGCATAACATGTATGTAAGTTGTTGGTCTGTCAGTAACTGAGTGAATGATTTCCAGTTAGTGGAGAAACAACATAATAATACAGATCTGAATTTCACGCAGTTAATAACTAAAAGCACCTTAAATATGAGACTCCACAGTCATTTACCAATCAAGTTACAAATTTAGTGTGCAAGGCAACCAAGAGATAGAGCCACTGGTATCAAAATTGTGCATGTATTGATTGAAGCAAGCTGGCACCAAGTAAATTTGAGGTTAGGATGCAATAAACAAAAGCAATTCTATTTAATGCAATTGAAACTCTATGACCACACAGAGACACTAACCACACTCCACAGAGCACCAAGCCGAGCAGCGAATCCCAATAAAAAGATCGAACAACAACAGCAGCAAATAAAAAATAGTAGTGTGACTATCTATGCTTCAGAATCAGAAAATCGCCTCGAGTCCAAGAAATGCAGTTGCAACTTGCAAGAAAAATATAACTAAGGCTTCAGGAACTCCCAGGGATCGACTTTCTGAAAAAAAATTTCACTCACCAGAGTGATGAAAAGTTATTAAGAGGAAAAAAAGCAAGAGCAGAAAAAAGCATGTGTGTCGCTTCTTACGCTGAGAGAGAGAACGCGAGAGATAGAGAGAAAGAGGAAGAGAGAGAGATCAAAGAATATACGTACAAGCATAAATCATAGTATATTCAACTTGTATCTACTTTAGTGTATATCTATACGTTTATTTATCAACAGATAAGAAAAGGAGAGAGAGAGTAAAGAATATAAGTATTGATATTAAGTTCGTAATCTTTCAAACTATTAAATAAATATACAATTTTGGCTAAAGAAAGTTTAGAAATCAATCAAGTAATCGCCGAGTATTACTGTATTCAATTCATTCTTTTTAATAAAAAGGAATGAAATTGACATTGATTAATAAGCTCTTCTGTTTCAACTTTTTTAAATAATATAAAATTCATAAAAATACCATTAAACTATTTTTTTATTTTATAATTTTATCAAATTTCTTGAAATTTTTTGAATATCATAATTGTTATTTTTTGTTTTTAATCATTGTTCAAATTGATAAATACTATATCTTTATTATTACTTTTAAAAAAGTATATTTTAGGCGAGTTCAGGTATTGAATAGTATAGTATTCTTTAGAACATTTTTTCAAAATATTTTATTTTACCCAATACATAATATTTTTTTTATTTCAGCTTTCGAAAGTGCTGAAATATCATCATCAAGTTTATACTTTTTATTTGATTTATCTTCAGTTTTTGCTTAAGAAAGTTTTGAAATCAATCAAGCAATCGTCGAGTACTTCCGTATTAATTCATTCTTTTTAATATGAAGTTCATAATATAAATAATATGAAATTCATAAAATTTTTAAATTTTTGGCTAAAGAAAGTTTCGAAATCAATCAAGCAATCGTTGAGTACTTCTGTATTCAATTCATTTTTTTTAAAGCTTTTTTTAGAGCTTTAAAACATTAAATTTTACTAAATATCTACAAAATAACTTGCCAGGCCCGTAGATTGATAGTTCATGGTGTAATTGATAATTTTAAAGTTTTTATAGTAAAAATGAGTGAAAGAAAACTAAGAATATTGAATTCTCTGCGTTACATAACATCACATATAAAAAAAATAATTTTTGAGCACAAAATAGATTTTTATTTATTGTAATAGGATGTATTTTTGTTCTTTATCTTTGAATGTATATGTATTTATTAAATTCATATTTTAAACTGTTATTGAACACACGTGAATTAGCTAACAATTAAATTATAAACCAGTACACATTAACATTGAGCATTTCACCAACAAAATATTAATCTACGGGCCTGGCAAGTTATTTTGTAGATATTTAGTAAAATTTAATGTTTTAAAGCTCTAAAAAAAGCTTTAAAAAAAATGAATTGAATACAGAAGTACTCAACGATTGCTTGATTGATTTCGAAACTTTCTTTAGCCAAAAATTTAAAAATTTTATGAATTTCATATTATTCATATTATGAACTTCATATTAAAAAGAATGAATTAATACGGAAGTACTCGACGATTGCTTGATTGATTTCAAAACTTTCTTAAGCAAAAACTGAAGATAAATCAAATAAAAAGTATAAACTTGATGATGATATTTCAGCACTTTCGAAAGCTGAAATAAAAAAAATATTATGTATTGGGTAAAATAAAATATTTTGAAAAAATGTTCTAAAGAATACTATACTATTCAATACCTGAACTCGCCTAAAATATACTTTTTTAAAAGTAATAATAAAAATATAGTATTTATCAATTTGAACAATGATTAAAAACAAAAAATAACAATTATGATATTCAAAAAATTTCAAGAAATTTGATAAAATTATAAAATAAAAAAATAGTTTAATGGTATTTTTATGAATTTTATATTATTTAAAAAAGTTGAAACAGAAGAGCTTATTAATCAATGTCAATTTCATTCCTTTTTATTAAAAAGAATGAATTGAATACAGTAATACTCGGCGATTACTTGATTGATTTTTAAACTTTCTTTAGCCAAAATTGTATATTTATTTAATAGTTTGAAAGATTACGAACTTAATATCAAAAAGAATGAATTAAATACGGAAGTACTCGATATAGTTTACTGGATATAGTTTTTATCTGAAAATGATTATATATAACTTTTGTATAACTCTATAAAACTAGATACAAAATATAACAAAAAATCTTTTTAAAATTTATAAAGAAATTATAGACAATTAAATATTCAAAACAAAAAAAATTAGAAAGTAAACAAATTTTGATGAAATGTTTAATTAAATCAAACATTTATGTTCAATTAATTTTTTTATGTTTAATTAATCGTAACACGATTTTTCAGTAGACGCTTCAATACATTAATTACAAATTAACGTACATTTTTTTCACTTCCTGAAGATGATGTCCAGGTGACCTGGACAACCTCTAGGTCGACGAAACATAATTCAGAAAGTGCATCTAGTATTATAATTGAAATTAAAAAATTTTTTGTCACTTCCTGGAGATGATGTCCAGGTGGCCAGGATGGCCTCCAGGATCACGAATCATCATCCACGAGGAAACACATCTAGTATTATCATTGGAAATATATAAATTTTTTGTCACTTCTTGGAGATGATGTCCAGGTGACCTGGACGACCTCCAGGTCGACGAAACATCATTCTCGAGAAAGTGAATTTAGTATTATAATTTGAAATTTTTTGTCACTTCCTGGAGATGATGTCCAGGTGGCCAGGATGGCCTCCAGGATCACGAAACATCATTCACAAGGAAAAACATCTAGTATTATCATTGGAAATATATAAATTTTTTGTCACTTCTTGGAGATGATGTCCAGGTGACCTGGACGACCTCCAGGTCGACGAAACATCATTCTCGAGAAAGTGAATCTAGTATTATAATTTAAAATTTTTTGTCACTTCCTGGAGATGATGTCCAGGTGGCCAGGATGGCCTCCAGGATCACGAATCATCATCCACGAGGAAACACATCTAGTATTATCATTGGAAATATATAAATTTTTTGTCACTTCTTGGAGATGATGTCCAGGTGACCTGGACGACCTCCAGGTCGACGAAACATCATTCTCGAGAAAGTGAATTTAGTATTATAATTTGAAATTTTTTGTCACTTCCTGGAGATGATGTCCAGGTGGCCAGGATGGCCTCCAGGATCACGAAACATCATTCACAAGGAAAAACATCTAGTATTATCATTGGAAATATATAAATTTTTTGTCACTTCTTGGAGATGATGTCCAGGTGACCTGGACGACCTCCAGGTCGACGAAACATCATTCTCGAGAAAGTGAATCTAGTATTATAATTTAAAATTTTTTGTCACTTCCTGGAGATGATGTCCAGGTGGCCAGGATGGCCTCCAGGATCACGAATCATCATCCACGAGGAAACACATCTAGTATTATCATTGGAAATATATAAATTTTTTGTCACTTCTTGGAGATGATGTCCAGGTGACCTGGACGACCTCCAGGTCGACGAAACATCATTCTCGAGAAAGTGAATTTAGTATTATAATTTGAAATTTTTTGTCACTTCCTGGAGATGATGTCCAGGTGGCCAGGATGGCCTCCAGGATCACGAAACATCATCCACGAGGAAACACATCTAGTATTATCATTGGAAATATATAAATTTTTTGTCACTTCTTGGAGATGATGTCCAGGTGACCTGGACGACCTCCAGGTCGACGAAACATCATTCTCGAGAAAGTGAATTTAGTATTATAATTTGAAATTTTTTGTCACTTCCTGGAGATGATGTCCAGGTGGCCAGGATGGCCTCCAGGATCACGAAACATCATTCACAAGGAAAAACATCTAGTATTATCATTGGAAATATATAAATTTTTTGTCACTTCTTGGAGATGATGTCCAGGTGACCTGGACGACCTCCAGGTCGACGAAACATCATTCTCGAGAAAGTGAATCTAGTATTATAATTTAAAATTTTTTGTCACTTCCTGGAGATGATGTCCAGGTGGCCAGGATGGCCTCCAGGATCACGAATCATCATCCACGAGGAAACACATCTAGTATTATCATTGGAAATATATAAATTTTTTGTCACTTCTTGGAGATGATGTCCAGGTGACCTGGACGACCTCCAGGTCGACGAAACATCATTCTCGAGAAAGTGAATTTAGTATTATAATTTGAAATTTTTTGTCACTTCCTGGAGATGATGTCCAGGTGGCCAGGATGGCCTCCAGGATCACGAAACATCATTCACAAGGAAAAACATCTAGTATTATCATTGGAAATATATAAATTTTTTGTCACTTCTTGGAGATGATGTCCAGGTGACCTGGACGACCTCCAGGTCGACGAAACATCATTCTCGAGAAAGTGAATCTAGTATTATAATTTAAAATTTTTTGTCACTTCCTGGAGATGATGTCCAGGTGGCCAGGATGGCCTCCAGGATCACGAATCATCATCCACGAGGAAACACATCTAGTATTATCATTGGAAATATATAAATTTTTTGTCACTTCTTGGAGATGATGTCCAGGTGACCTGGACGACCTCCAGGTCGACGAAACATCATTCTCGAGAAAGTGAATTTAGTATTATAATTTGAAATTTTTTGTCACTTCCTGGAGATGATGTCCAGGTGGCCAGGATGGCCTCCAGGATCACGAAACATCATTCACAAGGAAAAACATCTAGTATTATCATTGGAAATATATACATTTTTTGTCACTTCTTGGAGATGATGTCCAGGTGACCTGGACGACCTCCAGGTCGACGAAACATCATTCTCGAGAAAGTGAATCTAGTATTATAATTTAAAATTTTTTGTCACTTCCTGGAGATGATGTCCAGGTGGCCAGGATGGCCTCCAGGATCACGAAACATCATCTACGAGGAAACACATCTAGAATTATAATTGGAAATATATACATTTTTGTCATTTCCTGTAGATGATGTTTAGGTGAGTTGGAGGACCTCCGGGTCGACGAAACATCATTCACAAGAAAGTGTTTAGTTGATAATAAAAAAATCATACTATGTTAGAATTATAGAATACGTTTATACGAAAATATTATTTTTATTATAAGTATAAATAAAATTTCCGTATTCGTACCCTGACTCGCCGTCGATATATACTATAGCATGATATACTAACTCGAACACAAACCGCATGCACCATACTAGCTACTATACTATAGCCGAAAAACATAAAAAATATGCTCATAGCTCTCCTACAATATTAAAGTGTGACGTCACAGGCTGGAAACAAAAATTGAAGGGCTGATGACGAAGAAGAATTTTCATAACGCGAAATTGACACTTTAAAATTTTAGATTACGTTTTCTCGAGATTGAGTAAACCGATCGTCATAAAACTTTTTTTAAATTAAAGATAAAATAAAAATCTTTAATTATCAATTTGTATTTATAAAAAATATGAATGCATTTTGAAAAGATTTTATTTTAAAATTTTCGACACTCTAATTCAAAGTATAAGAGGAGCGCCTCGACGTTTTCGTATTCGTACCTTAACTCGCCGTCGAGGCGCTGCCGCGCCTCTTGATGCACGTTGTGACCAGTATTTATACGCACACATTTATCAACGGATTGGGAATATAAAATAAATAAGAGAAAAAGAGAAAGAGAGAGTAAAGAATATATACATTACAAGCATTAACTGTGGGCTTAGAAGAAAAGAAGAGAGAATAAGAAAGAAAGAGTAAAGAATATGAGTATGCGTGCTGTGGCCGTAAACTGATTTTCGTGTCATAAAATTCATGTTGCTTTTTATAAGCGAAACCCTCCCGCAGCCTAACATAAGATACATAGCTTCAAAAAAAGAAAATGAAAATAATAAAAACAGCTATAAACAAAGAGAACTGAAAAAAATTGTTTTAAAAAGAAGATTGAAATGTTTACAGAAATTTAGAAAATCCTGTAAAGATAACGTTAGTCATGAAGATCAAACATATATCTTTAAATCTTATTGGAAACTAGGATCTTGTGACAAACAATATGACTATGTTTATAGTCTTATTATAGTAGATATAAAGAAAGTTTGCAGCTCTTAAAGAAAAGAAATCAAATTTGGGAAGTTTAGTGTTCATTATATGTTAAATACTGAAGTTCAACAAGTTGAAGTGTTTAAAAAATGCTTTTTAAAGACATTAGTAAGAACTGATTCATTTGCTAGAAACATAAGTAATAAATGTTGATAAAAAATGAACAAACCAATTGCAAATGACGACAGAGGTAAAAAAATACCAAAAAACAAAACTGCAGAATATGAACTTAAGGAAAGCTAAAAATCATATGAAGAAATTTCAAGCTTATGAAAGTCGTTACTCTCGTTCACATACATCAAAAAAATATTTATCTACTGGACTAAATTTTACAATCATGTGTAATCTTCATTCGTAAGAAGTTATAGATTCTGTTAGTATTGATGTCTATCGAAAAATTTTTACTAAGACTAGATTGAAGTTTAAGCCTCCACAATTAGATACATGTCATAAATATGACAAATTCAAAACATGTCCGAAATATGGATTTGATTCTGTAAAAAGCCAGCATTAAAGAAAAAAAAAATTTGCACATGCCTACAAAGAAAAAGAAATGATAAAAAATTATGTAATTATTCAAATGGATTTCACATCTTATATGCATTTGATCTTCAATAATGTCTTCTATCTCTATTCTCAGAATCATCAGTAGCATTTTATAAAATACCACTATGGGTTTTTAACAGACATTTTCTTTGCTTACCATAAATAGATTGAAAACTTCATGTTTCATGTGGGATGAAACTATTGAAAAACGAGGAGTTAATGAAGTAGCTTCCTGTGCTTATAAAAAGTCTAATTCTTTAGGTCCAGAAGTGAATTAAGTCACACTTTATTCTGATTGTTGTCCTAGACAAAACTAGAACAAAATATTCATAGGGACGTCGATGTCTCTTATTCGCACCGGGCATTCGTTTGGAGGGGATAAAAAAAGTTGTTGAAAGCGCCAGTAGTGACATAACTACAGTTATATAAAAAGAAGAAGTTTTTATATAGTTATCACATATAAATCCAAAGTTTCACTTTTCCTTCAAAAGTTCATTCTCCAAACCACCAGAGGGCACTTTAGATTTGTAAGAATACAAACCCACTTATGCATGTATGTAAGTATGAGAAAACTGCACGTAACTTGCAGCGCGCAAGAAAGCTATGAGAGAGCGCCGAGTGAGCGCTACGAGTTAAGCGTTGCCCTTTAGAAGAAGTGTGAATCAGAGCGTTCTCAACCAGGCTTAAGATAAGTCATACTTTTTCTCTCTAGCCTTTGTATCTTCAGGTAATATTATAGAACAACGATTTAATAATGACGAAGTTTCTTGGATTTCTCGCAGAGTTCTTTACCTTTTCCTTATCCTCATCTTCCTGAGTGTGCCAATGCACACACTGGTGACCCCTGCAACCAACGAGGAGCCGAGGTAGTGTAGTTAGCAGCGAATGGAGCAAAGAGTCTACGGTCCAGCATGGGATTCGAGCAAAGGCGGCCATTTCGCTTACTTATTTTAAGGCTTAGTTCCAAAGAAAAAATAATAAATATAATAATTACTTACGCAATTATAAAAATAAAAATATAATTTAGTTAGTTTGAAAAATTTAAAAACAAAAAAATCAATTTTATTTTGGGGGGCAGATCACAACACGACAATCAGGGTAGTGTGTAAGTGCGTAATTTGGTGTTTGAGCGCTGATTCTCGTAATAGTCACGTACTTAAAAATAAAATAGATTTATTCATCAATTAGCATTGATTTAAGTACAAAATCAATTTTAATTTGGGGGGCAATGTAAGCGCCCGAGTATGTACGACCCTGTAGCCGCACTAAACTTGAAGATGCGCGCGCAAACACCCAAAAAGACTAAAGTGGTTGCACATGCAAACACGCGTGTACATACACATGCTCTCGCATGTGTAAGTACACAGGGATCTGTCCCTCTCTTCTACCAAAGTAGAAGAGTAAAAAAGAGATACCAAAATATTCTAAATTTTAAGAAAGAATTAATTTAAAAGTGCTTGTGTAGCCATTCGCTGATCTAAAGTCATTTAAAACATTGAAATATCACTTTTCAAGGTTTCGAACCATGATTCCATGTCCAAGAAAATCATGGTGACAGGTAGCTATATTTAAAATTCTTTACTAATAAGATTCGGAATAGATTTTTTATTAGAAAAAAATTGAATGTCATTGAATTTCTTGAAAATTATGATTGGTAACTAAAATATTCTTTGTTTATTTGACTGAAAAGATTTGGAAAATTATTTTTGCTTTATTTCTTTCATCATTTAAATATAATCTATCTCAAGCTACAATAACACTTCAAAGAATAATTAGTCAAGAAATAATTTTACATATTGAATAACGTTAACAGTCCAAGAGATAATAAGACACGATCCACTTTGTACTGATAATTAATCACCTTTGTTATTGCATTTTTACAGTAGAAGTAACTCAAATTTATAACTAACCAATATTTAAATTCAATTTCTTATACACTGAATAAAAAATTTATATGCCTATACCTTTTTCTTAGATGTATCAGTTACAAGATGCAAAAGTAAAAATGCACTTCTACTTATATGTTACGACTTGTTGTGTAAATTCATGAGAATATTTTCAATTATTATTCAGTCTAAGTCCAATTGATTTCATCCACTAGGATATTGATTCAAAAATTGCCTTATACTGATCTTTGACGTACTAAGATACAAAAAGACATGAGTTCAGTTATATATCACTGCCCTGTTAAAAATAATCAGGTGGTAAATTACCTGATTTTTTTCACCAGGGTGACTATAAGAGAAAATGAATTGAATATTGATATATATCAATCTCTATTATATGTTGATTGTAATTATTTGTTTAAATTAATTCTAATTTTTTATACATGATTACATATAATTATTGCTGTCACATCATTAGAATCAATGACAAGTTTTTAGCAAATTCAAACTACGATAACCAATTTCCATAGAGTTACAATGTTTATTACTAATATAAAAATAATCAAATACATTTAAAACATATAACAAGAATCAGAATCGATCATTTTCTAAAACTGAACTTAAGAGGAGGTAGGAACCATTTGCCGCTTGGCGGCGCTGCGGTCAGGTGAGAGAAAAATATAAAATATTTTTTATTCAGCGATTTATAATTTATCGAGACAATAATATACTTCTAACGTTGTCAAAGGCACTAGCCATATATATGTAGAATAATTATTGATGATAATCTTGTTTGAAAAGTCTAAGCTATTGTTATAAAACGAAAAATGCAGTGCGAAGTAGAGCCGGCGTGAGCATGTGTATACTTCGTTCTTTACTATTACTTTCTCTGTCGCACTTAGGAAACATACCCATTTGTTTACATCGGTTTTACCACGCGCCGCATTTTTCGTTTTATAATAATATTTTAGACTTTTCAAACAATATTAGCATCAATAATAATTCTACATATATATGGCTTGTGCCTTTGACAACGTTAGAAGTATATTATTGTCTCGATAAATTATAAATCGATGAATAAAAAATATTTTCTATATTTCTCTCATTTGACCGCAGCGCCACCCTGTATAGAGCGGCGAATGGTTACGACCCCCTCTTAATAATCACATCAGTAGATACTTTAATCTTAACGAAACTGATTAAATGAAATTCCAGTCAGTGAGTGTTATATACTCAATCTATATAAGAATATTAACATTTAACTGTTATTCGCATCCATATTATAATATTCTTTACCTGCACTGATGTAAAAAGAATGCTCGCTCGAAAGGATTTGAATATACTTAAAAAATATGCATGTTATAATTCAAATATAGATTATTAAATTCTTTATATACCGTATATTTAAAAATTTATTACTTATATATAAAACTGTAAAAACATATATAAAAATTAATGAATTATTTTTACTTTAATGTAGTTTACAGAACAAGAAAAAAATTTGCATTTCACATTGCCATCTTCGATTGGATTTCATTTAATCAGTTTTGTTAAGATTAAAGCATCTACTGATGTGATTATTAACGGGATGTCGGAGTTGTTGAAAACGATTTTTGCTATTTTTATTTTATTCATATCTATTTAAATTCATTATTTAAACAAATATAACGATTGGTCCGCGCTAAAGCTAAGTTAATACACTAATTTTTTTTAAAATAAAAATTCAGTTCAGCTTGTTATTTTTTTATGAACTTAGAATGAAAATTAGATATCAAGTTCGATAAACCTAACCTCAAAATATTGTACATTGAAAATTTGCTTATAACTTTTTATTTATAGTATTTTGGTGAATGCCTTGACTTGTCCGCACTCGGGATTAGTCTTAGGAATTTTCTTATTGTAGCGAAAAAACTTGATTTGACGCACCTTTTATTCATAAACTTTGAATGAAAATATTGTTAAAAGGGAGGGAACTCCGACATGCTGTTAAGTTTAGTTTTAGAAAATGATTGATTCTGATTCTTGTTATATGTTTTAAATGTATTTGATTATTTTTATATTAGTCATAAACATTATAATTCTATGGAAATTGGCTATCGTAATTTGAATTTGCTGAAAATTTGTCATTGATTCTAATGATGTGACAGCAATAATTATATGTAATTATGTATAAAAACTTAGAATTTATTTAAACAAATAATTACAATCAACATATGATAGAGATTGATATATATCAGTATTCAATTTGTGAAAAAAATCAGGTGATTGATCACCTTTGTCTGCTAAAAAGGCTTTATATGAGTTAAAACAAGCTGGTCAAGTTTGGAATATAAAAATTGATGATATTTTTAAAAATTTAAATCTAAAAGTTTCAAAAACAGAACCATGTATGTACTATGACATAAATAGTAACTATACGATTATTATTGTACTATATGTAGACGATATATTAGTAGCTTACAATAATATTAAGAGACTTAATGTAATAAAAAATAGATTAAAAAATGAAGTTGAAATTAAGGATCTAGGAGAAGCTAAATATTGTGTAGGAATAGAGATCATAAGAAAGGATGATAAAATTTTCCTTTTTTAAAAGAAGCATATAAATAGTATTGAAAAAAGATTCAAATTAGATGAATCAAAAATGTGTGAAACTCCTACAGATCCAAGTGTATTATACCCATTAAAAAGGTTACACATTAAGGTTAAGATTACTGAGCATTTACCGTACATAGAACTAATAGATTAACATATTTATCAATAGCAACTAGACCACTCATTATGCATACAGTGGTATTTTTATCATAATTTAATAATTATTGTTTGACAAACGAACATTGGAATATAGCAAAACGAGTTGTAAAACATTTAAAATATACTAAAGATTTTGGCTTGATTTATGAAAAACGTGATTTAAATATTACTGGATATGTGGATGCAAATTGGGGCTCAAACAATATTGATAGAAAATCTTTTACCGGTTATGTGTTTAAAATAGGTTCTTCAACTATTTTATGGAAAAGTCAAGAACAAAAAATAGTAGCCCAATCATTTGCAGAAGCAGAGTATACAGCTATGTCTGAGTCTACAAAAGAAATATTGTTTTTAAGAAATTTATTGTTAGAATTAAAAATCAATCCAAAGATTATTTTGTTTAACGATTACCAAAGTGCGGAAATCACTTGCTAGTGCTAATGTCTTCCATCAGAAATTAAAACATATTGATTTAAGATACCACTTTATAAGAGATATTATAGATAAAAAAAATAATGATGAATAATAACAAAATTTGAAATTAAATATATGCCTTCTGAAAAAATGATCGCTGATGTTATGACAAAGCCTCTTAATAAAACTGAGCACCATTTTTGTATTAAAAATATAGGCATACAAAATTTGTCATTAAAATAAAAAAAAGAGAGGATATATTTTGTATAAAATATGCATTGACGGGGTGTGTTGAAATATAAGATATGTACAATGCATAACATGATGTATGAGAGCGAATGCGATAGATATATACTATAGTATATTGTATAAATGCGTGTCACGGTGAAAAGAATAAGATGTGGCGCCAAAGCGTATTAGAGTGTATCTACAGGGCCTTGCCAGCTCGAGTATGCCTCTGAGCACATGTTCTTTATACAAATAAATAATTCATTTGGAACGATGATAAAGAGTTTTTTTTATTTTTTACCCACGTAAATCTGTGTGACGGATATATTTAATTACACTCTGCTAATTATATTTAATAGAATGAATGAAAATTGATTTTATTCAAATTCCTTATAAAAAAGGATTAATAAGTAAGTATATTATTTATTATAAATGATATTTATAATGAATTTTAAAAAAATTTTTAAATATAAATTTTGACAAATTATTTTTAATAATGTTATATTTCATATTTATTAAAATTTAAAATAATTTTTTTTACTATAAAAATAGAAGGATATTTATGTAATACTTTTTATATAAAAAAATTATTTAGAATACTTTTCTGCAATTACTGACGGTAATTACCAATTACAAATAGTAGTAGTAACAATTGATAAAGAGTCATTAAATATTGAAAGAGGAAAGACGTTAAAACTTATAGGAGATTCACAGGAATGTGGTACGTATATTTTATTTTCGTTGTATTTTACATTTCTATAAAAGAACTTTTACTAACATTTTATAAGATTTGCTTTTTTCTTAAATAGGAACTTCTTTTATATTAAAAATAAAAAATATTGAACATATAAAAGTTTTGGATAAAATTAGAAAAATGGACTTAGATAATTTAATTATAGGAACTGAAAATTTTTTTAATGAGGTAAATATATCAAATAAATTTAATATTAACACATACTCAAGAAAATTTTTTTTTTTGCAGGCAAAACAAAATGTTTAAGAGAATAACAAATGAAAATAAGTTAAAAAAAATTTTTTTTTGTATTTTGAATAAAATACTTAAGGATATTAAAATTATTAAGAATAAAATATTTATTTCATATATATATATATATATATATATATATATATATATATATATATATATTTCAATTTATATAATAAATATAATTTTTAGGTAAAATATATTAATTATTTATGTCGGAATATATATTATGGTGAGGATAAATGAATAGACACGAAATACTTTTATTACACAAACTCTATATTCATTCTAAAAACTCTCTAGGTAGATCGACCGATCCGGTTGACGCGCTAACTCGGAATAACAGATCGATACAGCGGTCGATAATCTTAGCTACCAAAAGGCGGCAGCACTTAAGGGCGTAAAAGCCTTTTTTATTACAGTTTAAAAATAATTTACATATAGAAGATACAATTTAATATTTTTATTATTATGGATAAAAAAGAAAAGTAATTATTAAAATTTGAATATTTGAATTAATTTGACCACAGTATTTAATTTTTGAAATAATAATCATTATTTTTATTTTTTACAGAGAAAATATAATTTATAAACAATTGACAGATGATAATTTTATAACATGTAACATATGCAACATAACATTTACGAATAACGAATATTTTAAGAAGCACAAAAAGAAAAACAGAATGGTTTATATTTGTTCAATATGCGGAATAGTAATAAAAAATAAAAAACATTAAAATACATTTACAATTACATAACGAAAATAATCAAAAATTTACATGTAAATTTACAGTATTAATGTAATAAATTAAATTTCCATCATTATAAATAAATTATCTTTTCTTTTTTTTCAGTAAAAATAATATATTTTTATTTTAAAGCGCTTTTTTGTATTGAGTTATTAATAAAACTTACAATGGAAATTTAAAAAATTTCTTATAAATATTTTGATACATCTTAGGAAATGTAAAAAAAGTAAAAGGACAATAAAAAAGAATTATAAATAAATAATCCTACAAATCCAAAAACTTGAAATAAACATTATGATGTATTAAATTTAATAATAAAATTATTAAAAAAATTTTTAATAGTAATTATTTGAAAAATTTTTGATCATTTTAAATTTATCATAACATTGATCATTTATATAATTTAATTAATAATGTTATTTTTTTTTATTATTTTGTTTAATATTAATATTCTTATTCATATAATATAAAATAAAATATGTTAATATATAACATCGAATAATATAAAATAAAGTTGTTTTTAGAAAGAGGGTTTCCACTAATCAAAAAATCTAATGCACCGATAGCGGTACCGCTACATTATATATACCTTTTTCTGTTATTTAATATACACTCCCCTCCACATGTTTTTGCGCACCCAGAGAAAAAATTGTAAGAGCTAAAACATTTTATTACTCAGCAGCTAAAAGTCGTAACTCAAAAAATCCAACGGCGTTCGAAAGAGCAGGTGAAAAGCTTTCGAAAATACTATTGTGAACTTTAAAAAACTTAAATTTAAGTCGTTTGGAAAAGTTAAAAAACAACTAAAAAAGGCAAAAAAAATTGGTCTTTTTTTAATTTGCTGCAGATTTAGATCCAATAATCGTAGCTTAAAAAAACAAACTGGGTTTAAAAGGGTATTTATTCAGCTTTAAAATGAGGGGTCAAGCATTTGTTTTTGTCATTTTTCACCAGAGCTACAGGATTTTTTGTTAAAAAACACGTTTTTCTTCAAATGCCAATATTTTGAAAAGTAAGCGAGATAGAAAAAAACTTTAGAGAAAAAAAAGTTACATTTTTGCGTATAGAAAACAAACTTGCAGTTTAAAATAGAATTCAAATAAAAAAAAATTTTTCGATTTTTTTTTTATAAATTTTTTATAATTTTTTAGTAGATTTAAAAGTCGAAAAATTTTTTTTCATTTGAATTCTATTTCAAACTGCAAGTTTGTTTTCTATACGTAAAAATGTAACTTTTTTTTCTCTAAAGTTTTTTTCTATCTCGCTTACTTTTCAAAATATTGGCATTTGAAGAAAAACCTGTTTTTTAACAAAAAATCCTGTAGCTCTGGTGAAAAATGACAAAAACAAATGCTTGACCCCTCATTTTAAAGCTGAATAAATACCCTTTTAAACCCAGTTTGTTTTTTTAAGCTACGATTATTGGATCTAAATCTGCAGCAAATTAAAAAAAGACCAATTTTTTGCTTTTTTTTAGTTGTTTTTTAACTTTTCCAAACGACTTAAATTTAAGTTTTTTAAAGTTCACAATAGTATTTTCGAAAGCTTTTCACCTGCTCTTTCGAACGCCGTTGAATTTTTTGAGTTACGACTTTTAGCTGCTGAGTAATAAAATGTCTTAGCTCTTACAATTTTTTCTCTGGGTGCGCAAAAGCATGTTGAGGGGAGTGTATATATATTGAATTTAATAAATAAATAATAATACTAATTAATCATAAAGGTATATAAACTTAAACTTAATAAATAAATATTAATATTGTTTATAAAAGTTTCAAATGTAAGGTGGTGTGGAAACCCGAACCCTCAACACTGTATGCCTATTCTTATTTTAATATAATACAATATATATATAATATTGATAGAATCATTAAAAATTATATTTTTATTTTTTTTAAATGACTTAATCATAGTGTTGAGGGATGCTAATAAAAAAAATTTTATTCTACATTTATTAATTTCAGTTAACATAAACAATATATAAGAGGTGGTGTAACGGACAAAGCTCTTGTTTTCCATACTGAAGGTCATGGATTCGAATCTTGACCAAATACCTTTGGCTTTTTCCTAGAAGAATAGTATATTTTTAACCGGGTCAGGAAAGGGTTTATTTTGGAAACGAGGAGTTTACGGGCCGAGCCGAAGGCGAGGACTGTACCGAGGTACCAAAAGAACCCTTTCCTGATCAGGTTAAAAATATAATTTTCTGTCTGAGAACCGCAAATGAGTAATAAAGTTACGATTTTGAGGTTAGAAGACAGAAAAATTAATTTATATGTCATTTATATAACGACTCTTAAAAAATGTAACCTCACCGATTATCGGTTGATTGTTAGTCACAGAAGTGATTGACCATCCATCGGTAGTCAGTTTTTGATACAGTGAGTGCAGCATGTGATTATTAACTAACACTGGGTCGGATTTTCTTTGATATAGTCATATTAAAAAAGTTAACGTATAGAGGACAATGTCCTCATACATTAACTTATTTTTTAAATTATTCTTTAAAAAAAAAAATAAATAAATAAAAATATGTACAATTTATTTTAATGGGAGGTACATTGGCGGTATCCATGGGGGGCTCTCTAGATGTGACATGTAGGGGATCATGAGTGGGATCATGAGTCAGACGTGGGTGAAACATGGAGGGGAAATGGGGAGGTAACATATTTTTATAAAATAAATGCATACAATAATGTAAATTTACGTTATTAAATAAATTGATAAATTATAGGGGGGGGGCGGATATGGTGGTCCATGCAGGGTTAGTGCCTGAATTTTTTTAAATATAACTATATAATATAGGAAAATATATATTCGTTATATACCCATTTTGGGCATACGAAGGATTTACATGAGCGAGACTAATGCTTTTGGCTTGAGCAGTAGTCGGTCGAGGGCTTTAGCCCAAGACTTACTGCTGTTCAAGCTATAAAATATTAGTCGAGGTCATATGTATCCTTCGTTAGCCTAAGCTCGGTAGATGATTTTGTGTAATCGTAGGTCGTATGAGGAGCTATAAAAAGATTAAATATAAATAAAAAACATTATTATTAAATATGAATTTTCAGACTATTCATTTGATGAATTCTCATGAGTCATGTTGAAAGGAATGCATGTTTATAGAACTTAAGAGATCTTAAGGTGCCATGAATCTTTCGTACAGTACAAGAAACATGCTTACTCCAGTCCAGTGTAGAAGAAATCCATAGACCAAGATTTTTAACAACAGAGGAGTAAGGAACAATAGTATTTCCTACATATATAGATGGAATAGATGGATTGTCATTTAAGCGAGAGATAAATTTCTCACTGCCGATGAAAATGGCCTGTGTTTTAAGAGCATTCAAAAGAAGCCCATTTTCCTCTGCCCACTTAATGACAGATGCAACATCATGATTGATAAGGTTAACCTCATCTTCGAGATTTACAGGCAAAAAAGATTTATAAACCTGGAGGTCATCAGCAAAAAGAATATGCTTTGTGGATGATAAGGCAAGTGGAGCATCATTTATGTAAACCAAAAACAGGAGTGGACTAAGAACACTACCCTGTGGAACACCGGCAGTCACCTGAGACCAAATGGATGGTTGATTACTTTCATCCACAACAGAATAAGCCCGACCTCTCAAGTACAACGCAAACCATCTGATTACAACGTCAGAGCAATTCATTGACCGAAGTTTAATGAGCAGTCTACTATGTGGAACTCTATCAAAGGCCTTGGAGAAATCAAACAGGAGCAATAGAGTGATCATTCTATGATCAATGACAGACCTACAGTCGTCAAGTAGATGTAAAAGAGCAGTCTGTGTACTATGACCCTTTCTAAAGCCGGCCTGATAACAATCCAGTAAAGAATTGGACTCAAGATGAGCCGATAACTGTGTGTGCACAACCCTTTCCAGAACCTTAGAGACCTCACATAACTTAGCTATAGGTCGAGTTTGAGAGGGATCATCCATTTTAGTTTGCTTTGCTAGAGGTAAAAGAAAAGCCCTTTTCCATGTCTTAGGAAAATGGCCAAAAGATAAAGAGTCATTCACTATGGAAGCTAAGCTTGCAGAGAGATAGCCACCAATTATCTTGAGATAATGCAAAAATATCATAATCATCTGATTTGCAAATCCATTCAATCTCATTAAAATGAGTCTTAATTCGATTTACATTGGCATGAGCGATAGATATTGAATCTCTTAAAGAACTATTTCTTACATCACTATTTAAATTACTAAAAGACAACACATCGGACAATACAGCCTGCGAGTCTAAGGAAGCTCAATCCTTCTTTTTTTGGTCCGGCACTATCTTTTTTTCATTAGGAACTAATGAAGCCAGATCAGACTCAGAAGCGATTAAAATGGGGGTAGAGTCTATAGTAGATCTCATATATACTTTAAGGTCGGTTACAAAAGGCCACTCATAATTCAACTGTCTAGAAGCAGTTCTTGCCTTAGCCAATAGAGAATAGACCTCCTTAGAGAGAGAGAGAGAGAGATTGATTGATTAATATAAATTTTATTATGCCAAGGTCTAAATTTGATCTTATGGCAAGGATACAAAATAATACATTGTAAAATAGTTTCAAAACAATATAAAGAAATAGCAAAAATTTACATTACTGTGGCAATAAAAAAGTACATATTATTATTTACAGTACATCGCATTTTTAGGATTAAAACAATACAATTTTATGCCGATTTTTGCACTATAATTTTAAATTAATTTACGCATGCGCGCAACCTTCCAACTACTTATTTAATATACATACATATACAACTAAACAAATCAAATTTTACTTATACCCTATTAGATGATCATAATATAATTAGCAATAATATAAGCTTTTCAAACACCATGTGACACTATGAACTACAGTCTGGAGCCATGGAGAGAACTGAGTCACGAAATCTTTTGTAGATCAGATTCAGTAACAATACTAATACGATCAGACTTGTCATCCTTACGAGCGTAAATACGCCCTTCTCGAACCCAGACAAACTTATAATTAGCTTCTGTTGCTTTAGCTTTTGCAGCCATTAGCAAATTATGCACAATCGTCGGCAACATCTCGAAAAAATTCACGAGATTTGAACTCTCGACGCCCTCTATCAAATCCGAGAACTTAATTTCACCATGATTACGTTTCACCTTCAGTACGTAATCACGTATACCAGCCGATTTAAATTTAACAATAAATGAAAAAGTAGGATTTGAAGTTTCAGCCGGTAAGCTAGCATCTTGAGTTTGTTTTTTTGCCTGGAATAATCTCACGGAAAGCACATCGCCACAGATAGCGCCCAACTGTAACTGTTTAAGGATGGAATGAGTCAGCGCCAGTAAAGAGGCTGTACATGATGTAGGAATGCCAGTAACCTTCATCTCTGCACTGGGTGAGCCATGAGCATACAAATCCTTAAGCTGGTCAATCTCATTGCGTAACTCCAATTAGTCCTTCTTCAATTCCTCAATGCGCTTCTCCTGACGATTTAACGCAGCATCCACATCCTTAATCTGCGCTGAAAGCTCGTCAAACCGCTCATTGACGTGCCGATGAATGTTCTTAGAATTATCATTTATCGTCTGAAAAAGCGTGGCAAATTGCTGTGCCGACGTAAAGTTTTCCCAACTACTAGGCAGACTCATCATATTATCACTTAATGTACCGTTATCCACAATGGCAATCGTGGCACCGCACGAATCACTGCTAGTATCTACAATATTATTCAATTCTCTAGCGCAATCAAAAGAATTGGCGCGGGCTCTACCTCCAGTATCAGACTTAGTTGGTTTAATTATAGCATCATTCTGCTGGTGCGCCAAGGGTCTAAAAGAATTGAGACAGTAATCACCAAGTGCCTTACTCTTAATATAAGCCGGAATGCAGCCAGGATGGAATGTACGATGACAAGTAATACACTGTTTATAATTAAATACAATATTTCTCCTACACTTGTAGCACTTTTTAGACATCTAAATAAGTAATTAAGAAAATCAAAAACAAAAAAGATAAAAGTATAACACTCAATATAGGTAAAATGCGCATGCGCAGCTCTAGAGAGAGAGAGAGAGAGAGAGAGAGAGAGAGAGATATGACGACGAACTACGAAAATAAACAAACGACGCCGACGGAAAACTATAGCTCTATAGAGTTTTACTTTTTATTTTTAACTTGTTTATTTACTTTTAACTACGCTCTTTTTTATCTATCTTCTTTGTCTTGACCATAGCAAAGCGAAGAAGGTTTGCCTACTTGTGCCAGTGCGCTGACTCTACAAGCCATCTAAAAACATACTTTAGTTTCTTGTCCAACAAAACTATAGTCAATTCTTTAATACGCTTCAATCTAGTACAGCATATGCATTAATATTCCTTACTATAAAATGCTATACTCCATTGTGTAGTACTACTGACTGAATATACTTAAGCTCTGAGCAGGGCGGTACAAGACTCTACGAGAAAAGTAGACAGTCGAGAGATTGACTGCTGTTCGAGCAACAAATTCGCCCCGTATTGATCCTTCTTACTCCCAAATGGCGTAGATAATTTTATGTCGTTGTAGCAGATATAAGGGACTACAAAATTATATATGTACAAATTCGCAATCCTTCTTTCTTTTGATTTGAATTTGAATAAACGTATGCTAATAGTGTAGACGCGGATCGTCAGCGGAACCGTCATTGATGTGTCACAAATTTGACAAGCTGACCACGCTTATCACGCAAATTTCATATTCAATGCTTTTTCTTCACTGTCTCACTTTCACTATTGGGAACTCATACGAAGGCGTAACTTATATATATAGTATATTAACATGGCGACAGGATTCCACAGTACAAGCTGGGCTTGAATGTAATGACATTAGTTTTTTAGTCTAAACATCATCACCGTGAAAAATATTTATAAATACGCTAACACCAATCGTGCACAACGTAAATTTATACAAGGAAAAATGGTTTATCAGACCCAATTCGAAATAAAATGTGAAATTAATAAGAAATATACATTCAACGGTGAGGTTAACTTCATATAGCTTATTGCTTGCAGACGTCTACTTGTCCACGCTTCATACAAATCTATCTTCGCAGAGTTGTCAAATATATTCTGTTTGTTCACATAACCTCGATTTGTTCTCGGGAAGAGATGAAAACTTACATTTAAATTCTTGACTGCTTAAATTTCACGACCCCTTACTACACAATAATCTCTGTTGGAATTTTTTTCACGCATTTTGAACTCTTTTTATTACATTGTAATTAGTTTTCAATTAAAAAATAAAAATTAAACACCAATTGCTATGCTACTCAACGCAAAGTTGTGTTTTAGATTATTTCACAGCCTTACTACGAGAGGTCATCGCAAGTGTGTGAGTTCCCAATAGCTATTATTTTTTTGTTATTTGTACTAATTTTTTTTACGATTAATCAAATTTTTTTTACCCCATATTTTTTAAAAATTTATTGAATAACATAATGGCAAAAGAAAAAAACAAAACACGCCGATTAAACTAACCAATTTTACGTCATCGGCGATCGCTTCATAGCAAATTACTACCTTATATGGTGACGTATAGATGACTCCATACGTCACCATGTGAGGTATGGAACCATCTATATTTTTCATGTGAAGTACAGCAAACTGAATATAGTTGTGCTACGAATTGAAATATATGTAACTTCAATACCCATTTAACTAGCTTTACTCATACAACACCGACTACCTGATTTTTTAATTAAAAAAAAAAAAAAAGATTAATGTATAAAGGGTATTGTCCTCTATATGATTAACCTTTTTTATATGGTGAAGCCGAGGGAATCCCCGCCCGGTATCCGTTTAACACATTACATCAGGTTAGACTGTCAGATCCACCATACCGAGAACTTTGACTACCGATGGATGGTCAGCCACTTTTGTGACCAGCAATCAACCGATACCCAATGAGGTCGGATTTTTTAAGAGTCGCGATATAAATGGCACATGCACTAATTTTCTTTCGAAAAAAAAGTAAAAGGTACCTGGCCAGGTTTCGAACCCATGCCCTGCACGTTGAAGGCAAGAGCTCTATCCATTACGTAACCGTGCTCTCTTTACGCCACCGCGCTCTCTACCGACTACGTGATACGACGACATAAATATATTTATATCATGGCAGGCCTTATTCGGTGGAATACCTATAGAGCATGCCATATTTGTATAGGCATTGCATACGTTCATGCTAATATCTCGATGATATTCTCTAGATCTATATTCTCTAAGGGAATATTGGACAATTAAATATCGTCAATATGTTGTTCAGCATGACCGTATATGACGCGAGTGACATCGATTCGTAGGTTAATGACAACAAAAGAATGTTATTAGATATGTCAATGCTTATACAAATTCATATAAAATCTTAACTTTGAAGAATGTTTTGTTTAAAAAAAAATTTTTAATTTAAACAGTTGATTTTTAAATGATTGACTTATTTTTAATAAAATATATATCATTAATTTTGAATAATCATTTTTATAGTTCATTATACGGCCCTGTTGCGTCGCAACATGTCTTTTCCAAGAAATCTATTTTTCTTTGAATAGACGTCAGCTCTAACGAACATACGATATGTACTGGAAGCAAATTTCAAGTGAATACATTAAACACAATTTAATGTGAATACATGATTCTTCATGTATTATACTTAGAATTTTATGTGCAAGCGAATTAGATTTAACGTAATTCTGTTCAGAAAAAATTTAATATACTTACGAGGAGAGTGTTTCACCTTCGGATCACCGTTTTTGCTTAAATTTTGGGAATGTTTTCTGGATGCAGAAACATAAAATAAGCTAAAATTTTAAAGGCCAACGCTCAATATTTCCCTAGTTACAAGCCATTGAAAAAAATGATTAGTTTACTTTTTAAGTTACTAGATTTTCAAATGCTTATAGTTCCTGAGCATTATTAGCTAGAAGCTTAAACCTTTTTTTAAATAAGAGCTGAGCTCAAATCCTTTCGAAATAGTAATTATATCATATAGAAATATTATTTCTTCCCAAAGTTATAGCGTAATAAAGACTGGACCTAAATTCCAGCTTTTATTATTAATTAATGTTCTAAACAAAAAATTTAGGTCCAGTCTTTATCACGCTATAACTTTGGAAAAAAATAATATTTTGAGATGCTATAGGTGCTATTTCGAAAGGATTTGAGCTTAGCTTTCATTTAAAAAAAGGTATAAGCTTCTAGCTAACAATGATGAGATACAATAAGCGTTTGAAAATCTAGTGACTTCTTTAGTGGTTTTCTTCAATGGTCTGTAACTAGGGAAATATTGAGCGTTGGCCTCTAAAATTTTGGCTTTCTTCATTTTTCTGCACCCAAAAAACATTTCCAAAATTTGAGCAAAATTGGTGACCCGAAGGTGAAACACTCTCCTTGTTAGTCAAATTTTAATGTAGAAATGCAGTATATTTGTAGCACAAATACATTAAATTTAATACTGTTCGAATTTGCAATTTAAATAATGTACATATATTAATTTTCATTTATTAAAGATTAAACTTTATATGCAGCTATAGTAAATTTGATGTGATTTGATTCAACAAAAATTTTACGCTGAAACTTATGCACTCTGCTTTTGCCAAAGATTTTTTTAAATTCTATTTCATTAATTATTACATGATAATTAATTGAATTAATAAATAATTATTTAGAATATCAAACGTAAAATATAGAAATAGATGAAACATAAAATATAAAAATATATAAAGTATTAAATATAAAATAAGTTGTTATAATTAATTATTTAATAAATTAAAATAAATTATTATAATTATTATTTAATAAGAATAGTTTATTAATTTTAATATTTCATATTCCAAGCGCAAAAAATTAATTTTTATGACTTAGGGGAGTAGTTTAACGATGTATGTTAGTCCACCATGGAACAACTATAAATTTATAATATGTTGAAAATTATTTTTGGTACAATTTAATTATATTTATTCATTTCATAAGGACACAATTAATATTATAATACAGAAAACGCATAAAAACGTATGAAAAAATTTTTGACCTGAACGGGGCTTGAACCCACAACCTTTGGGTTACGAGGCATAAACGCTATCTGTTACGCTACGCTACGCTTGACACCCCGAGTAGAAATTATCGTAAGGATGCCTTACGGAATCATGAGACCCTGGCCAGGAATCCTGGCGAGGCCCTGAACAGGTATGTAATGGCGCGCTGACGAGGCCCTCACGATGCCCTTGTCTTTATAATTTGTATGTGTGCGTCATATATATAGAACACGTAATAAATTGTCGTTAATATTTTCAATATTTGACTTTAAAAGAAAAATTTAATATTTTATTTTATTATTTTATGCAAGCATACTATTTAATAACTATTTGTTATCAAGGTACGTTATGAAATGCACTGTTTTTGAACTTTTATAGGTTAGGTTTTGTTCATAGTTTTTTTTTCTTTCAGTTTATACATTTAAAAAAAAAATGAGTAAAATAATTGAAAAAACAAATTTTCTTAATCGGAAAAGAGTACAAAAATATCGCAGGAATAATCAAATCAATAAACTTAATTTAGGAGCAGTTGGTGATTATAAAAGTAATCAGAGTTATGAGCAATTGAATAGTGAATAAGAAAATTTAACGTTCTCAAAAAACGATTTACTTGTCGATTCTCATCTTTTAAATGAACTGTCAACATCAACGTGTACATTTAAAATAGATCATACTAATATAAGCAATAATATGACTTTTCTCTATATAGTGATAATGATAGTGATAATGGAGATTCAAAACTACCTCATACAAAATTAGATTCACTGCTGCAACTTCTTAAAAAGTATCATCCAGAATTGCCAGTGTCATCCAAAACTTTATTGAAGACAAATTTAGGCTTTCAGAAGCTGATTGGAAAATTTAATTAAGATGACCCAAATGATACATCAGAATTTATTTATTTTGGTATATCTCGTCATTTGCAAAAACTTGTAAAAACAGAAGTACACAATGATAATTTTTTATTATTACAATTTAATGTTGATGGACTACCATTGTATTATTCAAGTTCTGTACAACTTTGGCCTCTGTTGGGAAACATTTACTGTAAAAAAATTATATACAATCCGTTCATACTTGCAGTTCATTGTGGTTTAGAAAAACCAAAATTAATAATGTTAAATTTACCAAAGTAAATCAAAGAACAATCATGCTCTAACAAAGGCTGCGTAGTTCCACCAGAAAAATTGACAGAAATGTTGTTTAAAGTTCTAAAAATGTCTTTTAAACCTCAAAGTTGTCCTAATTCTACGTACAGTGAGTATTCTTTTAAAATAATTACTTTTTTATAATTGATTTTTTCAATTTATGTGACACAATTGATGAAAGTTTAACATTTTTATTAAAACTTTTTTAGCTGTACAAAATATAATAGAAAATGATACTAATTTTAGTAATAATAACCTTGTAAGTAAAATTGATTATGCTAAAGTCACTAATATTCATTCAACTGAACAATTATTGTCTGATGAAAGCTTTGAAATTTTTTTACAAGAATCAAAGAAAATGTTGCCTGATGATCCAAAAACATCATTTGAACCTCAAAATTTTATTCATTGTGAGTATTGTTATTAAATAATCAACTACTTTTTAAATTGGTTATAATTATATATAATTTATTTTAATAATTTACAAATCGACACGCATGATAGAAGTTAAAGATTTTTATTGAAACATTTTTTAGCTGCACAAGATATAGAATCCCAACCCGAAGTTGCATTTAAAGGAAAGAAATTGAACGAGCAACAACATTCATCAAAAGCTATTGATGACAGTTTTATTAGCACTGACAATAACTCTGCTAAAACTAATAGTATCTCTTCGACAAGAAAAACAGATATACAAAGTACTTTATTTTTCAATATACAGTGGGACCTCGATAACTTGCCGCGCACGGGGCTGTAGGGGAACAAAATTCTCAGAAAAGGCCAGTTACTGTGAAACCCCTCTATTGACAGGCGCGCTATATCTTTCTCTTTCTCTCTTACTCTTCGGGCGAAGAGGCGTGGTCAAGATATATACGTATAAGAGGTAGTGGGGGACGATGTTTGTTCGCGTACGGAGGAGAAAAGGCTCTCGCGGCAAGTTATACAGCGGCAAGTTATCCCGGTCCCAGTGTAAAATTTAAATATGTAGAGAACATAAAGTTTGATATCAGTAGAAGAAACGAGGATTTCCTTAAATTTTTCTGTGATTTAATTGAAAAATATAAAGTATATTCATGTGTAAAAAAATTGTCAGTGCTAGAGTCATATAAAAGTAATAATTATTATAGGCAGTGTCGAATAAGCTTAAACTTTTTAAATTTAGTCAGTGTATAATAATTATCTAAGTTACTCATAATAAACTTTATGTAATAATCTAAGAATTTAATCGATCATGAAAATTAAGACTTGGTATTCAAACTCATTGATATTAAAAATAATAAAAACTTTAAATTTGAATTTACAATACCTATATAAACACAATTTGTAAACATAACCTATAATATCCATTATTTAAATTATTCACTTATAAATAATTTTAATTGATACTATTTTGAACATAGTTTTACTGCTTGAAATAAGAACAAGAAAATAACGTTTCTTAAAAATACTTTTAAATAATTTAATAATTTTCAGTATTATTAGATTGTAAAAATGTAATAAATAGTTTTCTAAAAAAAAATTTTTTTCTAATATTAAATTAGTTTTTTATTCTCTATAATTGTATAATAACAATAATAATTATTATTAGAAATCTTAATAATTAATATAATTTGCATGAATTTCCTTTAATTTTTTTACTATATTATATTTAAATATAATAATTATTATTTTTTTTTAATTTACATTAATTATTATTCGATTAATCATAAGGATGCCTGAAAATTGCCTTACTAGTACATCGGCCTTACGAGGCCCTGATCATAGCCCTATTACATACCTCACCAGGGCCAAGGCAGGATTCTGACCACACTGTAAGTCACTTTCAGAGTTTATCTTACAAGGAGAGTATCACATCTCCGGATCACGAATTTTGTTCTAACTTTAAGGTAGGTTTTCAGATGTTAAAATATGGAAAAAGCCAGAGTTATAGATCCCAACGCTCAATATTTTTCTAGTTGCAGTCAATTAAAGAAAATCACTAAAAAAGTTACTAGATTTTTAAACGCTTATAATTCTTTAGCATTAATAGCTAGACGCTTGTAACTATTTTTAAATGAAAGCTACGTTCAAATCCTTTCGAAAAAGCACCTATAGCATATCAAAATATTATTTTTTCCCAAAGTTACAGCGTTATAAGAATTTGAGCTGAATTTCGTTTTAAAAATATTAATTAATGATAAATGTTAAAATGCAGTACAATTTTCATAACGCTTTAACTTTGGGAAAAAATAATATTTTGATATGCTATAGGTGCTTTTTCGAAAAGATTTGAACGTAGCTTTCATTTAAAAATAGTTACAAACATCTAGCTATTAATGCTAAAGAATTATAAGCGTTTAAAAATCTAGTAACTTTTTTAGTGATTTCCTTTAATTGCCTGCAACTAGAGAAATATTGAGCGTTGGGGTCTATAACTCTGGCTTTTTCCATATTTTGACATCTGAAAACCTATCTCAAAGTTAGAGCAAAATCCGTGATCCGGAGATGTGATACTCTTCTAGTTAGTGTAAAAATAAAAATTAAGTAACCTGTAAAATGATTCACCTTATTTATTTTTGTAATCGTAATCATAAACGTCGAACAGCATCATATATTATTTGGGTGCTTGTGTTCAATAAATGAGAGAATCATTTCAAGTTACTGGGCTCCGACATCACCTCTTTTTGGGGTGATGAATTAAAACCATCGTAAGCTGCATCATTGAATCAGCCAATTTAATTGTGATTAAGGTGATTAATCATACAATTATAGCATGATTAAGAATCAATGATCTTGTACACGAAAATGATTTACAGTGCAGGGCCTCGTCTTAAGGAGATGTAAAACGGACACTACACCTGTACATATAGATATTAGCTTCCTTTCCATTTTATTGTTGAATTTCCAGAAAAGAAATGCATTAGCTTGTAGTAAGTACCATGATGATTATTTAGATAAATTTTCAAATAAATTCATTAATTAGTTTTTAAGACATTTGGATTCCTGTACAAAATTGAAAAATTTTAATAAATAAGTTTGGAACCCGAAATTCTCAATAACTAATGAATGAATTTATTTAAAAATTTAACCGAATAATCTTTATGGTACATACTACAAGCTAATGCATATTTTTATTGAAAATTTTGCAATAAAATGTAAAGGTAGTGAATATTTATGAGTACAGGTGTAGTGTCCATTTTACATTCCCTTAATCGCAAGGACCCTGGCCAGGCCCTCGTGATATCTTTAACTTAATTTCTACTCCGGACGTAAGTTAATAATTTTATATATTTATAGTTTATTACGATAATCTTCTTATTTATATTATTTTTGGAATTTGTAAAAGATGAAATAATTGATTAATAATATACAATTAATAAAAAAAATTAATTTTTATATGCAAATAAATATTTTTTTATGCATATTTCACGGTTTAGATGCATTAACGTTCACATCGATGCTTCAATTTTAATGTAGTTTACATTATAACCAAACTTTGAAATTCATGTAAATACAAATCAATTTTACTACAGTTATGCTTTAAAAATCAAGTATATATACATTAGTGTACAAGTAATGCGTGTACTTAGAATTTAATGCAAACGTAACTAAATTATAAAGTACGTTTACATAAATTTTACTGTTAAATACATTAATGTCCATGGCAAAGTGCATTGATTCCTATGCCAATACACCTTAAAATCACTTTAATGTTCGGAACACATTAATTTTTATGTGCAAAATTCGTTGAAAATTACATTAAATTTCATGTTTTTTTAACAGTGTACGTAACTTGGGATTACGAGTGATTCTGAATCCATGCTTGACTTAAGTACTTGTTGCTTAAGCAGCAGTCGGTTGAGGGCGCGCAAAGTGCGCCCTTAACCGACGCTACTCAAGCGACAAACACTTTAGTCTCGCCTGTATTCATCCTTCGTACTCCCAAGTTACGTATATAACTATCATGTCCTCGTAAGCCGTATTCGTGTCAGTATGTAAAAAGCATGCAAAATTTGTATTGGCATCGCATGTCTCAGACGCGCTTCTCGACTCTTAACAAGATTTATATGTCCTCCTGATACATATTGCGACTCAATGTGTCTCAGGAGAAATCAATATGGCATCACCGATCCTACTATGTTTCGTTTAATATGTCAAAGAGCAATCATATTGAACGTAAGTTAGTAAAAAAAATGAATAGCGCTTCGACAGCAGCTATACTCATTACAAAATGTCAATCTAAGAAACAAAAGAAAAAATCAATAGAACTAAAATTAAATTTGAGAATAATTGAAAAAATGATTAATATTTTCAACTATTAAGTTATAGTTCCTCATACGGTCTTCTTCGGACATAAAATCATCTATGTCCCTTGACCGTTTATTCAGGTGGAATATGAATCGAGAATAATTTTTGTCGCTTGAGCTGAAATTGTCGAGGGTGCGCAAAGCGCCTGCCAAATTGACCAAAGCACATGTATAACTTATATATATATATATATATATATATATATTGTAACGGTTATTTTGCCCGTTACAAAAAAAATTAGCTTTTAATTAAATATTATTTTTAGCTAAATCTATGAACTTGATTATATGCAGAGTTGCTGAAAATTAAGAAATTTTCTAAATAAGATTCAGAATGGATCTTTTTATTAGAAAAATATTGAATGTCATTGAATTTCTTGAAAATTATGATTGGTAACTAAAATATCCTTCTTTTATTTGACTGAAAAGATTTGGAAAATTATTTTTGCTTTATTTCTTTCATAATTTGAACATAATCTATCTCAAGATACAATAACACTTTAAATAATAATTGATTTAATTTTCAGTCAAGAAATAATTTTACATATTGAATAATGTTAACAGTCCAAGAGATAAAACACGATCCACTTTGTACTGATGATTTATCACATTTGTTATTGCATTTTTACAGTAAAAGTAACGCAAATTTATAACTAACCAATATTTAAATTTAATTTCTTATACACTGAATACAAAATTCATATGCCTATACCTTTTTCTTAGATTTATCAGTTACAAGATGCAAAAGTAAAAATGCACTTCTACTTATATGTTACAACTTGTTGTGTAAATTCATGAGAATATTTTCAATTATTATTCAGTCTAAATCCAATTGATTTCATCCACTAGGATATTGATTCACAAATTGCCTTATACTGATCTTCGACGTACTAAGATACAAAGAGACATGAGTTCAGTTATATATCACTGCCCTGTTAAAAATAATCAGGTGATAAATCACCTGATTTTTTCATCAGGGTGACTATAACAGAAAATAAATTGAATATTGATATACATCAATCTCTATATGTTGATTGTAATTATTTGCCTAAATTAATTCTAAGTTTTTATACATAATTACAAATAATTATTGCTGTCACATCATTAGAATCAATGACAAATTTTCAGAAAATTTAAATTACGATAACTAATTTCCATAGAATCATAATGTTTATTACTAATATAAAAATAATCAAATACATTTAAAACATGTAACAAGAATCAGAATCAATCCTTTTCTAAAACTGAACTTAATAATCACATCAGTAGATACTTTATTCTTAACAAAACTAATTAAATGTTTAAAATAAAAATTTTTTTTTTTTAATTTTTTGGTTAATGAAAAATTAAATTTTCAATAAATAAGGAATTAGATATTGTTTAATAAAAAATTATTTACTAGTATGAAAAAATGATTTTTTTTCATATAAGGAAAAATATTTTACTGATCTTTATTTTTTCTGAATTAGTATTAATTACTTATGATTATTTAATTATTTGCTTAATTTAAATTTATAAGTGTAAAAAAATAATAAAATGTTTATAGCATTAAGAGCATGACGAAGCTGTCCGCCTTCTAATAATATTTCCAATCTTAACTTATGAATAAACGATGCGTTTAATCGAGTTTTTTTGCTACAAAGAAAAAATTTGTAAGATTAAACTCTAGTGCGGACAACTCAAGAAATTCACCAAAATATTATACATACAAAGTTATAATAAAAACTTTCGATATATCGTATTTTAAGGTTAGGTTTGTCGATTTGATGTCTAATTTCCAATCCAAGCTCATAAAAAAATAACAAGTCTAAATGATTTTTTATTTTAACAAAAATTATTGTATTAATATAGCTTTAGTGCGGACAAGTAATTATATTTGTTTCAATTAAGAATTTAAAAAGATATTAATAAAATAAAAAAAGCAAAACTCCATTGCTGCAGCTCCGACATGCCGTTAAACTATGAATAGATAAAATTATCTCGACCCATAAGAAGCATTTCGTAGCATAATAGGTAGCGTCATTGCCTCGTAACCCATAGGTCCTGGGTTCGTGCCTGAGTTTGGTCGAAAATTTTTTAAGTATATTTTTGGGTGATATAATTTTAATAGATTAATTCTCAAAATGATTGCTCATTATAATAGAAAAATTCCCATAAAATTAATTTCTAATTTTTAATGTATTTCAATCATTTACACACGTTATACATTTAAATTTACACGTTTACGTGTGTTAATTGGAACATCTAAGATGATTTGTTAGATTTAACACACAAAGAAGTTTGTGAAAATGGCGACTGCCGAGTTACACACGTAAATATGTTATTTTAACACACTTAAATTTTCAGTATATGTGCGTAAAAGTATCATAATACACATTTTATGTGACATACATTATCTAGTTAATGTGAACATTTACACACATAAATGCATAAATCTACACATCTGTGTTTAAAATTTATATTTGTACATTAACATATACAATATACTTTATTTTTATTTTTAATTATAGTGTTTTCAAAAGTTTATATTTTAATATTAAATTGAATAAAGAACTACAATATTTATTATTTCAAATTTTATGTAATCTTTTATTTTAATTACCTTAAGTAATTGATTATAATTATGTATTATTTAATAAGAACCTTAATTAAAATGCTTCGTATGCAAAAAATATTTTTATTGAACAAAATGCATATATTAAATTAGTCATTAGATTCACTAATCAATTGATATATATATATATATATATATATATATATATATATATATATATATATATATATATATATATATATATATATATGAGTGAATTGGACATGCCTAACCTTACCAATTAAATAAATTATTTAACAATAAATTATTTATATACGCTTATTTTTTTTTTTTTTTTAATAATTGTTTGATTAATGGAAAATTAAATTTTTAATAAATAAGGAATTAGATATTGTTTAATAAAAAATTATTTGCTAGTATGAAAAAATTATTTTTTTTCATACAAGGAAAATTATTCTACAGATCTTTATTTTTTCTTAATTAGTATTAATTACTTATGATTATTTAATTATTTGTTTAATTTAAATTTATAAGCGCTTAAAAATAATAAAATGTTTATAGTAATAAACTATAAATATATAAAATTATCTCGACCCATAAGAAGCGTTTCGTAGCGTAATAGGTAGCATCAATGCTTCGTAACCCGTAGGTCGTGGATTCGCGCCCCAGTTAGGTTGAAAATTTCTTAAGCGTTTTTTTAGGCGATATAATTTTAATAGTTTAATTCTCAAAATGATTGCTCATCATAATAGTAAAATAATAGAGATATATTTCAATTATTTACACACGTTATATGTTTAAATTTACACGTTTACGTGTGTTAAATCAAACATCCAATATGAGCTGTGGATTTAACGCACAAAAAAGTATGTAAAATCGTCGACAGCCAAATTACGCACGTAAGTGTGTTATTTTAACACATCTTAATTTGCTGTGTAGGAGAGTAACCTCTGTTGGGTCACGGATCTTGCTGTGACTTGCAAATATGTTTTTATTCATAAAATCATGAAAAAAGCCGCGAGCATTCAGTTTAACGCTCGATCATTTGAAGATTATGAGCTATTTTGTTCAATTACTTTAAAAAATCATTGTTTATAATATTGAATATTACTCTCCAATGGAAGCTTCCAACTTCATTCTGCAAAGTCCTAGTGAAAGTTAAGATTAAATCCTTTTTTTTTAAAAAAAAAACGCGTTCAGAAAGCTCAACTTGTTCAAAAGTTATAGCAAAATGAAAAACATGAAAAAAATCAGCACAATAATTTCATGAAAATTTAAGTTTACTTTTATGCTAATTTTTATAACAATTTTTATTTTTCCATCACTTTTGAATGAGTTGAGCTTTTTGAACACGTTTTTTTTTAATCAAAAGGATTTAATTTTAACTTTTACTACGATTTTATAGAATGATCTTGGAAACTCCCATTAGGGAGTGATATTCAATGATTTTTCAATAAAATCTTTAAAAGTTTAACAAAATAGCTCATAATCTTCGAATGATTGAGCGTTAGACCTAATGCTGACGGTTTTTTTCATAATTTTATGTATAACAGCATATCCGCAAATTACGGCAAGATCCGTGACCCAAACAAGGGTTACTCTCCTAGCTAGTGTATGCAGAATGTTTACCATACATGTAATAATTTTTTCTTCAATAATAGTTATTTTTATACAAAATGAAGTATATCTCGCGGTTAATATGTGAAATAGTAATATTTACATTCAAATTTTTTTCCGTGTGATATTAGTTCCTTATACGGCCTTCTTCGAACATAAAATCAGTTATGTCCTTTGGTCGTTTTTTTACGTGAATTCTGAGACCCGAACATTGCTTGCTGCTTGAGTACAACTCTGACTTCTGCTCAAGTGAAAAATATTGTCCTCAATTTATATTTCATTTCAATACGGCCAAAAGACATATATAACTAATACGCAACATCAGAAACATTAATACTATTAACTGTACATCAGTTTTCAGGATACATTGGACAAAAACTATATCTTGAAATTCAAAATAATTCATGACATAGAGAGTGTATATTTCTCTTGTCAATTAAGTTTTTTAGATTTTATTTTTTCATATGTCTTTGAAAATGATTTTTATTGAAAAAAAAAATAATAATAACTTTTTTCCTGTAGGAAATTTATTGTAATTTTAATATTTTTTTGCAACATCAATTTTTTAAATTATGAAACATATTAAAATTAGAATATTTGTATTATTAAGTTTACTTAAATTATAAAAGAATAAATCCTAGTGGAATTTTAAAACAGTTTGTAGCTAGATGTTAGCTAGCATTAAACAAAATAACTTAATATTAGCTAATCTCTTAGCCAGAAACAACGTCAATATTCTCACCCTCTTAGCTACATTCTATCTAGCATTTAACTATTAACATACCCTGGTAGAAGTGTGACCATAAAAATTGGTGTCTATAAAAATTTGATGTTATTAGTAATAATAATGTCAAAGAAATGGTCATAAAATGTTCAAAAAAGCGTTTCAATTTCTACCACGGTATATTTATATAAAATATTAAATAAAAATTGTAGAAATTGGAAATTTATTAATGTTTCAAAGTAAAACTAAATAAAACCAACTAAAATATTTTTCTAACGTTATTATCTGTAAATTATTAAAAATATTTTTTTTAAATTAAATTTTTATTCTATTTTAATGAAAAGTTTAATAAACTAATTTAATAAATAATGTATACATTAAGGATTTCCAATGAATTTTTTTTTTTTATATATATATATATATATATATATATATATATATATATATATATATATATATCATTTTGATCATCACTCTTCACTTGTGCATGAATACTTTCAGTAAAATAACTAAACTTATTGTTATCACTATTTTCACAGAAATATTCCAACTCTTGAATTTTTTTTACAGAAACACTTAATACTTCATTGTCACAATTAAGTTGTTCTTGAACATTTTCTGTGTAATTTTCATTTGTTACAGAATTACTACATATTTCTTTTTTATTATTACTTTCAGAAGTTAGTGTACTTTTATTTTAAATCAGATTCCTTATTAAACTCTTGCTCCCATTGTTCAAGGTCTTTTTTTCTTTCATAATACGTAATATGTTTAATTCTTTTATAGACATTTCTAAAACTTTTTCAAGTCAATCTTCTTGAGTATGGTCAATGTCCCAATTGCTACTCACGAACCTATTACTAGCCGCTCATTGTTAAACATTTTTTTTCGTATCTAAATAACATTGAGCGGTTAGTAATAGGTTCGTGAGTAGCGATTGGGACATTGACCATTTATTCAATAAAAACTTAACCTTCAAATTCGACAAGCAGTTGAGCGCCGTGTACCAACCTATACATATACCTTGATACCAAGTCATAGATGTGTACAAAAAATTTTGTTTATAACGCGACAGACATAATCAATTTGATAAAAAATTAAAAAAATTAGTTTAATTGAGTATTATTATATATTTTATAATTTGTATTAGTATCAATTATATATTTCCAATGTATTTAAAATTAATAATATTAATTTTCTCGTTTTTTTTTAAATAACATTTTAAGATTAGTTAACGGGTTTTCAGCTGTAAGTTAACAATGAATTACTTATTTTTTTAGTTAATAAATCTAGCTAACTGTTAATAAGTTAACCAGCCAAGCTAGTAAGAAAATTGAATAATTAATATTCTAATAAAATCCGTTATGTTTAAATTATTTCGAAAAGCGATTATTATTCAGTACCGCTCAAAAATTCGATAAAACCATGTAAAAAAAAAGAGTGGAAAAAATTATTATATCTTGGAAAAAAAGTGTCGTAGAAAAATTCCAAAAAATAGTACATTATACAACATTTAAGGAGTAAAGTCTTATATTTCTCCTGAGGGTAAATTTGCGACCCTCGCCTCGTTCCGCTCACAAGGGTCGCAAATACATGAGGGAGAAATAAACTTTGTTGTCAAGTTGCATATAGTGCTTTATATTCACCTTAACCGCAGCCACTTTATTAACTTAAAAAAAACGGGCTTAATTAAAAAAAATTGAAATTAAAATTTTTCATAGAAATTTTCAATAAAATATTAAGGCGACCTCGGAACTTAGGTTAGGTTTCATTTCTTAGTTTACAAATCATACTTTTAATACATGAAATTTTTCAGATTTTTTAATTTTTCACCATTCTTTGATACCCATAGAATGGTGGAAAACTTATAAATCCAAAAAATTTTACAAAATAAAACTTTAATTTGTAAACTACGAAATAAAAATTTAACCTAACCACCGTAGTCGCCTTAAATTTTATAAATTTTTTATTTTGTGGGAGAAATGAAATTTACTGTGAGAAAAGAACTTATCTCTCGCTAAGTTTCAGAGAAATGAATTTTATGGAAGATAAGTACATTTCTCCCGTAAAATTTTAGACTAAGACATAGTTTTTTTTAAAACCACTTTTCAAGTTAATAAAATGGCCATTTCTGTTGGAGTGGTAATAAAAAAGATTTTAAAGTACTCTTCAAGAGCTTTCAAAATCGATGTATACAATTATTTTCCAAGTTTTTTATTATGTTAAAAAAGTAACTTGAAAATAAACATTTTTTTTCCAATATTTGTCTGATTTTCTGCAAAAACTACAAAAATCCTCAACTTTAAAGCTTCATAACTTTAGGGAAAATCATTGTAAAAATTTAAAAAAAAAAGTAAATGAAAGCTATTTTAGAGTACTTAAAAATATATTTTTTTCGGATTTTTTTATATCATACTAGAAAACTGTCTGAGTAAATCTATCATTAAAAAAATTGTAAAAATGTTTATTTTTAAGTTATCTTTTTAACATGGTAAAAATCTTCGAAAGTAATTTTATACATCGATTTTTTGAGCCTTCGAGGAGTACTTTAAAATCTTTTTTTTAGAATTTTTCTACGACACTTTTTTTCCAAGATATAATCATTTTTTCCACTCTCTTATTTTCATGGTGTTGTCGATGTATTAAATTAAAAGCGATATGAATTATTTTTAGTATGAAGTTTAAATTGGTAACTGAATCTCAAAAATTGGATACCATAAATTAGTGATTCTGAGTAAATCTATTTCAATTCAATTGATGTAGGAGATACAAATTTGAAGAAAACTCTACATCAAAGCTGAAAATTACAGTTCTTCAGTATCTGACGTTGGAACCATTAACTTTAATTTCATTCATTAATCAATTACGTTTTCCATCACATCAATATTTTTACTAACAAAAATGTTAATAATTTATTCAAATAGCTGACAAGTTTTGAATTTATCTTCTTATTTTTCATTTTAACAATTTCAAACAAAACGAAATATTGTAAAGTTGAATTAGACTGCATATATATACATTATAAATGCTGTTCAACAATCACGAAAGAACAATGAACGATAAAATAGCGATAAAGTTTAATATTAGGATAAAAAATTGTTAAGTTTCAATAAAAACATTTAATGAATTTATTTTGTATAATTTCATTGTTAAATTGATTAAAATTCTAATCTTACTTAAATTTACTTCTCAGATGATCATCGTTACATTGCAATTTGAAGGATCTCTGAATCATTTCTTTTCTAAAATAAAAGCCAAAATAAAAATAATACTAATAAAAATAATAATAAAAATAAAAGTAACAATATATTTTGTAGAAGAAACGGCTTTACATCACGCTCCTTGAAACAAAAGATGAACATGGTAGAAAATAAGAAAAAAAAAAACTAAAAGTGGAAAAAGAAGATGAATAATAAAGAAAAAAAAGGAGTATAAGAATGTCAAACAAAAAGCTCCCTAGCATGATCGTACAATCGCATTATCAACGTCGTAACGAGTCTACCTTAATGCAACTCATGAAGACTTTTGCGAGTTATTTATAGTGCCTTTTCGTGTGGCGTCAAGATTTTGTGCTCCGCGTTAAAGAATGCCTCAAGAGAGAAAGCTACGCAATATTAAAATAATGGTTATCACATTTTTTTTGTATCACATATAAATTTTGTATTATTTTTAAAATATTTTATCTACTTTTATTTTCAGGCAGATTTTATTTTTAATGCAGTTTTCGGATTGTGTTGATAGCTTATTTTTAAGGAAATTGTCATATTTCAAATTAAAATATTATAAGATGCCCTACTGAAAAATCTCAGGTGAAAAATCACCTGATTTCTCAGGTGATTAATCATGCCAAAATCTCATGTGATAATTTTTTTGGTTTTTACACGTTTCAAACCATGCTTAGTCAATTGCGAACTATTTTTGAAAATTTTTGAAAAATTGAACTTAGAAAATTTTTTGTAAAATAAGTCAAAATTTTTTCTAAGACCAAATTTTTAAAAAAATTTCCAAGTTTAAATTTTTAAAAAAATTTCCAAGTTTAAATTTTTAAAAAATTTTCAAAAATAGTTCGCAATTGACTAAGTATGGTTTGAAACGTGTAAAAACCAAAAAAATCGTCACATGAGATTTTGGCATGATTAATCACCGGAGAAATCAGGTAATTTCTCACCTGAGAATTTTTAGTAGGGTGGTTATAGAAACAAAATTATGAGATAAGAAAATTTTAAAAATAACTTTGCATCAAAATATTCAAATATAACGTAAAATAAGTTTTTTTAAATAAATATGTTTCATAAAAATATTTGATGTGCTGATAATTGAAATTTCGAAACGCATTGAAATTGGCACCACTGGTACTATGACTATACTTTTTATTATTTCTACACTTGCAAGATCTGATTCTTTTATTATTATTCAAATATGTTCTTAAGGAAATATCCAGTGTATAATATTTCAATAAGGAATTTAGAATTAAGAGTGTATAAAAATTTTTGTAATTTGTAACTAGGTTTATTTTCAAGTTAGGATATTGTTCCTACTTAATTGGTATTTAAATATTTAAAATTCACATTTTCAAATATATCAAAATAAATATTCTACATTTCTTTACCTTTGCTAGTAGCGGCAAGAATCTCAAATGGTAGAACCGCAAGCGCACCTACCAACAAAAACAATTTTCCAAATGAAAATTGCCATAATTTTTTATTACACTTTTTTTGATTTACACTATATTCGCACCATGTTTTCACCTTCATTGCAGATTTCTTCATTTTTATTGTGTTGTCTTAAGATTAATCAATAACGATTATTAGATTCTAACGATCACGCTATGACATTCGCAAATCTGATTATATTTCCTAAATATCGACATAAGTGAAAATCCTCTCGATATCTTTTTTTAACTGAACAATGGTATCTTTATGATGTGCCAATGAGGTTATTAATTAATTTTCATAATTTTTATTATGAATCTTTTAAAAAAATATATATATGGATTATATTTTGTTAATACACGTGTTATTTACTTGAAAATTGCAATAATTCATATTTGAGTTCTTTAATGAATATAAAATTCCTTTAATTTTACCAATTATCATTCGCTAAATAATGTACACAAATTTCTATGGTTTGATATTTAAAAATTATTAGAAGAACAGTTTCGAATTCAATTCACATTTGCAGAGTTTAAGGCTGTTTTGATCGGTCATATTTCGATGTCGCGTGTATTTTAAAAACAATGAATGCACTTTTTGTACTTGATAATAATTTTCAAAACTAATAAAAATTCACCAATCAAACCGTAAAAACACGAAATTTTTTTTCTCTTAACACAGTATATATTATAAGAAGATTTAGTTATCATAAATTTATAATAATTTCATATATCAAATACACATTAACTTTCTTATTTTAATTCTTGACACTTACCACTCACATCAATTATTAAGTTATCTAGCAATTATCAAATTTTTCAAAAACCAAAAAAAACAATAATCCGTAATTAAAGATTAGTTGTCTAAAGATGAGCTAAAAATAGAATATATAATAAACTTTGCGGATTGAAAATTGAAAAGAGGCGCGCGCGTGTTTCGCATCAAGGGCGGCACCCTTACTATTTGTCTTGTGTATAGTATACAAAATAAAGTAAAAATTAAAATGTACAATAGCTCTAGCGCATATGTATTGCCGCGTTGAAGTACCCGGCGCTACTGGTATTGGAGGCTGGAAAAGAGGAAAGATTCGCAAGCGCATACGACGACGAAGTCGACGCGCGCGCACCACCCTCTTTTCGTCGTTATTGTATTGCGACAACCAAGAGAGGGGTGTATACACAGGAGTAAAAGCAGGTAATAAAAAGGCGCGACGACGACGACGAGGTACACGAAGATTATAAATACGACGTTACTTACTTGCAAAACCAAAAGCAAAGCCCAAACCAGTTTGGCATTTTAAAACAACTGTTATTGACAAATATGAAACTTAAAGAGTTTTACTTAATTACTTCAAAGTACATTTGAAGCAAAGATTTTCGCAGTTACGCGAATTTTCAACCTTTTATTCATAACGACACCAAAATTGTTGGCATATTTTTTCAAATTTTTTAAACAATAGTTTTTAATACTGTTTATTAAAGTATACTTTAAATGCATTTTCGAACATACTGACAAATAACATAATTGAATCCTTTGTTTTTCATTATTTTAATAATTCTAATAAAAAATTGAATGGGGAGGAGTTTTTAATGAAATGTTTGAACCTTTTAGAGTCGTATTTCAAAATATTTAACAAACTTTTAACAAATTTTTTTACTTGAAAAAAAAACGAAGTACAAAATTATCATATTTCTTGTTGCTAATTTAAAAGAAGCTTCAAAGTTTCTCTTTGCAAATCGGAGACTATTTTTATTTTAACAATTCAAAGTATAAAGTAATCGCTATTTTATCACGAAAGGTTCTAGAATTTTTATTAACAGCAAAACTGTCCTTTATTATATATTTATTATTGATAATTTAAATCTTTTAAAATTTTTAAAATGAAATTATTTTTTAATTAAGTAGAAAGGTAACGATGAAAAGATAAAAAAATTTCAAAATAAAATTTTTAACTCTTATTTTACTTGAAATGTCTATAATTTCAAAAACTCAAATTAAAGTCTACCCATTTCCTAAGTCTTGTTTTATTTTCAATAAAAATTAAAAATAAATATTACTTAAATAAATTGTATAAAATCAATGTTCATTACTTATTTTTGTCTATTACCATGCACATGCACTTTAGAAACATAAATAATTTGACTTTTCATTAAAGTAATTTGTAATGAAACAAAAACCTACCAAGGTAGCAATTGAATTAAAACGCCTCCTTTTTCAAAAAGTTAAATCGAATACTTTATTATAAAGTATGTTTTTAATTAAACACGGTAATTAAGTTCCTCCAAATATTAACAAACTTTCACTGCTTTAATGATTTTTTTTGACTTTTTGAAAAACAGAAAATTTACGATGTTGGTAAAACGCTTTCGTTAGTATTGCAAAGAAATTTCGGTATTTAAAACTGCATACTGGTTGAAGTACAGCATTTTACTTATTACTTAAAATAAAATCAAATTTATTCCAATCGCATTCAGCAGGCTAGTTTGTTTTATTTAAAAATAACAAACATTTTAGCTAACGTAAAAGTAATGATTAATTATAATAGTGGTAATAGGGCGGTAATAAATAGTTTGACATAAAAAATTGGAAATATTTTAAATTATTATTTAGAAATATATTTGTATATAAATACTGGTTAGATAAAAATTTATTTTCCATAATATTTTTTTTCATTGAGTTAATTGAAGAATGAAATTTACGTCCCATTTTATGAAGGTTAAATTAATTCTGTACTTTTTATTAAAAATATATGTAATATACAAATTTAAATTTAGGTTTTTCATAATAAACTTAACATTTTCATGATTTTGGTTTCAGAATTTTCGTAACTTTCAATGATTTGCGAATCTTTATACACTGAAAAGACGCGTAGTCTTTTTCCAACGAATTTTTTAACTAAATTTGTTGGACGATTTAGAAAGAAAAGAACGTGATTCTTTTCCTTTGAATTTTTATCTAATCATGAAATTCCCTAACTAATCTTATTTTGAATTTACCCTTGTTTGAATGAAAATGAATTGACACTTAATTTTACTTTAACCTTGAACCTTTTAATTGAATTAAATTTAAGTTTACACTGTATTTGACTTTACCACTAATTTTTACAGACAAAGATCTATTATTTTGCAAAAGAGAAATTAAATGAATCTACTGATACAAAGCAACTAACCTTGCGGTTGTAGTTGCTTTGTTTTAATTGATTTATCTAAAATTTACACTTTATTTATCGGGAAAGGATTCACTCAATAAATACACAAATATAAAGGGAAAAAGCCATGTAGCATAAAAAACCCTTGATTTATTCCCTACAACTTTACACGCTATTTGCCGCACGATTATATTTTTATTCGCACGCACGCACGCCAAAATGTAAGAAGAAAAAGGCACAATGAAAATTTGTATAGCCGCGGCTTTGGTGGGCGAAGGTGATGCGTTGATTCGCAATCGACCGTTCGTCGCTGTACGGAAATCTTCCGTACCTTAAAGCACTGATCGCTTTTGAAGAAGAAAACTAGATGTTTTCAAGAAGAGAACCGATTGCTCTCGAAAATGAATAAACCGCCCTAGGCGAGGTCACGCTTGATACTAACTATTTTTTCCGCGGCACTTGAAAAGTCTTCCTGTTCTCTCCCCCCATTTTGTCTATGAGCTGACTTAAGGGAGGTGAGAACAGGCGACTGTAAGTGCTGCCGCTCATCATCGTTTTTGATTTTTACATAAATTTGTGTTGCGACGCAACATACACTAATAAACGCTTTAAAATTACAGTATAAGTTCTTAGTAACTTGAATTAGCTAATATAACCTATAATGAATAATTAATTAGAATTTTTTTAACTATAAAACTTGAAATTGAATTACAGAAATTTGTTTAGCTAAATAAATATCTTTTTGTTCATAAAATAAATTTAATATCGTTTAAGTACGCTGCTGTTTATTACATAATTAAATTTAATAAGCAATCATTATAGATTAAAATGTATATTTTTAATGAAAAGAATAAGCAAGTACATTTTTAATATTCAAACCGCACATTTTTACAAAAAAAAAAATCTTTTTCGCAATAGTCTATTTTTCTTTTCGCCTTGTTTTTTTCTTTGCCAATGTACGCGCCTGTTTGACTTTTTTTTTTTTGTTTTTAATACTCTCGCACTCGAATCAAAAGTATAAGGCAAACGTTGCCAGAACCTTTACAATTCCAAATCACATGTATGTACACGTCTATGTGTACATATATGAATGTACATACATAAGTTTAAGAAGAGTCTCAGGAGGAACTTCAAACGGTTTTTACTCAACCGTTTCGATTTCAAAATCATGCGGCAGGATCACTCGATGGTTTATTAAGGTATTGAGCTTGCGCTATTCACTACTGCATTCGGATTAGCCTAATTTTAATCGATTTAATCATAAAAAAGATATCTCAATATGAAAATTAAACAGTATGCAATAAAATTTAATACGATTCTGATGACATTATATTATTACACGGAGAGAAATGTTATAATTAATATAATTATAGATTGTATTAAAAATTACCATATTGTATTGGAAGAGTGTAATGTTTCTGTGTTATAAGAAAAATTACTTTGTCACATAGTAAAATTTGTGATAACAGATATTATTGTTGTTTAATTGATTGTTATTTAATTTTTTCTAATTCTATTTTTTCATTAATTTAATTTTTTTAAATAAATGACCTTTGAAAAAAATCTGATCTGGAGTGGAGTCAAACCGAGTGCCTCGAGGATGCAAAGCGTGATATAGTGTTTTTTATTACTCAAGTATTTTTGTCTCGCTTGTCTGAATCAACTAGAACTCGTTGATAATATGTAACTGAGGTTATAGATTTAAAAAAAAAGTATAAAAGTTATGTAATAAGCCCAGTCATTATTGACTTAGTGGCTATGATTTAAGGAGATTTAACTCTTTGGAAAAAGTAATTTAGTACAAAAATGTACCTAATATTAAACGCTATTTAAAATATTTACATTATGGCTCGCAGTGCCATTTAACAACTTATAGTGTTAATATCACAATTGAGATTACGTTAAATTGTTAAATGAATAAAATTGAGATTTTGTTGATGCCAATTTTGTTAGTATTATTATATATTGTCCATGATATGACGTGATCTTAACGAAGTTTGAGTTACAATAATACATATGTTTGTTTTTACTAAATGATTTTAGGTTAATTAATCTAGCCAATCTAATTTTAACTTTTCGAAAACTACTTTTAGTTTACAATTATTGGCTTTAATTTGGTCTTGTAATAAAGAATTTTGTGAGCTGATTATTTTAATGATTTCATCTATGAAACTGATGAATAAGTTTTCAATAATATCAGTTGTTATATTGTCACTCGTCATAGTTTCCTTGAGCGTAAGTAGTGAGATGTGTGAAGTTATGTGTGTTTGTATTACTTTTGCATAACGTTGCATCTGCATAAGATATGAGTGGTTGAGTGAATCTTGATTGAATGGTCCGTGCGATATTCCTCTTCTTGGCTTAGCTTTGATAAGATCATAAGCAAATTTTAGGTACACTGTTGAAAATATATGCATGAAATTTAATGTGAATGTACTGGAAGCAAAATTCACGTGAGTGCATTAAACACAATTTAATGTAGATACATAATTCTCTATGAATTATACTTGAAATTTTATATGCAAGCGAATTAGATTTAACGTAATTTGGTTCAGAAAAAATTTAATACTCACAAGGAGAGTGTTTCACCTTCGGGTCACCGTTTTTGCTCAAATTTTGGAAATATTTTCTAGATGCAGAAATATGAAGAAAGCCAAAATTTTAGAGGCCAACGCTCAATATTTCCCTAGTTACAGGCCATCGAAGAAAATCACTAAAAAAGTTACTAGATTTTCAAACGTTTATAGTTCCTCAGAATTATTAGCTAGAAGCTTAAACCTTTTTTTAAATGAAAGCTGAGCTCAAATCTGAGATTGTATATTTAAGATATTCCATCTCAAAATATTATTTTTTCCCAAAGTTAGAGCGTAATAAAAATTGGACCTGAATTTTAGCTTTTATTATTAATTAATGTTTTAAACAAAAAATTCAGGTCCAATTTTTATTACGCTCTAACTTTGGGAAAAAATAATATTTTGAGATGGTATAGGTACTATTTCGACAGGATTTGAGCTCAGCTTTCATTTAAAAAAAGGTTTAAGCTTCTAGCTAATAATTCTGAGGAACTATAAGCGTTTGAAAATCTAGTAACTTTTTTAGTGATTTTCTTCGATGGCCTGTAACTAGGGAAATATTGCAACGTCATAAATCTATATACTGAATGGCAAGATTGTTATTTATTTTTATTTTATTTATTGTAAAGATAAAAAAGCTATGTTCTTGAACTTAGTTAAATTTATTTATCAAAACATTCAATACTTATAATAAAACTTTACTTTACTTTATCTTTAAGGAACTTAGTGTGAATAAAAAAAATAAATTGAATCGAGAGGAATTTTTGAAATAGCAGCAATCTTGCCTTCTTCTCTCTGCAAATTGGATCAACCAATGATGGTTCTGTAGGTCCTTTTTAATTTAGACGATACACAAAAAACATGATATTTATATTTGATATATATCACATTTAGACTCACAGGATTTGTTTTTGGTAAGGTTAGGTCTCAGAAATGAATGATACATTATCTTAGATTGAGCATGGCCATTAGGCATCTTTTCTTAATAACTCGTTTATTGCCTACAGCTTCTACATGCTACAATTAATCTTTTAAACCGGAAAGGAATAGTTTATCTAAAAAGTTATCAATTTAAGTAAACAATTTAATATATGCAAATCCCTAGTCATACGAACAAAAGAAAAATAGATATCATTTACGTTAAGTCACGGATTTACTGATTCTATATAATTAAACCATATAAAAAAAAAATCTCGAATATTAAAACAAAAATCTAAACAGTTAATATCGAATTTCGAATTAATCTTCTGGCCAACACGTGGTTTGGCTTTCCTTTTTTGTATGCCTGGCAAATTAATAATAAAAGGAGAACCTGTAACAAAAAAAAATGCTGAAACAAAAAAAATAAGCCTAATCCCTGGTTTTAGCAACCGATTCGCTATCTGGTACAGGTACCGAAATAGCACACGGAGAAGAGCAGTCTCTAGGACACCCTTTTATGCCAACCATCGGCTTTTTTGTTAAATCGCAGTAATTAATCATGCAGATTAATTTCCACTCGGAGCCTTTCGGGGGAACCCCTAGTCACGCTCCTATTAATGAGGTTGTTAGTGTTAGTAAATTCCACAAAAAAAAAAACACTTTTTTCTAAACACTAGCACACAAAACAAAATTTCTTTTTTTTCTTTAGAGCATTTGCACACAGCACTACCACTAAATTGAGCATGCTAGAAAATGATACACGGTCTCCATCTTGAATGCACTTCCACCTTGGCCTTCACTTACAATTCTCCGTGTAAAGCAGCACACTTGTAGCAGAGCGTTTTCTTTTTCGAAGAGATCCGGGAGTCAGAGAGCGAGAATGCCACGTGCACGGGGTTTTATTCGCCGTGACCAAATGACCATCTTAACTATCTACTTAGATACTTCAGATTGCGCACAGCGCCGCTCTTCATATACGTGCTGTTATTCTCATGCACATGTACAGCTAGAATATAGCCCTAGTTACTTAGATAAACTACCACCTTGAAGTAATAGACATTAGTTGTAGATAAATTTCCTAATTATCTGTTAGTTATGTTAAATTGTTCTATTATTATTGTTATCTAACTATCCTTTAATGTTAGTTAGTTAATTTGGAAGGATTTTATGCAATTAAGAAAGTTACTAGGAGTAGATAAAATGCTTAGTGTCTTTTGCCCCTTTTACGCTCATGATTTGAAATATCCATACAAGATGTAATATTATCCGAGTTATGAGTACTCATGAGTATCTACATTACGTACATTAACTAATGATTCACATTGTAGCCCTTTTTTTCACCTATTAGTCCTAATTGATTATAATATGCATTATAAACAATGAATCACATGCAACAGTTAGTGTAGTAAGGTAGTAATGCTAACGCGTCGCGTCTCTTCCTCTCTCTCTCTCACTCCGGATCGTGATTGGTTCAGCTGAGGCGCTGCCTATTCGTGTGCCGCGCGCTCCAGTTCGGTCCTCTTGGACAAGTTAAACGGCGCGTTTTCCATTTGAATTTGAATTTACTTATCATTTATAAAAAATTTTAAAGATTACAACTTTTTGTTATTTAAAAATTAATTGATACTTTTTCTACTCATTTAAGATGAAAATAAAATTTTTTCAATAAATACTTTGATTTATATAAATAAAAAAAGGAATTTTACTCTTTTTTTATCGACCGAGTTTTATGAAATCGAAGTACTTTTATTATTTTTAATAAAAACATATTGTATAATTTAGACCCGTTGCAATATTGAGCGTTGGCCTCTAAAATTTTGGCTTTCTTCATATTTCTGCATCCAGAAAACATTCTCAAAATTTGAGCAAAAACGGTGACTCGAAGGTGAAACACTCTCCTTGTCAGTCAAATTTTAATATAGAAATGCAGTGTATTTGTAGCACAAAAACATTGAATTTAATACTGTTCGAATTTGCAATTAAAATAATGTATGCATATATTAATTTTCATTAATTGAAGATTAAACTTTATATGCAACTGTAGTGAATTTCAAGTGATTTTATTCAACAAAAATTTTACGCTGAAACTTATGTACTCGGCTTTTTGCCAAAGATTCTCTTAAATTTTATTTTGTTAATTATTATATGATAATCAATTAAATAGTGAAATGATTATTTAGAATATCAAATGTAAAATATAGAAATATATGAAACATAAAATATAAAAATATATAAAATATAAAAATATATAGAGTATTAAATATAAAATAAATTATTATAATTAATTATTTCTCTCATAATGAGAATGGCTTCTTAATTTAAATATTCCATTTTCCAAGTGCAAAAAATTAAGTTTTATGACTTAGGGGGGTAATTCAACCATTTATGTTAATCCACCATAGAACAACCATATCATTTATAATATGTTGATTATTATTTTCGGTACAATTTAATTATATTTATTTATAATTCATGTTGATGCAATTAACATTATAACGCAGAAAACGCATAAAAACGTATGAAAAAATGTTTTACCTAAACGGGGCTCGAACCCACAACCTTTGGGTTACGAGGAATAAACGCTATTTGTTACGCTACGCTACGCTTCACACGTAACCCGCGTAAAAAATTCGTATTGCCAAGATATTGGTGGAACAATATCCAACATTTCGAATTTATTTAAAAATCTCTTGGCAAAATTTTTCCAATATTTCGCCAACATTTATTATTTATCAATCCCTAGGGCCAAAACCCACATTATTCTCACATTTTGGCAATATATTGGATATTGCTATATCAATATGTATAATGATAAATAATTTCAAATAAAAAATAAAAGTTCTAGCACATTTAATTAAAAAGTCTTTAACTTTTTTTTATATCATATCTATAAGGTATACAATATAGGTGGTATTAAAATCTTTAATATAATATATGAAAATAAAATATTGGTAAATTAAATTCACAAATCTTTTTTTGCAGAACAAAAAATATATTTAATAAAATAATTTTTTAAGTCAAATTTTACGAATATAAATATAACAAAAAATCTATTATACTAATTGTATATTCACATTACGATTTGGTTGAAATAATTTCTAAGTAACAAATGTTAAATCAAACGTAATCGACCTAAATTGACTTATGTCATTTTTGTAAACAAGAACAAAATTAAATTATTTTTAATTTTAATAAATACAACTTAAAGAAAATAATTCATATATTTTATTGTTCAAAATGTTTCATTAATTTGAATAATGAAGATTCTTTATGTCTTCAATGTAATAATAATTCCATAAATTATTTTCTGAAAATTTCTTTAATTTCACAATTAAAAACATTATACAAGCGACCTTATTTTTACGAAAAAATAATTAAATGTCCTAGAAATCAGTCATTTCAAGCTCAAACATTTTTTCTGATTTTTATGATGGTTTGCTGTATCAAGAAATGCTCTGTCCAAATAAAATATTAAGTGATCCTAACAATATATTTTTTACGTGGTATTCTGACGGCGTTAGAATTTTAAAATCTTCCAAATACAATATTTGGACGTTTTATTTAACAATTAATGAACTTCCTTACAAAGAACGACACAATATTGAAAATGTGTTGTTAATTAGCTTGTGGTTTAGAAAACTGAAATCTAAAGTTAATCTCTTTTTAACTTTCTTAAAAAATCCATTAAAAAAATTGTATAAAGGTATAGATTTTGAAGTACCCAACGTAGATAGATCTATTAATATTAAAGGTATAATTATAAATGGCACGTGCAATTTGTCAGCTAAAGCGATTTTTCTAAACATGTGTCAATACAACGGTAAATTCGGTTTTCAAATATGCAAACAGGAAAGCATTTTAATTGGTAAATCAAGAGTAGACCCTTTTAAAAAGAAATTAACTTTGCGAACCGATGGCGAAACCTTTCTGCACGGTCAACAAGCTCATGTTAGTAATATCAAAGTTTGCGATGTTAAGGGACCAACAATGCTCTCTAAAATTGTACCAAAATCCATCACATCAACTTGTAGTCCAGGGGCAATCTACATAAGTCGTGGCTAACCGAGGTCCTCGATTCTACCCAGGTTCTTTTTATATATATTTTAATCTGCTGATTCGGAATTTTTTGGGTAGAAAGTCTGAAAATAGCAAATTTAATAATTAATAATAATTTTTATAAACAAATTATAAAAATGCGTTTTTTCTAGAAAAAAAAAATTTTTATCATATTTTTAGGTCATTTTGAGCAAAAAAGGTTCTCATGAACATATTGCTAAAATGCACTGAATCGTCAGAAAAAAATCGCAAAGTTTGAAAAAACGCGATTTTTCAAAACTTTGACAGCCTATAGGTCAGTTTCTACTGCTTTAATTTTAACTCACAATAGCTTAAATTGTTTGTTAAAATATAAACTTAAAGATACACTAGTTGTAGACAGTATTTATAATGAGTACATTACCCATGAATCGCTCAAAAAGTATTGTATACGCGTTATTATTGTTATATTTATATTCGTAAAATTTAACTTAAGAAATTATTTTATTAAATATATTTTTTGTTCTACAAAAAAAAGATTTCTGAATTCAATTTACTAATATTTTATTTTTGTATTTGATATTTAGTCAATTTAGCTAAATTTGAGCTGAAATTGAGTTGAATTTTGCTAACTTTCAGCTAAAATTAAGTCAAATTTAGCAAATTTTCAGCTAAAAAAAGAGGGGAATTAAGGGAAGTCAAAAAATGAGGGCCCATAAATAAGGGGCTTATTTCTGACGGCGGCAGCGGCGATATATTTTTAATAATATAGAGAGATTAAAGATTTTAATATCACTTATAGATATGATATAAAAAAAAGTTGAAAACTTTTTAATTAAATGTGCAGAAACTTTGATTTTTTATTTGAAATCATTTATCATACATATTGATATAGCAATATCCAATATATTGCCAATATGTGGGAATAATGTGGGTTTTGGCCCTAGGGATTGATAAATAATAAATGTTGGCGAAATATTGGAAAAATTTTGCCAAGAGATTTTTAAATAAATTCGAAATATTGGATATTATTTCACCAATATCTTGGTAATACGAATTTTTTTTACACGAGAAAGTGATAATTTTATATGTTTATAGTTTACTACGATAATCTTTTTATTTATATTATTTTTGACATTTGTAAAAGATGAAATAATTAATTGATGATAAATAATTAATAAAAAAAATTAATTTTTATATGCAAATGAATATTCTTTCATATATATATATATATATATATATATATATATATATATATATATATATATATATATACAGTGGGGTCCAATAAAAAAGAGCCACCCTTGAAAAAAAAAGTACTAATTTAAAAATTTTGTATCTCAACAGATAAGGGTCGTACAGAACTCTACGACCACTCATTTTAAACGCATTTGTAAGGACTTTTTAATGGTGTATTGGCAATTTAGTTTTGAGTACTTGTCTAGGAAATATTATGACTTAAAAATAGAAAAAAAAAATTTTTTTATTTGCCTGTGTTTAAGTTTAATAATTTTTCGGAAAATGATAGTAGAAAAATTTTACACGGCTAGTTTTAAAGGTATTTTGCTTAGTTTGAAATTTATATTTTAGTTTTTCTACTAGGTTCAAAATTAACCGAGATATAGAGATTTTTGTTAATCAAAAGGGTCTTTTTTATTTTTCCGATATCTGCTTAATGAGAGAAGATATAGAAAAATGCCAAATAAAAAAAGTGCATTTTTGTGTGTAGAATAACCTTAAATTTTTTCAAAATTTTTTGTACATTTTAATTTTTTTTTATATTGTTGCGGTATTCTTATATACATGTATACCATACTCTTATAAGAGTACCGCAACAATATCAAAAAAATTAAAATGTACAAAAAATTTTGAAAAAATTTAAGGTTATTCTACACACGAAAATGCACTTTTTTTATTTGGCATTTTTCTATATTATTCTATATATATTATTATCGAATAATATTTCTATATTATTATATTATATATATAATATTATTATTATATTATATTATTATATTATCATATTTCTATATTATTATTATATTATATTATTATATTATCATATTTCTATATTATTCGGACTTTTCGCCCAAAGGAACTTTCGCCAAAAGCGGTTTAAGGCGGGTTTGCATGGAGAAACGATTTTGAAAAATTATTGACATTTTACATTTATATATTTTACAGGTTATAAACATAAGAAGTTAGAAAGGAGATATGATATAATACTTTAGTACTTGAGTATTTACTTGAGTAATTACTTGAATAATTATTTGAGTGAATAGTCAAGTAAATACTTGAGTAAGTACTTGAGTAAATACTTGAGTAACTACTTAAGTAACTACTTAAGTAACTACTTGAGTAACTACTTGAGTAAATACTTGAGTAAATACTTGAGTAATTACTTGAGTAAATACTTGAGTAAATACTTGAGTAATTACTTGAGTAATTACTTGAGTAATTACTTGAGTAATTACTTGAGTAATTACTTGAGTAATTACTTGAATTATAACTTTGAAAAAATTTTTTAAATGGTTTTAAAATTAGAACTACGCTAAGAAAAACAATTTTTTATAACTTCTGCTCCAGTCGGACAAAAAAATAAATTGTATGCAAAGTTTTAAGCAAATCAATCGAGTAGTTTTCGAGATCCAATTTGCTTACCTAATACACACACACACGCACGCACCCACCCACCGAATGTGTAAGTATTATTAAGTATTATTAAAATATTGTATTTTACTTAAAAAGAAGAAACTTATTTTTCTTTTGTCTACCATTTTTTTATCGTGTAATTATTTCTGAAATTACAGCGATATTTTCATTGAAATTAAAATAGTGAATATTCCACTATTTCATTCACCGAAATTTCACTGAACTGTAGTGAGGCGATTTTAACTCACCCATTCAGTGAAAATTTCACTAGACTTCATTGGGATTCCACTGAATTATATTTAGAGAGTAGGTATACTGGATCTCAAATTCTGGTTATAATTCAAAAATTAAATTTATCTAGTACACCTAAATACTATGTTTTTCATCCCAGGCGGACGCATTCGGGTTTTTATGTGCAGAGAATCCTCAATCGATAAATAGATTAGATACGCGCCAGAAGCTCCAAAGTTTCCAATGAAAGATTCAAGGAAGATTCCAATGTAAGTTTTCAACAAACTTCCCGAAAGCTAAATAAAAGTTTCAGGAAGATTACATTGGAATCTTTCATGAAAGCTTCGCGGAAGATTTAGGAAACCTTAAGGGAAATATTCCAATAGCACTAAATGGAACATTACATAGAAGCTTCCAGTAAGCTTCCGGAAAGATTAAATGAAATATTATAGAAATGTTATTGGGAAGATTACTTTATATCCTGCAAAAAGCTTCCAGTAAAGTTTTGTGAAAGATTCCATCGAAACCTCTTGCAGCCTTCCACATAATACTACAGTAAGGATATTCGTACAGTAAGGAATTAATGTTCATGGAAGGTTGCGAGTAACTTCTCTGGAAGATTCCTCGTAAGCTTCTTGTAAGCTAATTAAAAGTTTCAGGAAGACTACATTGGAATCTTTTATGGAAGCTTTGCGGAAGATTTATGAAAGCTTACACAAAATATTCCGATAGCAGTAAATGGAACATTGCAAAGAAGCTTCCAGCAAGCTTTCAATGAGATTAGTGGAATATTACAGGAATGTTTTTGGGAAGATTAATTTATATCTTGCAAGAAGCTTCCGGAAACTTTTCGTGAAAGATTTCATTTAAACTTCCTGCAGCCTTGCAAAGAATATAACAATAAGAATATATTAATGTTCATGGAACGTTACGAGAAACATGTTTGGAAGATTTCGTGTAAGCTTTTTGTAAGTTAATTAAGAGTAGACCGGTTTCGCTGTCCTTGTCTAATTGAGTTTTTTGTTATTTATTCAAGTATTAATGGCTGCATCTGCAAATCAAGAGTTGAACGCAATAGATATTGTTATTATCAATATTTGCAAACAAGGAAAATTATATTGCATTTTTTTAGTAAAGTAAACAACGCATAAATATTATAAACATAACCTTTTACTTCAGCATTCCTTACTTTTTTCAAAAACAATGTAATTTAATTTTTTTTTCCTTGTGTATTAATATTACAATAATAATGTCCATTACGCTCAACTTGCAGATGCAACCATTAATAGTTAAGAAAATAACATTTTAACATTTAATTAGAAAAGGAGAGCGAATCCGGGCTGCTCCTCAAAGTTTTGGAAAGATTACATTGCAATCTTTCATGGAAGCTTCTCGTACTACCCATTAAGGCTTTTATGCTGGCTTCCATGGAAGCTTACCGTTTTCTTTCATGGAAGCTTCCTAGACTCTTTCTGAAAGCAAAATGCGCGGGACATGTCATGCTTCCAGGAAGCTTTCATGAAAGCTTGCATAGTAGCTTTTTGCACTTTTTCGTGGAAGCTTCCATGAAGTATTTTTCGAACCTTACGGCAATCTTTCCTGAAAGCTTCTCGTCATATTCAAAAAGGCTTTCATGCTGGCTTCCATGGAAGCTTACCGTTTTCTTCCATGCAAGCTTTCTAGAATCTTCTATTGAATCTTTCTGAAAGCAAAGTGTGTGGGACATTTGACGCTTCCTGGAAGCTTTCCGGAAGCTTCTGTGCTATGTGGGTTATGATGATTTTTTGGCCAAAAAGACCTGTTTTTTCAATTATGATTATCTCATAAACTAAAAAAGATTTTATGTAAAAGAAAAAATGTTTCATTTTTAGTCTAGAATCTATGTACTAAGTAATCAATAAGTTTTAGAAAAAAATTTTTTTTATTATTACGCTGAGCGCAGCGAAGTCGTCTCTAGGGCTACTTTATTGACTTTTTCACCTTCCTTTCGTCTTTGATTGCGCATCGAACAATTGATATATTAGGTCAAATCAAGTCAAAAATGTTGTTAAATAGGTCAAGGAAGAACCCTATTCTTTTTGGTACCAGTAGTTATAACGGTTTTAGAATCTCGTCAATTTAAAAAAAAAATTTTTTTTTGTGTTTTTTTCAAATATAATTGTTGTACCTTATCGCTTACACTTATGTATCCATGATTATTCATACATACTTATATATATTTATATCAAAGTTTTTGTATATTTATATATATATTTCCTGTTTTCACTTTTTACATCATATAGAAGTGAGGAAACAAATTTTTATCTATTCCAAATGTCATTGATTTTTTATCAATTATCCTCTTTTTGCATTGTCATCGATGAAATTAGTTAAAACATCTTATTGAATTTTGTAGAATTTTCATCGTTAATTTCTTTTTAATTTTTAATAATTTTTTATAATCGTTGTAATATTCTTTAGTTGTTATTAGGAATTTTGATTATAAATTTTTCCTTAACTATGATATACTTGTCATTGTTTATAATAAATATACACAAATTTTCGTTGTATGAATTTATTGCTTTCACAATATCTATGAAATATAGTTCAATTCATTGATTTAAAAAGAAATAAATATTTAATTGAATCAAATAGGAATTTCGTTGAGTGCAGTGAAGTTGTTCGTAGCTTTATCTCGTTAATTTCTTCTTTTGTTTCGACTTTATTGCGAATCAATATTAATTCATATTTTCTTACAGATATTTATGATATGTTAATAAAGTTTCAAGGATGAAAATTGATTTTTTAATAGTGTTATATTTACGATCACGAACGGTCAAGTACGGAAAATAATCTGTATGTAAAAAATTTTTTCATTTTCTATAGATAAAATTAATAGAATCATTTGTATTAACACGGTATAAATTTATAAAATTTCCTATTTTGTACCAATACAATTAGTTTTTGATTTTTATATTGTCTTTAATAGTGGATACATATTGACCTTGCACTCTTGATTCATATATATATATAAATTTATTATTACATACATTTATATCTGTTATATAAGTATCAAAGCCTATCAAAGCGATCCATCAGCGAAATTCATATTTATTACATATACTCTAAGTTGGAAAAATGGACTAGTAGATGAGTTTTTAATTACATTTTCTAGGTAAGTAAATGAATTTATGTCTACGAATTACGAATTAATAATAAGTTTAATATATACTCAATCCTTGAAATGTTTAAATATATGTATTATAATCATTAAATTAATGTTGTCATTTAATGTTGGTATTTTTGTCGTATTATTTTGACTTTTAACAAAATTCAATATGATAAGTGATTTATATAATTATAAAATGTTATTATGCGAGACCATTAGTTTTAATTGTTAACAAATTATAGTGATATAAGTGGATAAATACGACCTTATTTTTCAAATAAAGTACATAATATCGATATGTGTATCCTATTAAGGTCCGTTTGTTGAAGGATCACACAATTATTGAACTGGAAGAACTCAAAGTCCCATAATAATATTACAATTGAATATTCTATTCATTAGTATTGACCTGTAAATAAAAGCTTGGGTCATCATAATGTCTTCTACAATTTATAGAAATACAAAAACTTACTTGTGATTTAGATTTTAAAGATCTTAAGAACATTAATTTCATTTGCGTGACTTTTGATTTGTTAATGGAATCGAATCTTGTTTTATCGTAAAATCTTGAGAACATGATATCAACCAATCTTTTTAGTCGACTTAATACCACGTATGTTAGACCTGATGAAAATTCCCTGGGTCCTATATCGATAATTGCCTGCATTAGTGTTAAACTTTGAGCTTTATGGATCGTAATAGCGTATGCTAATTTTAACGGTAGGCCGGAGTAGAACCTGATACCGACCGAGTAACAATTGAGTTGTTTGTTATTTACTTAAGTTTTAATCGGTGTTTCTTCAAATTAAAGATCGAGCGCAATAGATATTATTATTATGAACATCTATGCACAAGAAAAAAAATATCTACCAGTTTGTTTTTGAGAAAAGTAAGTAACGCGAAAATATTATAAACATAAACTTTTACTTTGGCGTTACTTACTTTTCTCAAAAACAAACCGGTAGATATTTTTTTTCTTGTGCATAGATGTTCATAATAATAATATCTATTGCGCTCGACCTTTAATTTGAAGATACACCGATTAAAACTTGAGTAAATAACAAAAATGCCAGTTAGACAAGGACAGCGAATCCGGCCTGATCTTAAGGGAAATTGTTTCCTGGTAAATCGTATACCATTTTTCTCCCATGACCGTATAATTGGTTTAATCGGAAATAAGTTTCCTTCTATATAAGGACCTTTATACGAATCAAATTCGACCATGATATAATTGGGTAGTTGAGGAGGTGTAGCGGTTTCATCGTATATAATGGCACGTACGAATCCTAATGAACCGTTGACCAGTCCTCCTGTTGTCCATGTATTCTGACACAGCATAACTCTACTGCCAATGGCCAAATATAGTATTTCCGGTAATCCAGAAGATTCATCTTGATGAATATGTAAATCAGGACTGTTTACCGCATTGATGGCCACAACAGGTTGTTGAAGACAACGCAGACAAGTTTCATTTTTAAATTTAACCATTTCGTTGGTTGGTAATAAATGAATGGCATTTTTAAATCGGTTACGATCTTCATCATTTAAAATACTTTCTCTTCTTGTCGATAATGACATATAATCGTTTTTTGATATATTTCCATCGGCCAATCGATCCAATAACTCAGAGAATGTATAATCTTTATCTTGGCGATGACAAATTTTCAATTCAACATACATTTGAAACGAATTGAATACAATCATACCATTCGTGGACATCGAATCTTTGAACGAGGTATTAAATAAGGCGACGTCTTTCACTGGTGGAAGTTGTTTGAAATCTCCAAACATCAATATACATAGACCTCCAAATGGTTCCTTGACTATTGGGAACAGTTCGCGACATCTATTTTCGATCTGATAAAGCATTTTAGCACCTATCATTGACATTTCATCAATAATAATAAATTTCAAATTTTTATTTTTCAATTGAAAGGTGCGTAATGCTTCACCAGTCAACGATTCGAATCGGTTAGCAAATATTGGTAATCTAAAAAATGAATGTAGTGTGCAACCATTCACATTCAAAGCTGCTGCGCCTGTTGGGGCCGTAACAACGATTGTGTCAGAACCAAGTTCTTTTGTTACTACATGAACAATTCTTTGTATCAAGGTACTTTTTCCAGAACCAGCTTTTCCTTGAATTATCACTCGTTTAATATCATCGTCTGAATTAATTTGTCCTTGGGTACTATTTATTCGACATACCTGTTTCATGCATACATCAAGTATTTTATTTTGTTCAGTTGACAAACAAACTCTTTCGATCTCATTTGATTTAGAAGTTGGTGCACCATTATGATCATTTTTATAGTTAATCAAAAATTCTTCGATTGTATTGAACGATAGCGAATTCGTACAATTGGATTGCCAATCATAAGTAACATCTATTAATCTTTGCCCTAATTTTTCGTCGAATTTTTCATGTCGTAATGACGATGCTAATTCAAATGCATTATAATAATTGTCGTTGATATTGTAATCATTTGTATCGTCTTCATCAATGATATTCGAAGAAATGTCCATCGGTTCATCTGATATTATATTATGTTCTTCATATAATGAAAACCAAGAATTTTCTTGAGTTCCATATCTGTTCCAAAACGTATCTAAGTCTTCACGAAAGGGAATATGTAGGATGCATTGTTGACGATAATAAGATTCCATATCAATATCATCATTGAGTTTCAAAATTGGATAGATTTGCACAATACGTTCTTTTCTGCTTTTAGAATAACGTTGACCATATACGTTAATGCATTTTGTAAATTTAAACAAAGAATAATCATCATACTCTTCTGGTCTCTTAATATATTTTTCGATTATAGTATTATTGGCACTATTTGGTACATCATTCCTTGGCTATAAGAACATATAAAAAAATTAAACAATTATTATATTATATTATTATTATATTATATAATTTTGTACGTACTTTAAAGATCTTCCAACCATCATTATAAATAGGAAGTACAACAAAATTCCTTGATGATTTGTGTAGTGGCCATCCCATTAAAATATGTACAACTTCTTGAGCAGAATAATCTCTTTCGCTGACAGAAGAAATAATTAATTTTATAAAAGCCTTACGAGCAGTCGTATCTTTGGAATTATTCATACAAAATTGATTTATTAAGTCCATATAAGTACCAGAAGCTGTTTCACCTTTAGTAGTATATTTTACAATATATTGCATTAACGCTGTCGTATCAATTATTGGTGAGAAATCGCTATTCCCTCGCCAAATTTGTGTAACAACGTTGTTAAATCGTTGAATATACGGATCGTTTCGTTGAGGACAATATTTATAATAACCATTCGAATTATTAATTGTACTTTCAACCTGAATGTCTTTCGGAAAATCATACCTACATTCCCTGGTAGAAAATTCACCATCTCAAATGGTGAAAAAATTAACGATTGGCCAACTTTCTTAGTCAATTTTTAGCCAGTCACTGGTAAAAAGTTGTCGAAAAAATGGTGAATGATTTAATTTTAAAGTTGAAAAAATTGGAACTTAAGAGGAGGTCACGTATCTCTGTCCTTTTCTAATAAAAAAAATTGAGTTTTTTACAGAAACTAATAACTTTAGCAAAAAATGGAGAGAAAGCCGCATCTCGTATCAAAAAAAGCAATATTTTCTTTCATAAGAAAGAATTAATTTTATTGCTTTGTTTTCAAGAAAACCTTGAAAAACTTAAATCATAGAGGTTAGGGTGGACAATTTGGTTTTTCAAGGTTTTCTTGAGAACGAAGCAATAAAATTAATTTTTTCTTATCAAAGAAAACATTGCTTTTTTCGATACAAGGTGCGGCTTTCTCTTCATTTTTCGCTAAAGTTATTAGTTTTTGTAAAAAAATTATTTCTTTGATTAGAAAAGGACAGAGATACGCGACCTCCTCTTAATTATTAAAATTTACATATATTTATTATATATATATCTTATTTTAACTAATGTTCGATTTTCTTTTAATGTAACTATATATATTATTAATTGTTTCATAAATAAGTTATTTGATTTATCACGCGTGAGCAGATAGTATAGTGCTGCAAACATTTTGCGTGGAGTATAGCTGTTAGGTTATGTATCTATATAGCGACAGCAGATGTTAGCAGAAAAGCATGATCATAACCTTCAAATAAAATATTATAATAAAATTAAATATATTCACCATTATTTTGTCAACTTTTCAGATAGCAGGGTATTTGGCCATTATTTTTAGCATTTTTTGGTCAAATTGATAAAAAATGGCCTATGCTTGGCCAAAAGATGCTGAAAATTTCTACCAGGGTTTCAATGTTCCGTTTTTCAATCTTAAACAGTGTTTTCCGCATTTTGTATGCCGTTGAAAAGTATTAATTGAAGCACACAAATCCTTATCATATTCCGTAGGAGCAATATCAGAGAATCGACGTTCTGAAGGATGTTCATACGATTCAATATTTATTTCTGTGGGATTTATTGCAAAACACAGTTTATCAAAATAATCCTTTAATATGGTAATGTGTTCATCCGAATACGTAACGGTATTGATAACTGGCTCGTCGTCGAGATATAATATACCGTGGATATGTGGACTCCCTCGATTTTGCCATTCAAATCTATACCAGTAGTCTTTGACGTCGAAAATCGGTATTAATACCTTATTTACAAATAAATGTACCCGTTCTTGAAAGAAAAACGCAACTATTAGAGGATTATCGTGCATTAATTTCCTTTTTTGTTGCGATGTCAATTGTTCATACGGCACAACAGGTGATAACAATCTGAATAAATCAGGCCAGCGATAATCAGCTGCTGATAGTGTAAAAAAAATAGTTGGTTTACCCAATTGTTCAATCATAGACATTAATTCTGTATATTTTTTATGCCAAAAACTACGTGTTGATCTAATTCTTGAACAGCATACCATGATACGATTTAATATTGTTTTATCTTTAATAATCATATCTTTTAAATCATCAGTAGTAAGATTGGTAACATCTATTGTTTTCAAATATAAATTAGATTGTGTAATAGCTTCGTGTCGTAATATTCTATTCATGGCAAAATAACGAAATCTTGGATCTCTAGCAAAACGTCCGTCTTCATATAACATTAAAAATCTAAAATATTGCAGGCTTGTGATTGATTTAAAACGATTTTGTAACAAATCACAGTCACCAGTTGGAAATAATGCAGGAAACGCACAAGCCATATAACCTTCATTTGTAAATTTATTAATGGATTCATTGTCCGTTGTTGGATAGGTTAACATTAATTCCTTATTAATGTGATTTGTTTGATCAATGTTTTCCATTTGAAAAATCGAGCTATCTTCGATTAAGTTATTATCATCAATGTTATCAATAATATGATCGTTTGTTTCATTTTCAATATTTGAAATCAAATGTACTATATCACCGTCATCTGGTAGATCATTTATATTTTTGTATGATATTTTAATAGATTTATAATACAAATTATTATTTCTCAACCATTGCAGTGCTTGTAATATTTTGTGCGCACGAACTCTAAATTGAGCGACACCAGCAATTGTATCCTTATTAAATATTATAGTCGATGTTAATGCATTCAATGGAATTGGTAATTCGTCTAAATAATCCTGAATATTTTGATTAAAGTTAACAACATTACCAGAATAAGCATATTGCGATCCATTTATACGGTACAATGATACAACTGGGTGAACTCGTGCTATAAGCATTTGTTCAATGTATGTTAAATTTTGTAATTCTAGAGGAACGTGTCCTGGATCCATATTATTTTCCTTTGTAAAGTTAATTCTATTAATAGGATTATAACAAAAACCGCATAAGTCATTTGTAATTTTTAAATTTGGAAACGAATGTTTACAATTTGTACATGAATTCCAAATTATATTGCTGATTGCAGCATCGAAATCATTACCGGCTCGTATTTGATTTATATTCAGTTTGAAATCAATTACAGTCGTTGAAGATTCTTCATTTGAACATCCTTGTTTCATTAATTCATAACGAATCTTGCGTTTTTTATCTCGAGTTTTACATGATTGTCGTTTGACTTTTGGCATTGTTCAATCAAGATTGGAACCTATTGGGTTACCTAACAAATCATATAAAATGGAATACGTTACGCCAAATGATATTGTTATTAGCATAAATTAATCAATAAGATTAAAAAAATAAAAATAAAAGAAATCTTGTAACAGTAATATATTTCTATACGAATATTTATGAAAATACAGATCGGTTATCTTAATCATGAGAGACGCAATTATCTTAATCATGAGAGACCCATAGTTTAATTCTTTATTAAATTTTTTAAGTAAAAAAGCATTTTAAAGATTGAATGGATAATATTACAATATCAACAACAGTAAATACATACTTTATAGATAAATCACATATCATAAAATCCATTAACGAGACGTTAAATTTTCATTTGTCTTAATATCATGATTACATTTACAATAATTGTATATGAATAAATTGATAATAGTTTAATCCACCGTTAAATTTAACACGTTTAAAATAAATTTTTAATATCTATTTGATATTCGCACTTGTACATTGTATTCGAATAAAATAAAAATACGTAATACAATAATTCCACATGTTTATGAAAACCTAGTTCAATTCATCATTTTAATAATTATATTCAATTGATTGTTATATCATAAATAGCAAAATATTTTGTTTAATATAATTCAATCATGATAAGTATTATTGATTTAATTTTTGGATTATACACTGATGAATTAAATTTATTTCATATAAATTCGCGAGTATATTTCCAATCAATATGGCAACATTTAAGACTGTTAATCATAAATCTTAATAATTGTAATTATCTCCAATTGTAATGGACAAATTAGAAAAAGATTGGAATTGTATGTTCAAAAATATACAAAAACTTCATCAAATAATTCAAATAATACACCTAGTTATATATTTAAGAAATAGAACTGTCATTCCATATTCATAATTACAATTTATATTAAGTAACTCTGTGTATTTTTTTAAATGAAATAATAATTATGCTTTAAATCGTGAATATTCGAATACCTGTTAATATAAAAGTTCCTTTATGGCTAATAATGAACACTATTCACATGGAATCCATTTTATTTCGATATATCTAAATCGTAATTTGCTATATGGCTAATACTACATCAATTGATCAAAAGTAAGTCGAGTACCTATAATAAAATAACATAAAATTATTATTTGTTAATTGACCTTGTTTGAATAAGCATATAATGATTATGTTAAATTTAATTATCATTTAACATCATCATCGTATACAAAATTCATAAATCATCAATAAAACAATGGCTCATAATAAAATCATAGAAATAAAATCATATGGTCAATTATATACAACGAACGTTTAACTTTACGATGTCTTTTAATTATAATCAACTATATTTATTGAAGAGTTTTATGAATAATTTACTCATAATTTGAACAATAAATTACGAAACCAAACAATATACTTACATTGGATCATAAGTAACCACAGCTGATGTAATTATTTTAGGTTATACAATTAAAATGTATCTGGAACAAACTCGGCATTTATCTCAATATTAATCATTTGATTTTTCCTTTGTATTATACACTGAGAAAAAAGAATGTTTACTGCTAATACATTGCGTACTAATATGATTAATACAAAATGATACTATTTGAAAATTCATATTTACTAACTGTCAGAAAATGTGGATTAATATTTAATCCAGAAATACACTAAGAACTAGGTATTCATGGTGCTATTAAATAATACATATGAGTTTCCGTGACTTTCTTACGCACAATAATTGTTTTAAATTCTTATTTGTTTCGGAAAATTATTTATATACATATATGTAAAAAATTTTAATTATATAATATAGGCAAAATAATAAAGATAAAAAACTATTTGAATTTTCATTAGATCGCGCCAGTAAGTATACGCAACCTAACCTTATGTACCATCGAAACTATACTTTTTGCGAGCGCTTACATCGACCGGCATTTTCCGAGACGATTTTTCATGTGATTAATTGGCTCGCGATTGCGTTCTTAATTTAGTATTTTTTTCATCAGCATGGAGAAAATCTTAACGGCCTGGGGTTTTCCGCAACTGATTAATGTTTTTAGAGGTAAGTTTATACAAATTATTTATTCTATTTCAGTTTGTTTACGTGAAATTACAAATAATAGATTTTAAGGTTGTGTTTATACTTTTGCTACTAAATTTTTTTGTAATTTATTTTTCTAACTTCTCAGATATTCTCTTTTAAGTTTTTAATCATATAAATCATACTTCCTATATTTATTATATTCTATCAATATGTTTATTCTTTTTCATTTCATATAAATCCGTATGAATCTTTCTAACCTTTGTCCATACTAATCCTTGTATGATAGTGTACCATGTGTGTATGTTTTTTTATATAGAAAATGATATTGAAACGGTTGATGGCGTTAAACAATTATTATTTGAAAATCATCTGGATGCTATTCATGTAATACCAAGTGCAGGAATTCGTATGGAGTTAAAAGCAAAGTTGAATGATCATGTGTGTGGTTTGTTGTTCTAATATAATAATTTTTCCTGATTTCATTTATTGATTTATTAATAAATATTAATTCATACAATTTTTCATCGCATTATATTTATAATTATTACAACAGTTATTAAAATATAATTAATAATATAAATAATTTATAGATTGAATTGAACAAAAAAGTACTGCTTGAATTCCATGTTACAAATAAACTTGAAGAAAATCAAGAAAACAGTGATATAAAATCTTCAGTTACAGAAACAAATATATTCTTGAATGAGTCTTGCTCACAAGATTTATTAAAATATGATGAACGAATAAATCAGTCTAATTTATTTATTGAAACACAAGAATCTGAGGATGAAGATGTAGAATATGTGGAAAAAATTGGCGAAACTTCTTCAAAAAAGTTCAAATCTGATTTACATAACCTAGATTTAAAATTTGTAATAAATGATCATCCTCTGGGGCCTTCACTCTTCCTGTATTATTCGGCAAAAAAGGATTCGACACGCAATGTCAAGGTTACTTGTGTGATATAATTGTTTTGCATCTTCTTAAAATAGGAAAAAGGTAAATCCGATTCATGTTCATATATATACAGAAATTATAGTAATTATGTTCTGAATAATGTTTTGTAAAACACAGATGTTCTGTTATTTTTAAATTATAATATTTTTATTACAGAGATTTACAAAATAAGGATTTTGAAACACTTACAGAAAAAGTTATTGAATTATTCCCAGAAGAATGCCCAGAGACATATTTTGTCCCATCTGTAAAAAAGAAGGACTCCAAAAATAATAAATCTGAACGCTCGCGAGGTAAACTAGTTGATAAATACAGAAATCGACTGACATTTATTCGTGAAACTCTTCATTTAAGCAAAGAAGCCATACAGAAGAAATCAATGAATGATAAAGGTGAATGATTATTAATAATATTGTCCTAATTGATGTATATATATATATATATATTTCTATTATGTTTAAATAATATTTATTATAGTGAATGATATAAAATGAAACCTTTTTTTTATTCTACAGATATAAAAAGAAATATTGATGACTCAGCTTTAAATAGCAAGAACTGGTTAATTGTAAATAGAGAAGAACCGCATGTATATACACATTGGGATAATTCTTATAGTCTACGACTTCAGGATATTGAAAATAAGGATTACAAACTTTTGACTGACATTTTTAAAAATTGGCCAATTTTAGAAGAATCTTGTGGTTTTACGTTGGTAAATATCATTTAATTAATGTGTAAAATTAAGACATATATATATATATATATATATATATATATTTTAACTGTTTATTGACATTATAATATGTATAGATTGAAAGGGATTTTCTTAAAAAATGTCCAATTGACTTTGAAAAGTTTCAAACTCAATGGATAAAAGTTTTCAACGCAACTTACAACTTATATAAAAATAAGCTAGAAGCAGAAGATAAAATAAAATATCAGTATTTTGAAGAAGACGATTCAAATTTATTATCAGGTAAAATGAATATTTTTGTTATTTTAGCTAAATCAAGCAGAAACATCAATTTTATTTAGTATGTTGACCGACTTTTACTAGTTCTTATTTTTTATATTTAAATTTAAGTGCACACATATGAAATATTTTTGATTTCTCTGATAACTAATATAGATCATTTTTACTTCTATAATTAAGGCTCTTCTTTTGTAGATATGCTACAAGCGTTTTATCTCTCTTTTTCTTTTTGTTTCTAATTGTTTCATTAATTATGACTTGTTTAATTTTTTTTACAGATTACCATATATTAATGCAGCTAAAGTTTCTTATAACTATTTTAGCTCCAAAGTCAAATAAAGTTTCTGTCAAAGTAGAAGGCAAGAAAAGAAAATTTTGGAGACCAAGTAAGGTAGAAGCAGAAGAAGGCATTCTAATTCATGTGAAGGTAATAAAAGATATTATATTTTATTTTCTGTAAATAATTGTACATGTAAAAAATAAATTTAGGAATTGATAAACTTATTTACATTATCAACATTTTAGATTCCTGGAGACATCGAAAATCAAGTAATTAAAAAAATTAAAAATGTGAAGAAATGAAAGTGACTGTTCAACCTTTCATTATAGCTGTAGGGCCAAGTTTAGCTGATCGTTGTCATTATTATGTGCGTATCGATAAAGTCATGTACAAATTGCCTTCATTAGCTCGAGCTTTAGATGTTCTTTTTAAAATTTTCATAGTTTTTAATATTTCATATGCCGTTGAATGCGAAAATTTTTGTTTTTTTACTCAGTGGGCTTCTTATGGTTTCTATACAACATTTGATACAAAAATTCCAAGCGTGTGTACTATATTGAATAGAGTTAAGAAAGTTTTAAAATAGTTTAATTTTTTAATAATACTTAAAATGAGTTGCCAATTCTGTAAATCCAGAAGTTTTAATGATGTAAATATAGTTTTAAGGCATTTAAAAATATTTCATCCACTTGAAAATTCCTATGATTGTATGAATGATCAATGCCTAAGAAAATTCTATTCAATCGCAGCGTTAAAAAAGCACATGAATATCTGTGATAAAAAAAATTATTGTACAGACTCAATTCGTGCTCACCGTTCTGTTCAAAGTATAACTAATAAATATAAGAGTTTAAATAATGTAAAAAAGTCGAAGAGTAATACCAGCTTGCCTATTGTTTCAAATGATATAAATAGTTTAATAAAAAAAAGACGTGATAATAGTATTCAAAGTAATATAGAATTTGAAAACATTCTTGAGTATAATTTGTTTAATTTTATTGGTTCTTTATACAGCAAAAATAATATTCCAATGAATGTTGTTGGTGAAATTATTGAACACTTTATAAAATTTTCAGAAAACATTTCTGATTTATTTGGTAATAGATTAAGACAAGCGCTGCCGCTTAAATACCACAAAAATATAGACGAATGTCTTGAATTAAAAATTTTTGATAAAAGTACTACTCAGTATAAACGCTTACAATTTTTTAAGAATTCAGGCCATTTGATTCAAGTAAAAAGTATAGAACTTGGAGAAATTAATGACGATAAAAATACTCCTAACGGTATAATTATAACGAAAAAAAAGTGTTTTTCTTACTTAGTACCCTTAAGTTTAGTTCTAAAAATGTTTTTTGAGTTACCAAATGTATTAAAAGAAACATTGAATCATATAAGAAAAATAAGTCAATGCAATGAATATTCGAGCGTTTACAACGGAAAACGTTGGCAAGAAATTAAAAAAACATTTAATGATAAAACTGTAATTGCGTTATATTTATATTATGACGACTTTGAAATTAATGATCCATTGTCTGTAGCTGCGACAATTTATAAAATAGGAGGCGTATATTTTTCAATAGCAGGTTTACCGCCAAAATTCGCATCAAAGCTTGAAAACTTTTTTCTAGCCCAACTTATTTATACGAATGATTTAAAAACTTTTGGACAATTTAAGTGTTTTGCACACTTAATAGAAGAAATCAATAAATTATTTAGCGATGGTATAATTGTTAACGTGGAAGGCCAAAAATATCAAATTCATTTCGTCGTTATTGGTATTTTAGGAGATAATTTGGGCCTTAATACTTTACTAGGTTTTAGCGAAAGTTTTACAGCACAATATTTTTGTAGATTTTGCCGAGCTACAAAGGATGAGACACGAATTCTATTGACAGAATATGATCACTTGTTAAGAAATAACAAGAATTATGAAGAAGACGTTTGTAATTTAGCTCATGGGACTAAATCCGAATGTATTTTTAATGAGTTATTATACTTTCATAACACTAAAAACTGGACATGTGATCTTATGCACGACTTTTATTTAGGGATTTGCAGATACGACATGGCCAAGATTATTAAACTATTTATTAACAAAAAATTATTTACTTTGGAGTTATTAAATGATCGATTAAAGTACTTTGATTACTCAGAAGCAAATCGAGGATCGAGAGTAGCAAACTTAAAATGTTCACACATACAAAAAGAGTACCTTATTATTACTGCTGCACAGATGTCATTTTTAATAACTTATTTTGGTATTATCATAGGAGATTTGGTTTCTGAAGATGAACCAGCTTGGATTTTATATCTTACTTTATATGAAATCATAGAGCTAATAACAAGTGAATCAATGTCTCATCATGAAATAAACCTTTTACGGCAGCTGATAAAATCTAGAAATGAACAATCTCAAAAAATTTTTCAAGAACCTATTAAACCAAAAGGTCATATAAGTACCCACTATGCAACATGCGCTGAAATTATGGGTTCATTGAAGCATTTATCATGTGAAAAATATGAGGCTTTTCATAAAAAATCGAAGGCATACGCAAAAGTAAGCAACTCCAGAGTAAATGTGCTATACAGTATTGCTACAAAATTACAGCTACAATTAGCACATCGATTTTTTAATAGAAAAGGATTTAAAAATACTGTAGAATTTGGTATGCAAAAAGAACTTCGAAAACAATCAATTTCAAATATTATAATTAATGATTCATTTTGCGAAGTTTCTTACGTAAATGTAAATGGGACTATCTATAGACCTAATTTAGGTATTCTTTTGGATAGTAAAAATAATGATCCTCTAATTGGACTTATTACAAATATTATTAAAACAGAAAAGAAAAAAATTATTTTGATTTATAAAACATGCCTTACATTAGGATTTATGGATCATATTAAATCATATGCACTGATATTACCAGCAAAACAGCAAATGCATAAATCGCTTCAATTAAATATTAATGTATTTAAGCGTCCATTTAAAATTAATGTAACGGCTGAAGGTCGTCACGTTGTTTCACGTAGAGATTTGTTTTAAAATAAAAATTAAATAAAAAATATAATTTTGTCATCGTAAATATTTTTCCTAATCATATACTAATGAAATGATACTAATCATACCAGCAAATTTTGTTGAAATATTATTATAATTCATTAAATTACAATAATTTACAATTATTTTGATTGTATTTAAAATTCAATATTTTATATAAAACGTCAATATATAGCATCTTTTAATATTTTATCTAATATAGAATAGAGAAAAAAATTCTAATATAAAATTGGAGCCGTAAATGATTTGTTATTAATTATTTGTTTAATTTCGTTAAAAATAAAGAAATAGTGGATTGAATATTAATAACCAACGGAAGTAATAAGCAGTAACCAATTGATTAAGAATTAGTAAATATTCGTTTGACCGTATCGAAATCCACTCTGGATTAAATATTAATATGCGGCATTAACAAATAATCGACCTTTTTCTCAGTGTAGGGGAAATTTATAAAAAATCTATAAAAATTGCTAACTGAACATGAAATAAAAATTTTTCCAAAGATATTAAACTTTTTATTTTGATCAATTTTACTCTTGGGTGAGCAAAACCAATCGACCGATACTTTATACACACACACATAAAAATATCAGAAATCGCATAATTAAGTAGAAAATCCCTATTTATTCATATTATATGAATTAAAAGTTTTTTAAATGTTTCCACAAAGTGCATCTAAATAAAAAGGAAAAAATCTTTCTGGAGCTAAGAGTTAATTTAGCTTAATTCATATGTGACCGTTTCTTGATGCTGATAATTATAAAATTTTTTCAAAGACTTTTTTATATTTTTTATTTTTAAAGTAATGATTTAATTATAATCATTCCAATAAATCTTGTCATAAGAATTAAAATGTATTCAAAAAATATTTGGAAGAAATATATTTTAGGAATCAATAATTCTTGTAATTAAGCTTTAATTTCTAAATTTATAATAAGTTAACTGTCAAATGAATATCAAAAATAGTATTATATTTAGTTAAATAATGTTTATATTCACATTTTATACTTGAATTCATAAATTATATGTTATCATATACGTTAATAAAAGATACTTCAAAATCAGTTCTTTTTACAAAATCTCATATGAGTGCGCCATGTTGCAATGTAGAAACATAAGTGGCGCGGTGATTTAATTTACAACTATTAATTGGCGAAATACATTTGTTTTTACTAATGGTGATCATAACTGTTACTGTTATATAAATGTAAAATTTTACAAATTATTAATACAATGGAAGATGAAAATGATAAAAAAACTGTTACAAGAAGACGACGTAAGTTTTATATAATAAATAATATTTCTATTAATTTAAATCAGCGAAGAAACCAGAATAAGAAATTTATTTTATTTTATAAATATTTATATTTATTATATATTATAAATATAAATTCACCATTACCCATAGTGGTAAGTATTTAAAGTATTTTATTACAGTTATATACGTAACTATTAAGAGAGGGAAAGTAAGGTTAATTACTTTATTTAACCAAAAATTAAATGATGGGGTACCCAATAATGCCTTTTTTCACACAACCGTCGCTATATTTTATAAAAAAAAAAGAAATTCTTTAAATTTATTTATGATTGATCTAATTGTTTAAGCAAAGCAATTTTTGACAGGATAAAAGTTCGCCTTCAAATGGTGCACTAGTAAGTAAAATAACACATTAAGCTCACTAATAAACATTTTTTTTAATCTTAAATTAATTAATATTACAGTAATCGAATAATATACAGAAATATTAGTACTATATACTATACTATTACTGTAATCTTAATTGATTTGAGAAGATACTAAAAAATTTTTATTACCAAGCCTAAGGTGTTAATTTACTATTTAGCCCACTTTTTGAAGGCAGACTTTTATCATATTTAAAATTTTTTATAAAAAACAGTTAAGAAGAGGCCGGATTCGCTATTCTTATCTAATTAAGTTTTCCATTTTTTATTTAAATATTAATAGTTGTAATTACAAATAAAACGCAAAAGATATGATTAAAATGAGACTGATTAAAGTTATTTGAAATGTTTAGGTACTATGCATGCATTAATGATGTGCGTCAATGTCCAGGAGCAATGAAAGTTGTGTTTGATGCGGAAAGACAAACGGAAAAAAAAATTTTAACCAAGGAACATGATTCCTCAATTTGTATTGTCGATCCCTTGGAGGCTGATGTGAGAAATTTCAAACAAGAATTTTTTAATATAGTTAAAATGCCTGACGTTCAAAATACACACGCCGTTTATATGGATTTATGTAAAAAGTATGTATAAAATATAAAATACTCCTTATAAAATTTATTTATTTTATTTTCTTTTTTTTTATTTGAATTATTTTCTTTTTTTTAAATTTGTAAGCATTTAGTACCAAAATTTTCGTCATTTTTATATATGTTCCTAAAATCATTTTTAATATTTATGGGGAACTGGGGCAAAACGGGATACTTTTTGAAAATCGTTTAATTAAAAAGAGGTAAATTAATATTTATACCACCAAATACAATTTTTTTTTAGTTTACATCTAAATAACTTAAAATTAAGCGAGCTGATCGAAAAAACATTAGCAAAAAATATTATTAAAAATTTAAGAAAGGTATTTCATTTTACCCTACAACAAAAAAGTTTGGGCAAAACGGGATACTTATCTTATTCTTTCCAAAATCAATTCCAACCAATTTTTGTAGTCAAGATATTATAAAAAGATGAAGAAAACATTGCTTAATATAGAAATTTTTTTTATCAATTTTAAATTAACCTTTTTTTTGCAAAAATTAATACATTTTCTATGTTTTATAAAAAAATTGATTTTAAATAAATAAATAAATAAATAAATTCAATATGATTTTATGTGAAATGTAAGCTTGTTCTTTGTAAACTTTTATTAACAAAAATCACTAATAAATGTATTTTCTTGATCTAGATCAATACAGACGAGAAATGGTCGTACGTGCTCCTATTAAATCAATTATTTCTTGATTTTAGTTTTAATTTTGTAATAAACATTTTTATAATATGGTTTTTGTTTTTATTTACAATGATTTTCCCTTAAGGTATCAGGACTGAGTTTAAGCCTGAAAAAAAAATTTAAATGTAGTCATAATTATTTTTTTTAATGATATTAATTAATAAAACTTCTTTTTAGCTTGAATGTATATTCAATATTAAACTTGAATTCATGAATAATTTTATAAAACCTCAAAAAGTAAAAAGAAGTTTTATTAATTAATATTATTAGAAAAAAATAATTATGATAACATTGAAATTTGATTTTTTTTCAAACTTAAACTCAGGCCTGATACCTTAAACGTTTTTCTAGATATCCTGAACGTGTAGTATCCCGAATATGTTACGATAGTATTGCTCGTAATGCAAGAAGAAAGCAAAAAAAGGTTCGTGAGGAAGACTTTTATATCACTAATTTAAAAGAGGTTACAACAGTGAAAGAATTCGGAGAACGTCTTCTTGACGAATCCCTTACATACAAATATAATGGAGAAAATCATCGATTGACGACAAATTTATTAAGCCATGAAACCAAAGATGGGAAGGCTTGGAGTGTGATTTGGTATAATGAAAGCTTTGTAGAAAAATTTAAAGAGGCAAAATTAAGTATAGATGGCACTTATAAAGCTCGACCGAAAATTCGTTTACCAAGGTCTTCCCAATTACTTACCATGATGGCGGAATGGCACGGAAAAGTATTTATTATTCAATGAGCTTATTTCCGATACACTATTCTCACTAATAATCTTACAAATCTAAATTTTATGAACTAAGACGAGTTCCCACACAGCATGAAAGATTTCAGGAAAAGTTTCTAAAAACAGATTCAGTAAAAGATCCCTGCGAGGTTGCAAAAAAGTTTTATAATTTTTTTACAAGATTACACCAGGTTTCTATGAAAGGTTACGGCAACGTTATAAAATGCTTACAAGAAACGGGTGAAACATCTTTAAGCAGCCTTACAATAACCTTTCATCAAAATTTTCGGGAACCATTCAAGAAACCTTCTATGAAAATTTTTTGCAAGGTTTCACGAGAGCTTTCAGAGTCATTACAAAAACCATTGTAGAAAGATTTCACGTTTACCATTACCTTTCAGTAATGTTGCAGCAACTTTTTAACTCAACTTTCGCAAACCATTCAAGCAACATTTCATTTTTTGTAAGCTTTCACTTAAGATTTCAGAGATATCTCAATAATAATTGTTCTAAGGTTTCACGATGCTTTCCAGCAAACTTGCTGCAACTTTTCATCGTAACTTTTGCGAATCATTCAAGAAACCTTTTATGAAATGTTCCTTCAAAATTTTACGAAATATTTCAGACACATTACAAAAACAGTCGTTCAAAGATTGTACGATACCTTCCAGCAACCTTACAGCAATTTTTCATCAAAAAGTTTTTTTTGTTTTTTTTTTAAAGCCTTAAGGGGACGCTGTATCTCTCTATCCTTTTCTAATTGAAAAATGTAAGTTTTTTGAAAATCTAGTGATTATTGATAGAAATTAAAGGTTGTCCGCTACTTGTTTAGTAAAAAGTAATATTTTCTCTGATGAGGACCAATTAATTTTGTTGCTTTTTTTTCGAGTAAAGTTTGACATACTTACAAAATCCTAAGTAAGGCTAGAGAATACGTTATTTAAGTATGTCAAACTTTACTTGAAAAAAAAGCAATAAAATTAGTTGGTCCTCATCAGAGAAAATATTAATTTTTACTAAACAAGTAGCGGACAACCCTTAATTTCTATCAATAATAACTAGTTTTCCCAAAAATTTACATTTTTTAATTAGAAAAGGATAGAGAGATACAGCGTCCTCTTAAGATCTTAACAAAACTGCTGATAACTTAAATAAAAAACAAGAACTGAAGTAAGAGTAAGGCTTTTTTTATAATTTTATATAAGAAAAATAGCTGAAATTTAAAATAAAATCCGAGACCCAAAGTCATGCACTCTTCCTGTAAGTAATTTTGACAACTAAATTTCAGATGGTTCCTATCGCATGGGTAATCATGGAAGAAAAAACGATCATGGCTTATGATCAATTATTGGATCATTTCAAAGATCAGTTTCCTGAGCTGCAACCCGTCAGAGTAACAACTGACTTTGAAAAAGCCATAAGAAATACTTTAAAAAGAAAGTTTCCTGATGTTGTCCTGGTTGGCTGTTACTTCCATTATGCACAAGTTATTATTTTATTCCAAAATACCTGAATAAACAGCATATTTTTCCAAGTACTTTTTACAGCTCTTCAATTTTTGAAAAACTGTAAAAAATACATGAAAAACTTTTTAAAAAAACACTTAATAGGGTCGATGCGCCAGTTATCGAGCCCTCCCCGATCACCGTGGCCCATGTTAAAGCATAGGATGTCGATAATCAGAGCACGGTAATAAAAATATGTATTTATATGGTAAGTAGACGACATGACGGTAAATGACGCATCGAACAAGCTTTATAAATTTAAGCAATAAATTAATAATTCTTTAGTTTTCACTAAGGAAATTTGTTCTATCCGTAAAAAATGTGTTTTACTTTGAATAAATAATCCATTAAACTTTTAAAGAATTATGAAATTTGTCTAATTAAACAAAATGTCTCTGCAGTCATCTTAAAGGCTCGATAACTAGCGCATCAACCGTACTTGAAAAAAATATATGAAAAAACACAAATTTAACATTTACAAAAAACTTGTAGAAAACACGTATCTTTCACACGTGTTTTTTACACGTGCAAAAAACACTTTTTATTCCTACCTTATCAGAAACAGACTACCTTATTAACTCAAAAAGCGGGCTGAAAGAAAAATAATTCTAACTTCTAAAATTTTGTGGGAGAAATAACCATTTCTCCCGCTGATTTTAAAACTTATAAAATTGAATAGATTTGAATTTGTTTATTAAATATTAATATTAGACCATTGTTGAGGTAAGAATAAAGCACGATATGCAACTCGGGAGTGAAATCTAATTTCTACCAGGGGAATTTGCTCTCCTCGCTTGAAATATGGGACTTTACTCCCTAGTTGCATAATGTACTATTTATTACATAATATTTATAAAAAATGTTTATAAAATTCATTATTATACTTCTGATATTAATATTTTAATATCATATTATTTAACAAAAAATACCTATAACTTATTAAAATTGTTATTAATTTTTCAAATATCTTTATTTCATCAAGAAACTGGCGTTTTCTTGCTCAATTTCAATTTATAACAAAAAAATTTACAATTTTTGTTTCATAGAAATCTATAATTTCATTACAAAGTTCGAAGCGTAATAGATGTTTTTCCCTTAGAGCCGATGTTAAATTTTTTAATATCTGTAATTTTTTTTTTCTTTTTGGTCGATGAATTCGTATTTTTAAAGCTTCTCAGAAAAGTTTTTAACTTATACTTTTCTTGATATTTTTTTACTAAATTTTCTATATTTTTATTAAAAGTAACCGAAGCCACTTTAACGAAAATTTGAAAGATACATGTTTTGTAATAGAGATGTGTATAATAAGAATATGTTGTTGCATAATTACAATTATTCAACAAATTCAAACAATTTTTTAAAAGTGTCTAAAATTATTTTGTCAATTCAGTGTTTTCTATCAGAATACTATAAAAATTAGTTTATTTCATTTTAAATATTTCAAGCAATCCAAAAAAAATGCAGGCAAACAAAATTTATAAACATAAAAAAACAAAAAAAAGACGATCCGCAAAAACATAAGGTTGTAAAAAAATTAATTGCTTTGGCATTATTGCCTGAATCAAAGATTAAAGAAGGATTTTCTTATATTGAAGAGGAAGTAAATGAAAGGTTTAGGCATGATACCAACGCAAAAAAATTTTTAACTTATTATAAAAACGAATGGCTGGAACAGCCAGAAAAATTTTGCGTTTATAGGCAAACGCAAAGAACCAATAATGCAATAGAATCATACCATCGGACTATCAATCGCATGTTAGGCAGGCGTCCAGCCTTAACAAAGTTTTTTGGTAACATTCAAAGATATCAAAAATAAAAATAGAAATATTTCAAATTTTTTCTACTTTATTACACTCTAAAAATTTTGGCTTTGAATGGATTGGGCACATAAGAATTATACACAAAGAATATTTTAAGACAAATTTTGTATACATAATATTAATATAAAATTTTAATATTTGAAAATTGTACACATAAAATTGTACGTAGTAATTAATGCATGAAAAAATTTTTTTTCAAGCACAAATATTTTACATAAATAAAAAAATTTTACATAAAATTTACATAAAAATTTATAACAAATGTTTGTGCTTAAGAAAAAAATTTTTTATGCATTAATTACTGTGTACAATTTCATGTGTACAATTTTCAAATATTAAAATTTTATATTAATATTATGTATACGAAATTTGTCTTAAAATATTCTGTGCATAATGAATTTGTGTATAATTCTTATGTGCCCAATCCATTCAAAGCCAAAATTTTAATGTTTTCTATATGGGGAAATCCATAAAGTTGTTACTTTTTCTTTAAAAAATATTTTTTTGTATAAACAGTGGCGCGCTAAATTTTGAAGTTTTTTTACGTTAATACATATATAAAGAACAAGATTTTACCAGAGTAACAATTTTCAATAAAGTTGTACTTCATTAAGGCGACTACGGAAGTTGGGTTAGATTTCATTTCGTAGTTTACAAATTATTCTTTCAGTTTCTATAATTTTTTGGATTTTTAAATTTTCCACCATTCTACGGATTATAATAAATGGTATAAAATTAAAAAATATGAAAAATTTCACATATTGAAAGAGTAATTTGTAAACTCAGAAATAAAACCTAACCTAAAATCCGAAGTCGCCTTAAACAAAAAAACCGATATGAAATAGCTAATTCTAACTTAATTGATTGAATAAAAGAATTTAATAAAAACGTGTGTAATTTTAAGAAATAAAGAGATTATTGTTAAACATTTTTTTATAATATTTCTTGAACATAGACCCAAAAATTTCTCTATGTATATAAGTGTTTCAACAATGTCTGTGGATGTGCCAGTAAAAAGTAAGAAATTTGGATATGAGTTTCGCAAGCATGCATCGTTATATTCTGAATTATAAATATTTCATTTTTGGTGGCACGCTACTTTACTTTAGCTTGATATTTTTGTTATTAAAGAAGCAATAATTTTGAGCTTGGAATTTTATATTTCAAAGCTTGTTCAAATATCTGCAATTAAAAAAGTACAAAAATGAAAAATTGTCAAAAAAGTTACGACATAAATGCTGCTAACAGTTATTCACTCCAGTTCAGTGGCACATTCTTGAAATTCTAAAATAATTTGAATTTTTATATTATCGTCGATTACCCGGAGCCTCAAAGTCTAATTTCTAACGATCAAAACGTTATAGAAAAAAAAAATTTATAATTTTGACGAGTGACACACAAGAATTTTTATTTTTCGTCATTTTTCCCCTTAAAATGTTGAATCATTAATCTTGTTTTTAAAAATTCCATATATTTCACATTTAACATATTATTGATTCAATATTTTATCAAAGTAAGCTGAAATACATAATATAAATTTTTGCTATAAGGCTTATAAAGATGAGTAACAAGAAAATTAACAACTTCGTGGATTTCCCCATATCTATAAATATCTATAAAAAATTTATGAAAAAACTTATTTTTAAATAAACTATTTCCAGAAGAGATCGGTAGAGATTGATGAAAATAAATAAAAAAATTTTATTATATTCATATATTGCAGCTGAATTACTCAAAGTTCAGATGATGGCGCATGTTACAGTCGCAAAAATAAATTTTTATGATAATGAGCCTGTGATCAAAAAACGTCGGTCACAAATGGATAGGGACCAGGAAATTAATGACGCTTGGGATCATCTTGATGGAGTCAAAGAACCTCAATGGAACATCAATGATTTTATAAGCAATCTTTCGTTTTTCCCTGAAGAAAAATCAGCCAATTTTGACTTACATTCGGATATTGAAGTAATAAATTTTTTTTATAAAAATATGAAAATAATAATCATTACTATAAAAAAATTTACTTACAGGAGATAGAAGAATCACAGAATGTAGAGCAGACAAAAAAAATAAAAAGGTCATATAGAATTATAAAAATCAGCGATACAAAACTTGTATTTAAAATAGTATAAAAGTAATTTAATTTTTCATGAATTTAAAAATAGTATTTTAAACGAATTTAATTTTTAATTTGTAAATAGACACATAAAAATGTCATGTTTCTTAGTAAAAAATATCAGTCTAATTTATCAACCCTATTTGCTTCAAATTTTGCATATAATTTTTTTTTTTGTACAACTTGGGGGGGAGCTATTGAGAATTGGTTTTCTTAGCGTATTTTTAATTTTAGAGTCATTTAAGAAAAAAGCGTCATGGACATTTCTCCGAGAGGACAAATCTTCTACCAATAGGAGATGAGAATAATAAAAATCTCCCGTCAATCATAGACAGATTATGAATGTAAGAGGTTTCAGGGGGAATAGTATATAATACTCAAGTATTTATATATGCAATTGTTTATATAATTACTTGAGTTATTACTTCGGATATTATCGAAGTTAATACTTTAGTTGTTATTTAATTGTTTCTTGAGATTTACTTGAGTAATTACTTAAATAATTACTTGAATTATAGCTTGAGTAATTACTTGTGATATTATTTTTGTTATAACTCGATACGTTTCAAGTGTGTTTAATATAAAAATACTTGTTACATCCAACAAGTTGAAGTTCCATGCTAGATCTATAAAGAGAAGCAGATTTCTATAATATCGAATAGGAAACAAAGTATGAAAAAAATAATGAAGACGTAATTTTGCGGACTCAGACGTACCATGGAGTGTCGCATTTCGACGATCAAAAGAAAAAAATGAAAGCGTGTAGGTGCGAATTATTTTATTCTATAGAACGTTTGTTTTCGGCGCAACAGGTCTCAAAAGTTTTAATTACCGCATTTTTTCCCACTAGTTTATTAGTTATTTACCCTATCAAAAAGATCCAGCTGGATGTCTAGATGGATTATCCAGCTGGATGTGCCTGGATAGTCGATGGAAATCCAGCTGGATTACCCAGCTGGATATTTAGATGGACGATTCACCTGGATTTTCCAGATGGATATTTAGATGGATAATCTACCTGGATTTTTCAGCTGGATATATATGGATAGTTCAGGTGAATTTTTTAGTTTAAAAAACAAATTTTTTTTTTTATTTTTTATGTTTTTTATTTATTTATCTATTTTTTTTTACCATTGAAAAAAACCACATGGATTATCCATAAGTATCCACCTGGAAAATCCAGGTGGATTATCCATCTAAATATCCAGCTGGGTAATCCAGCTGGATATCCATCGACTATCCAGGCACATCCAGCTGGATCTTTTTGATAGGGTATGTACCTTGGGCGAGCCTTGTGCGATTATGGCCTGAGGACAATATTTACATGGTGGGCTCGCTTCGCTCGCGCGCCTCGGCTTTATTATCCGACGATGTAAATATTGTCCTAAGGCCGTCATCGCGCAAGGCTCGCCCAGGGTGCTTAAAAAAGTTTTCATCCCAAGCAAGGACGCATGAGGGTTTTTAGGTGCAGAAATTTTGTTACAAATAATTTTATATTTATATGATAAAATAAAAATTATATGGTACTTTTTTTATTAGAATTTATTAATTTTTAATATTAAATAATAAAATTAACAATAAATAATAACATTAACAAGAAATAATAAAATCAACAGGAAATAATAAAATCAACAAGAAATAATAAAATTAACATCATAAAAATTATTCTTATTTAACAGTGATATTGCCATTAAAAAAATTTTTTTTTTATTAATATCCATTTTTTAAAGTAATAAAAATCTGTAGCATAAGCTGTAGCTTGAATATCGAATACATCTGAACTTGCAGTTTTGCACTATTGATTCTTTTATTTTTGATTTCAATTGAAATACGATCGAGAAAAGTTACTCCTGGGTTGTAATGAATTTAATGCAACCCAGGAGCTTTATACTCCTAGGCAGTAATGACTGCTATTGCAGCCTAGGAGCTTCTGGCGCGTATCTAACCTATTTATCGATTGAGGATTCTCTGCACATAAAAACCCGAATGCGTCCGCCTGGGATGAAAAATTTAATAATGTTTTCAAATAAATTAATGAAAAATAGAAACCGTGTTATAATAGTTCTAATGTTTTGAGATTGTTACAATATTCATAGAAATTAATTTAAAATTAAAAGCTCCATCATAATATATAGTTGGAGTACATTTTGAAAACGAATTTATAAGATATTGAAAATAATGCAAGCTTGATTACGTAACGATGATTGTACATATTTCCTAAGTAGTATTTTATTTTATTTTTTTTTTTTTTTTCATAGTCGGTAATCTATAATGAATGAAGCGTTCCAAATATTCATAGTGATTTTCTTTAATTGCCTGTAACTAGAGAAATATTGAGCGTTAGAGTCTAGTACCTAGGCTTTTTGCATAATTCTATATCCAAAATCATTTCTTAAAATTTGAGAAAAATCGGCTTCCCAATACCCTTATACTCTTCTTGTTAGTTACTCTTTTGTGGTTCTCAGACAGAATAGTAGTTTATGCAACAAGTGCGTGAAGTAACACTTCAAGCACGAGTAGGGAACGCATGCGCACGAGTGCCCGGCGCAGCTGGGCACGAGTGCTTTGCGTTCCCACGAGTGTGAGATGCGTTACCCACGCACTTGTTGCATACAATATTTTATGCAATGAGTGCGTGAAGTTAGTGCGTGAAGCGCTTTATTCCGTGCGTGAAGTACTACTTCACGCACGGAAAAAAGCGCTTCACGCACTAACTTCACGCACAGAATTGCATTAAAATATATTTTTTCCCTAGCGGGTCAAAAGTACAACTTTTGCTCATTGTGCTCAATCGCAAAAGTTGCATTTTTGGCCTCGCTAGGCAAAAAAATCGTATATTCACCACGGGAGTAAAGGAAAAATCACTTAAATCGATATAAGACATTTTTCGTTCTTACTCCCTAGGTGAATAATATACTATTCGGGTCCCACTATTCTCACCTGTTCAGGAAAGGATCCTTTTGAACTTCAATACAGTCGTCATCGCCTTCGGCTCGTCCTGTAAACTCCTCGTTTCGATAATAAACCCTTTCCTGACCCAATAAGAAAGATACTATTTCTTTTTACTTTTATATTTTATTTTTTTCAATGTTGATGTAGAAGAAATTTAGTGAGTCAATTTTGATATTTTTACTCTAAGTTTTAACAATAATATATAGAAATTTTAATTTAATATTACTTTCATTTATTTTCTTTATTTTCATTATATAATTTTGCAAGTTTAAATTCCCAATATAGCGCCTCCGTCTTAGTAGCCTTCAATTTTTGTTGATAAATTAATTTCTCGTACTTTTATTTGTTTTCCAATATTTGTCGATCTAAATTCTCACACTCATCGTTACATAATTTTCTTTTTTTTTGTTTCACATCTGCAAACAAATGTAAAAAGCTCATTAATGTAGATAATAATATATTTTGTAAGGTAATGTTTATGATTGATGATTCTTATTCTGACATACTTTTCAATAACCGGTTATTTATGAAAAATTTATCCATTTTTGCTTTCTCATAGAGAAAGCATTGTATCGATAAAAAAAAATTTTTTATTTTTTTTCATTAATTTGTACATATTTGAGCTCAGCGAGTCGAAAAAAAATAGTTTCTAGAAAATGTGTGTGTGCGTGCGTGCGTGTGTGTGTGTGTGTGTGTATGTGTGTATGTGTTGGTTGGTAACGTCAATCATATCTCGAAAACTACTCGATGGATTTCTTTCCAGTTTCGAATAAAATTAATTTTATTGTCAAACTTACGGGGATGCAATTCAAAATTGGCTTTCTTAGCGTAGTTTTTTTTTTATAGCCATTTAAAAACAAAATTTTTTTTTGATTTTTCATTTTTTTCGTATTTTACGTAAACTACTCGATAAATTAGCTTAAAAATTTGCATGGAAATTCTTTACAAATGCCAAAAGAAGAAAAACTTTCGAATTCTAATTTATTTAGCGTAGTTTCAATTTTAGAGCATTTTGATCATTTCTAAAAAAATTATTGTAATTGTTATGCCAAACACCATTTTTAAACTACTCGATGGATTTGCTTCCAGATTTGCATATAATTTATTTTTACGTCGATGAAACTGTCTCCTTTAAAGGTATTTTTAGTGTCACTGTATATACCTATAAAATACTTAAAAAAAAGACTATTTTATCGATAAGCACATCTTCCTATTTTCATTTTGTAAAAGCTAGATTGCAAAACATTTTTTGTGAGTTTCAGAATTAAAGAAAAATAGTCTTTTTCTAGTGAAACTTGTAGATTTTACATAAGCGGATAACACTTCAATATTGAATAAAATTTTCATTATTTTTAATTTTTTTAAAGACTATTCTAATATAATAATTCTAAATATAGTAAGCTTTATGTTTCATTGCAACGAATCAATAACCGCTATTTAGAGAGATGTTCCATCTCTGATTTCCGCGGTTTGATTCAGTAACAACTTCAATGGTTTCGAAAGATTTACCCATGAACAGGAATAAAACCAAGAGTTTAGATATTTAGAGGTTTAAAACTGTTTATAAATAAAAGCTGAGCTCAAATAGTTTCGAAATAGTACTTATAGTAGGGGAAACTCGGGCAAAACGGGATACCGAGGTAAAACGGGATACCTCGATTTCTCGGCTGCTACTGGTGCCATCTACATAATAGCCTTTTTTTTTTTTTTTTTTTTTTTTTAAAAAAGTTAATATATGAGGATATTGTCCTCTATATGTTAACTCTTTTTAATATGATGAGGGAGTCCAACCTGGTACCCGTTTACCACATTACCCAGGCTAGACTGTTAGATACATCATACCGAAAACTTTGACTACCAATGGATGATCGGACACTTCTGTGATCAACAATCCACCGATAATCAATGAGATCGGATTTTTTTTGAGAGTCGAGGATACTTTTCCCGATGAAAAAACGAGAGAAAAAATCTCAAGTGTTTTCACCGGGAATCGAACCCACGACCCCTTGGAGCGAAAGTGTAGAGACACATAATAGCCATAGAATTTCGTTGCAAATATTTCTACTATCATTTTCTATATGATTAGTATGTCAACAACCCTACCGTTGACTTTGGCGGAAGTCAAAAGATTTTGAATTTGAGTTTCCAATTCTTTCGTAGTAATCATAGTGCGCTTAATCTTTTCATAAGCAACATTTACATTCAGTAAGCACATAAACTTTTACATTTTGATTATAATTAAAAGTTTTTCATAGTACTGATGTATAATTTTACTTGTAATTAGAAAAAATTCAGAATTAATTTTTTTTTTACCTTAGGGCAAAACGGGATAGCTTATTTATATGCTATCAGTGGGCTCATAAATCGTGTAGTAATCTAGATAAAAAAATGTGGCAGTCGTGGGGACTGGCCGACAGAAGCTATGCTTCCACTATATGTATAGAAACTAAAGAGTGTGGCACTTGCTAAAATTATAATTTTTTTTATATTGAATTTGTTATATATTTGATCAATTATTAATTTTCAATAAAAATAGTAATAGACTGATATACTAATAATGATGCTAATTAATAGTAATAGAAATAATTAAAAAAATTATAATCATTTTTGTTATTAGAATTTGTTATTTTTCACTTGATGCATTATTTATTTTCAAAGAAATATTAAAAAATAAACTAGAGAGTACGGAACTTGCAAAAATTATAATTTTTTTCTATCAGAATAAGTTATTTTTACCCTGAGCTATTATAAATTAAAAAAAAAATAGTAATATAATTATATATTAATAATAATACTAATTTATAGAAATTTAAATTATTAAAAAAACATTTAGGTACACGTGTTTATGATTGTAAACAAAGTGCTCGTTAGCCAAAGAAATACCGATATTATAGGTATAAGCGTCTCTGTTTCTTTTTCTCTATTGCTCATGAAGTAATTTAACACGCACAACTATACTTAAATGTACGCACACATTTCTAAACAAAGTGGGGATATGAGAGAAAGCAATAGAAAAAGAAAGAGAGAGAGCAAATAAGCATCAACCGAATAGTAAATTTAACGTACACATGTATACTCTAGGTAATGTGTATATACACACGTATATTCCTAAGTGGAATGGGGCTCAAGAGAAAAAGGGAAAGGGAGAGAAAGAGTGAGTAAAGGATATAAACGTATATATTCTTAACAACAAACAGTGTGGTATATGTATAGAATATACACATAGTAGCTATATTATAGTATGTCACAAACGTAACGATCCGTTTTTATTCGTTAACTCCTGCCGCCCGAACCTCGCCTAAAGAGCATAGCTTCAAAAATACATTCATTTGTGATTTTTTTCACTAAACGTTTATGAAGAACAAGCTTACATTTCGAATAAAATATTAAATTTATTTATTGATTAAAAATCAATTTTTTTATTGAACATAGAAAATGTATCAATTTTAGGAAAAAAATGTTTAATTTATAATTGATAATAAAAATTTCTATATTAAATGTTTTTTTTTTCATTTTTTTATAATATCTTGACTACAAAAATTGTTTGGAATTTATTTTGGAAAGAATAAGATAAGTATACCGTTTTGCCCCAACTTTTTTGTTGTAGGATAAAATGGAATACCTTTCTTAAATTTTTAATATTTTTTGCTAATGTTTTTTCAACTAGCTCGCTTAATTTTGAGTTATTTAGATGTAAACTAAAAACAAATATTGTATTAGGTGGTATAAATATTAATTTACCTCCTTTTTATCAAACGACTTTCGACCGACGCATTGGCCGAGTAGTTCGGCGCGCGCCAGGCGGTCTGCGAAGTTAAGCAGCACTGAGCATGGTTAGTAGTTGGATGATGGGTGACCGCAAGGGAACCAAAAATTCAATGAAACCCCGCTACTTAGTGCACCTTGCTTCGTGTGACGGCTGCTTGGGCGTGCTAACCACATGACAATGCGAGCGGGAGGTGTGGCAGATACGGCTATTCGGTATCCTGTACCAAGGGTATCAAATACCGAATCTGCTATATACACCGACCCATTCCGGAGAAGGTTTTCCTAAGGATTTACCCCATTGGGTTTGCCTACAGGTTTTCCCTTCTTCACGGGCATAACCCCGGGCGAATGGGGTGGGTTTGGGGCTAGTTGGGAAAAAGACTGTAAGGAAAGAAAGATAAATAAAGGTGTGGGGTAATACGTAAAGACCGTAAAGGTGTACGCGGAATCCACCACATTATTAAACGACTTTCGAAAAGTATCCCGTTTTGTCCTACTTTCCCCTATATCAAAATATTATTTTTTTCGAAAAGTTACAGCATAATATAAATTAAACTATATTAACTTTTATTATTAATTAATGTTTTAAAAAGTTAATTGAGATCTAATTTTTATCATGCTGTAGCTTTTGAAAAATAATATTTTGATATACTATAAATGTTATTTCGAAAGGATTTCAACTCAGCTTTTATTTAAAAAGAGATTAAAGCTTCTGTTAAGGCTGAAGAATTATAAGCGTTTGAAAATATAGTAACTTTTTCAGTGACTTTCTTTGACTGCCTATAACTAGAGAAATATTGAGCGTTGGAGTCTGAAATTTTGGCTTTCTGCATGTTTATATGTCGTCGTATAATTTAAATTTGAGCAAAATCGGTCTCCTGGTAAGTCTCGTACAAAATTTTACTTGTGTATCTTTAAATTATTGTGATTGTTATGAATAATTAAAAAATGAATTTAATAAAATACAAAATAACACAAGACAAAAATGTATACAACTACCAAAAATTTACAAGGTTACAAATCAGAAAAACAACTTTATTGTAGCAATAAAATACTTTGATTCATAACTAAATAAACTTAAAAATTTATAATTTGAAATTATAACGATTAAAAATAAATTAAAGAATTGCATATAATCTAATGTATCGCGGAATTTAGAAGTCTCAAAGATGTATTTTTAGATAATTTTGTTTGCATTTCAGAAAATTTTTTCAAAGTTACATTTAAATAAATGTAATATATAAACATGTGTTAAAAATTAAAATTTGTTAAAATTTGTTGGCGCATATATGGCAATTAAATATGCTTTGTCACAGTAAATATACACAATTTCGTATATTTTTAAAATATAATATATATGAGTATGTTAGTTTTATTTAGTACCAGACCTACGCACAGGTAATACTACTTTTTGCACGTCATACGAAAATATTGTGTTCGATACTCGAGATGGAAACTAATTTTAACTTTGTGTGATCTTTTCACCTTTGTTTCGCTTAGGTGCTAACATCCACACGACGTTAAAATCATTTTCTTGCATTAGTATCAAAAATAACTAATAGCTTTCGTAGGATTTATCTTTATAAATTTTTCGGTTTTAATCAATGAAATATAAAATTATAAAAAATGAAAATTAACTTCACATACCACACTGATTTTCAAGTTTCGAACTAGACCCTGCTTTCGAGAGCTTTATATCATCTAAAATAAAAATGGAATAATTATATATAAATGATGAGTCCAAATTATTATTTTTTTCATTTAACTTACAAAAATAGTATATATTGTTACGTACTTTTTTGTTCTATAGTTTTTTGTACAATTGGTTCTGCAAGAAGTTTGATAGAAGAGTTAGTAGAAGGTATGGTAGGAGGTTCAGTGGGCGGTATAGTAGGAGGTTCAGCAGTAGGTATGGTAGGAAGATTAATAGGAGGTATGGTAGGGGGCTCAGTAGGAGGTTCAGCAGTAGGTATGGTAAGAAGATTAGTATTAGGTATGGTAGGAGGCTCAGTAGGAGGTATAGTAGGAGATTCAGCAGTAGGTATGATAGGAAGATTAGTAGGAGGTTCAGTAGGAAGTACGGTAGGAGGTTCATCAGTATGTATAGTAGAAGGCTTAGTAGGAGTTATGGTAGGAGGCTCAGTAGTAAGCATGGTAGAAGGCTCAGTAGGAGGTATGGCAGGAGATCCAGTAGGATGTTCGGCATTCCTTATCTTTGAATTCATTTCTTCTTTTTCTATATGTGCATCCGCATAGGAGCGCGGTGGCGTAACGGATAGAGCTCTTGCCTTCAACGCGGTGGGCACGGGTTCGAATCCTGGCCAGGCACCTCTGACTTTTTTTCGAAAGAAAATTAGTGTATGTGCTACCCATATCGCGACTCTTAAGAAATCTGACCTTATTGAGTATCGGTTGATTGTTGGTCACAAAAGTGGCTGACCATCCATCGGTAGTCAAAGTTTTCGGTATGGCGGTGTCTGACAGTCTAGCCTGATGTAATGTGTTAAACGGTTCCGGGCTGGGCTCCCTCGACATCTCCATAGAAAAAGGTTAATTATATAAAGGATAACAATATCCTTTATATATTAATCTTTAAAAAAAAAAAAAAAAAAAAAAAGAAAAAAAAAAAAAAAAATGTGCATCCGCATTTGTTTTTGCAATGGAAACAAACAAGGTTGTAAATGATTTCAAACCATATAAAAATCTCAAATTTTCATTTCATAACTAAATTAAAAAAAATCAAAATTAATATTAATAATTATTTCTTTAAAATAAAATATACGTTTTTTAGGCACGACCGCTATACGGCAGTCTTATATTGTCGACATCGCGAAAAATGTAACCCTTAAAAATATGTAATATTATGATAAAACAATTATTTTCATTGCAAAATAAAGTCATTACAAGCCTTCTGTAAAATGTAAGTATGGATGTATGTATGTGAGAAATCAAATTTATGAATTTTCTCCACAAGTCTTTATACGACCTGAATGATTCCAACGGGAAATTTTTAAAAATAATAATACAAGTAAACGTTTATATTTTTAAAAAAATCGTTGGAGCCATTTTAAAATAATAGCCCTTTTAAAGGTCAAAATGAATTTTTTCAAAAAGTATATAGAATTAAATTTATAGAATATAAAAAAAATAAATCTTTTTTATATCATACATTTTTTTCTAAAGTTAATATTTTTCATGAGAAATATTGAAATTGAACGTTTTTTAGTAATAACTTAGAAAATATGAATTTTTAAAAAAATTTGTAATATTAAAAAGATGTATCTTTCTATTAATATATTTCAATTTAGGGGCGAGGTTGTTAATAGTTTTAACTACGTAGACACAGCAAAGAGTCACACACAAATTGTATTTAAAGTATTTATTGTTTTAACAATACACTCCCTTTACAAAGCACACTCGTATAAAACACCAAGAATACAGATCTACGCTAATAAAGTCTGGAGGCTCTACGATGTGTCGCTCAACAAGGACTGACAGACCGACCGACGCATATACAGAGAGAGAGAAGCTAAGAGGGCGCTTCTGCCCACGGCAGCCTTCACAAAAACCCAAACGTAAAATATGCGCACACTCTTGACACTCCCTCCCGCATATTTAAAGAAAATTAAAAGAAAACCTCTGACCGACCATCACTCCCAATTACTTCTTCAAATTTTTACTTCCTGTAACAGAGAAACAATTTATAGATAAAAACATTTTATATATTTAAGATTAATTTCATCAATTTAGCATGCAACTCGAACGATAAGGGCTTAGTCAATACATCCACTATTTGCTCTTTCGAAGCTAACCAATTTACTTTAACCAGATCTCTCGTGACACATTCTCGAACGTAATGCTCCTTGATCTCAGTCATATGTCTCAATTTTCCTCCTCCTCCAGTTTTAACACTTGCTTCCGCAGCTCGATTATCACACCATAAAGCCATGGGTGTGAACTCGTTCTTGAGAAATCTTTTTAAAGATTTATATAAAGAAATGAGCTCCTGACAGCAGTCGCTCATGGCTACGTATTCAGCCTGACAAGTTGATAGAGCAACATACTGCTGTTTCTTCGTTCTCCAAACTACAGTGTCTCCATACAACTTTATTACGTACCCACTCGTTGTCAGAGATCCTTTACAATCTCCAAAACTCGCATCTGAAAAACCTTGTAGAGAGTCACCTTTACCAAAGTAATTTAAGCCTATATCTTTAGTGCCTTTCAGATATCTGAATACTCGTTCTAACATTTTCCATTCCTTTTCAGATGGGTTGATTTGATGTCGACTGAGAACATTCACTGCGTAAGCAATGTCCGGTCTGCAAGTGTTAGCCAAGTAGAGCAAAGTACCAACAGCCTCTCGATAAGGTCGATTTGAACTATTTTCTGTGTTTATAATTGTGTTCAAATCCTCGTTTTCTTCGTGATCTTTTCTATCTCTGTTGGCTATTTGATTTGTGACCATAGGAGTCCTTTGAGGATGTTCCTTATCGAATCCAAACTTAATCAGCATCTTATCAATGTATTTCTCTTGTTTGATACTCAGATTCTTCGTTTCTCGATTTCTGTGTATCTCAAGTCCTAGAAATACTTTAGGTTCTCCGATGATCGTCATTTCAAACTCCTTCATTAATTTTTGCTTTATCTCGTTCAATTTTCCTATGTCGTTACTGACCAGCATCACATCGTCTACATAAAGCACAAGAATTAAAAGTCTGTTGTTTTCGCACCAAGTAAATAGACATGGCTCATCGTCATAGGTTTTTAAATTAAGTTTGAGAGCGGTTGCACGAAATCTTTCGTTCCAGCACTTGGGACTGACTTTCAGTCCGTATAAAGCTTTTTCAAGTTTACACACTTTGTCTCGTCTCGTTTCTGCTGTGCAGTTTACTCCATCAGGAATCTCCATGTAAACTTCATTATTGAGAATGCCATTCAAGAACGCTGTTTCAACATCCATTTGACAGATGTCCATATTAAATCGATTTGCGATGGCTAGCACAGATCTAATTAAGGGCAGACGTGAAACTGGTGCGTAAGTTTCCTGCAGGTCATAAACATTCCTATCTTTAAAACCTCTGATAACAAGCCTAGCCTTGTATTTTGTGTTACCATCTGGGTCCTCCTTTTTCCTCAGAACCCATCTAGAATCAATGATGTTGGGTTTCTTTCCATTTCTCGTCTCTGGTCTATCAACTGTTCTCCAAACGTTGTTTTTATGAATGGAATTTAATTCGTCCTCGATAGCCTCCTTCCATCGTTGTTTATCAGTTGATGACATGGCTTCTTGATACGTGGCAGGGTCTCCATTTAGTTTAGCAATCAAAGCTGTAGTAGTTTCTTCAGTTAAAATTTCTTCATTAATGATATTTTCCTTCACTTTCCTTGGACGACCTCTTCCTCTTTTAGGCACTCCCTCCGTTCTCGTTGTCTGATTCTCCTTTTCATTCTCGAATTCAGTAAACCATGTATCACGATTTACCTCGCTGTCCAGTATCTCCCAGTTATTTAGTTCTCTACGTTTATACTTATCAGCAAAGACTAGCTTCTCGTTGAACCTGACGTCTCGACTCTCGTAGAACTTTCCTTCTTCAGGTTTGAACAAAACGTAGCCTGTTTCCTTGTATCCAACCAAGACAGTTCTACTTCCAATACCTCGAAATTTAGGACCAGTTTTTCTTTGCACCTTCATGTAAGCTAGGCAGCCAAACCGTTTCAGTTGAGTGATGTCTATCTTGTGATAAGGAGCAAATTTCTCTAACGGTGACATCATATCATTTGAAGCATGTGGCAATCTGTTATATGCGAACACAGCAGATCCCAGAGTCACATTGCCCATGCTTTCCGATATTTTAAAATTATAATCCTTGATATATTTATAAGTTTTCTGTAACTCCTTAAATCATTTAAGAAAAATGTCTTATCCATATCAAATCATCGTTCTTCTGTTAAGAGAAGTTATCTCGATATTCTCTGCAGACATGATTTCAAAATCTATCCTTTTAATTTCTATTGCCTCCTTTATAACACTTATTATTTTCACTATAGTGTCATCGAAATTTGAGTATAACTTAGCGCTTACGCATCTATACTCATTTCCTACAATTTTTATTATTTTCACTCATTTCTTCTTCATCTCTTGTAATTAAGTATGTTGTAGTTTGTTAAGATTGTATACTTATTATCAATCTTTTCTCCGAACGCAAATTCTATTAATCCATAGAATTTTATATTTGTACTCCAGTAATAAACATTTTATTTGACACATGACCACGTACATATCAATTGTCTCGTTATTTAAATATATACACAAGTACTGGTCCGTAAACTTTGACTTATGTAATAAATTATCTGTAGAGCATCTGCATAAAGGTATTATCTGATAAGATAAATTTTATATTGGTCAGCAGTGCCTAAACTCGTATTTACTCCCTCCGATTCTAAGTTCACGATGTTGTTTTGTTAACAAACTTAATCTCGTGAATATTCTCGTTAGAAATTTAAAATTAATTACAAACTCGTTAATTAATATCTCACATCAGAGTCAGCGAGAATTTTGACTTAATTTAAAACAGTCATTGATTATTTTCACGTTGTTTTAAATCGATTTTAATTTCAAGATCTTAAACTCAATTTTTTTTTCTTTTTGATTTTAAGTTTTCATCGTTTCCATTGTAAGTCTTTTCTCTTACTCTTGGCTCCCAATTTTAAATCGTTAATATTTTTCTTAGTATTTCTCGTTTTGCTAAATCTCGTGATGTTTCTACTTTTGTTATTAAATTTAACTCGTTTCATTGAAATTTCGTTACTCGTTTTACTTATCCTCCCTTTAATAATTTTCAAGAATTAATTAACAATGTTGCGTTAACAATTTCATTTAAATTTATTTTTATATTTTCTTTATTTTTCTCGTCTTTTACGTTTTGAATAATCCTTTTCTGTATAATTGGTCATCCAGTTGCTCTTGTAACACAATGAAAATTGTTAACTAATTACTGTATACATATAAGTATCAACTATGAAAATCGATAGAATCTAAGTCCTTTAATCTGTAGTCTTAGCTGCTGTTACGTTGCTCGTCATGCATTCCAATCAGTTTTTGGTATTTCCGATATATTTATCAACTAGCCATTTTACCTTTGATACTTATTTTAATTCCTTTTTGACTTGTAAAATTAATCCAAAATATACTCGTTAATTTCTTTCTCAGATTATATAGTGAACTATAAAATTATTTCTTTATAATCGCTGAAAAAGCATTTCTTTTTCATAATCCTATTTCTTCATTTATTTTAAAAACTCCTTATGGTAATCAGTGTCTATGTAGTTAATAATAATATCTCATGTTCGAACTGTATGATTTTCTACGACACTCTCCTTCAAATCATTTTTGAGCCGATGAGCCCATGTATTTCCATTAATTTGATCAATTGAAAATTAATTCTTATTGATCTCATCGATCTTATTGATCAATTCACGAGAAACAGATCTATTGATCAATTTTTGTTTTAAAAAAACTCCTTTAATTGTACTATAACGTTACAAGAATCGTACGTTAAGCTACTCTCGTCAAAGACTTTTATTCTGCTAGCACAAGCAGAGTTGTTTTCGATTTTTCAACTCGTTTAGTATCGATCTCCATAGAATTACAATAAATCGTACTAAATCAAACTCGGTTATCTCGTTATCAGATTTTCAATACTATTCTTATTTATGAAAGTATTTCATAAGAATTTATTATCAAATACGTCAATCTGAATTTTCAAGTTTTTGGACTCGATATACATAGTTGCCTTTGTTTTCTCCGTCTCCTTGCGACCAGCCTCAATTTAGTTCAATTTTAGATTACGACTTCTTTGCAGATGCCTCCTTTTCGAATACATAAACTTGAACCATGAAGGTGGCCATTTGATCCTTGATTTCTACAAAAGAATCGAAAATAAGACAGTTTTTATCGTTAATATTAACTTCGTTATGCACTCGTTTAGACAATGTTTCATTTTCATTTAAGAGAACTTCGAATTTGATAATGGCAATTTTCTATATATATTCAATTTCAATTTCTGTGGATCCTTTTAACATAGAAATAGTTGCCTGATTTATATCTTAGTTTACAATTAAAAACTGGTTATATACATCGTTTACCTTTTGGTCTTCGTTTCTCTTTGCGTCGTTGTTTGGTCTCGTTTTACTCCTTTATTCTCTCGTTCCGTTCTTCGTTCTATTCTTCATTTTCTCGTATCATTCCTCGTTCAATTCTTCATTTTCTCGTATCATTCCTCGTTCAATTCCTCATTTTCTCGTATCGCAGCTGCGTCTCGTTTTGAATAGGTCACGGCAGTAAGATACATAGAATGACAGACCCTTTTCTCGTTCCTAGGTAATTTCTCTCGTAAGTGCTGCCATCTACTCGTTAGGTATGAACTCCTTTCCTGTCAATCAGTTATACAGTTAGAAATTCAGATATCACTGAACACAAGTACTATCTAAATTTAAACTGAAACTAAAATTTATTTAACTATGTATTCGTTATTCATCGTATTTAGCATAACTCTATTTAATAAATTTCACTGTCAAGACTCTGACATGCTGAACGCAAGCTTGTCAAACTCAGAACAGTTGAGATTTTTATTTGCATTATAAAGATTCTGATACGTTGGACACAAACATTATCAGTCTTTAAATGGTTGTAATTTTTAATTTCGTTGTTAAGATTCTAATATGTGGAACACTAGTATGATCAGTATCAAAACAACTGCAATTAAGTTAATTGTTAAGATTCTGGCATACCGAACACAAGTATGCAGTTTCAAAACGATCAAGATGATTGCTAATTTTAATTTTAATATAACAAACTCGAACTCGGTTACATTTCGTTTTAAAGTGGGCGCTGTTATATATTTTAATGATTTAAGCATAATTGCTTAAGTGTGTAAATTAAAATTATTTACAGCGCCACTGCCGACCTTTATGTTAACATTTCTATTTTTAAAAATCACGTGAAAATATTATTTTAATTTTTATTTAATTTAGTTATATGTATATGAAATACATATTATGAAATAAAAAAATACTTGTATATAATGTATTTACAAATATCTACACATGTACTTAAGGTTTAGACTTGGCCAGAGTCCATCGTAAATATTGCTTTTTCGTTCTCGTCTGAGCAACGATTTTCTCGTTACTGCCATACTACTTCTTAGATTAAACAAAACTTCTAATAAAAGATTTTTATGTCTCGTTCTCGTTCTGTATATGAATTTAATAATTATTCATTTACATTTATGTGTATACATATACACGCATATATACGTATACATATGTATACTCGTACGTAAGTTCATATCTCGTATTCATTTACTGCTTATATTCGTGTCTGTACACATATAAGTTACAAACTCCTCGTATATACGTATATACTCGTCGCTCTCATATAAGTGACATAGTTATAGATTTATTTTGCACTGATTTATTTTAATTTAATTTATTTCACCACTCTATTTGTAATTTAATTTATTTTATATTAAATTTGGCATGCATTATTATTTAGACCTCGTTTGATTATATGTTTGTGCGTTTTTATATGCTATATGGCGTCCCATAACTATCATACAGCACACATATACAACTCATTCCTTACATCCCTCTCGTTCATCGTTATAGTCTCCATTTGCATTTCTTGTTTCTCGTTTCTTACTCGTGGTGACAAGTTCGTCGTGGCATCGTTCATCGCGAGCTTCTCTTTATGCGCCATCTTTCTTTCACGCGTGCGTTCCTCGTTCCTCGTTTCTCGTACAAGCGCGACATCGTTCTCGCGCGTGCTTGACGCCTCGCGCCATCTTTGCACTGTTCTTCTTTATCTATCTCTTTCTTTGATCGACGCAAATCCGCCATGTTGATTTGCCTCGAAACAAAGAATTTAGAGAGAACGTCAATTTCGAAAAAACCCAATTGACATCTCAGTTCCAATTTTAATACGAACTTCGTTTTGCTAACCATCATTTTTGATTTACGTATACATATACACATGAGCATGCACATCCATACATATACCAATGCACATGTGTGTCACGCTTATGGCTCTCTTCATTCCATGACACCGAGAACCGCGCACTAATTGTTTTACGCTTTCTCTTAGCAAAACAAAACTCCTCCTCGCTCTCCTCTCTCGTATATAATGCATTTTTTCTTTTAATTTCTTACCTCGCTCCATCTCCCCTGTTGCCGGGCTTTGCGCAGTTGAAGCTTGCTGGGCTTCCATAACCTATTAATATATTTCAATTTAGGGGCGAGGTTGTTAATAGTTTTAACTACGTAGACACAGCAAAGAGTCACACACAAATTGTATTTAAAGTATTTATTGTTTTAACAATACACTCCCTTTACAAAGCACACTCGTATAAAACACCAAGAATACAGATCTACGCTAATAAAGTCTGGAGGCTCTACGATGTGTCGCTCAACAAGGACTGACAGACCGACCGACGCATATACAGAGAGAGAGAAGCTAAGAGGGCGCTTCTGCCCACAGCAGCCTTCACAAAAACCCAAACGTAAAATATGCGCACACTCTTGACACTTTCTTTTCTCTATAACATTTTTTTCGAAACTTGTTTTTTTCAAATTATCACCAAAAAATCATTTTTTTAACCTCTAAAAGGATTACCATTTTAAAACGGTTCCAACAATTTTTTTCAAAATAAGAACGTTCATTTGTATTATTATTTTAACTTATTTCATGTAAGAATAATTCGGGTGACCCAATAATAAGGGTACCCAATAATTCAGATCGAATGAAAACTTAAACTATTTGACTTTAAAAAAATCGTTTATTTTCTTTATACTTTAAGTGAATTCAAGGGCGAGTACGAAGTGCGAGTGTATCCGGTCGTGCCTCACTCGATCGCTTCGTGATGCAAGGCCCGAGAGGCGAGCCACAGCGGCCTGAAGGGCCACTGTCGAGAGCTAGTTTAATACTAAAATTTATGTACTTACGATCAATCTTTAAATTATCTTTTAATTTTGCATCACTTTTGTGATTGTAGAAGAATCTTATTAATTGATCATTAGATCTCTCTAAAATAGAAAATATGTTTTTTTAGTTGACTGCAACAAAAATAAAGAAGTTTTAATTTCTGATACTTACTTTACGATCTTCACTAACTTGTTTGTTGAATTCTTCAAAAATAGCTGCCCACGCCTTCTCCTTCGCGGTCACCATCAGCGATGAACGACTCTTGTTGATTATTGTAGATAAATATTTATTAAAAATATTAAACAACAAATTTTTTTCAGTTGTTGTAAAATTCATCTTTTTACCCCTTTTTCTGTTATTTAGGTTATTTAATTTATTTTCATTTATTTGACTTCTTTATGAAGTATGCAAAATATTATCCTCTCTTTAAAAAACGAAGGCCGGATTTTGAGAAGCATTTTATACTAAGAAGGTGATTGGTGCATTGAATGAAATGATATCATTGGCGAAAAAAGAAATTTGATTTACTATAATATTCTTTTATTAAATCATCGATTTAAAATTTAATAATGAACTTCATTAATAAAATAATTAAAATATAATTATTGAGTTATAGTTTTATTTTTTAAATAAAATTATTTATATTAAACGTCGCTAACTTCTGCTGACAAAAATTCGCATTCCTTTTGTGTGAAGATGTCGATAGTACGAAGTATTGCTCTATGTTCATTTGCTATTGCTATATATTTAAAATTAATACATGATAACAATTCTATGACATTTATTTATGAATTATCTGAATATTCTGAATAATCTTTTTAAAATAATAAAACTCAAATTGAATCACTTCTAGAATAAACAGCTCTTTTGCAATACAAAATTTAAGTCTTTTGTTTAAAAGAATAGTATAATATTATAATTGAGAAAATACAAATTCCAAGAATTCTGATTTTTATTTGTATTTTAAAAATAGAAACGAATATCTTTAAGAATTGATTTGAACTATTATTTTTTTATATATTTTATTAATTTTATATTCCTGAAAATATTATTAAAATGAAAAAAGTATTTAACGATTGTTTAATTTATTTCAGAATTTTAAATAAACTTTAAACTTATTATTATAATAATTATTGATATCGATCAAAACACTATTTTATTGCAAAATTTCAGGAAAAGAAATGCATTAGCTTTTAGTATGTACCATGAAGATTATTGAGTTAAATTTTTAAATATAAATTCATTCATTAGTTATTTAGAATTTTGGATTCTAATATTATATATTAAAAATTTTTTGATTTTGTTCCAGAAATTCAAAATTCATAAATACTAGTGAATGAATTTATTTAAAAATTTAACTCAATAATCTTCATGGTACAAACTAATGCATTTTTTTCTTGAAATTTTGCAATAAACCGATAATTAATATTCACGAGTGCAGGTGTAGTGTCCGTTTTACATCTTCTTAAAATGTGAAATTTTCAGTGATGATAAAACTGGACGAGTCATTTTTACAAACCACATGCTTTGTATTGCGAACAGTTGTTTTCAATCATACAATTGTACATAGTTATGTCCTGAGTTCGATCTTGGAATTCAAAGACGTAATTTAGAGGTTAAAAATTATGCATATAAAGAAATATATTCATAAAATAACTTTTGACTTTGTAATAGTTTACGTTATTTAAATTTTGGAAACTAATAATACACAATGCTTGCACGCTTTTAAAATTTAAGAAAAGTTTAATAAATACTAAATAAAGTTATTTCTTTCATTTTTTAAAAATAATAATAAGAAAATGAATAAAGTAATAATATATCTTTTATATGGGATTTATTTTTCTCGAAGTTTTCGGTGTCTCATGTATAGACTGCAGATATTTATGCAAAAAGATATGCAAAAAATATGCAAAATATATACTATTTTTAAACAGTTATAAACAGTTACATAGTTTTAAACAGTTTCGAACAGTCTCATATAGTTTTGAACAGTCTTGAAATATATACTTTTAAATTTCATGTTCAAAACAGTTGAAAACAGTTTAAAATTGCTTAAAACTATTCGAAACTGTTTGAAACGGTTTTAAACAAATTCTTAATAATAATCAAAATATACTTTTTTTCAACACCTGGCGCGAAAATGCCACTTTTTTATATGTAAGCGCCTAAAAAAAAGTGGCATTTTCTGCGGAAGTGGAATGCCTTAAATCTTTACTTTAGGACATTCTTTACTTTTTTTCCCTAGGTGAAAAATATACTATTTATGCAAATAACATAAAAGGTTTATGTAAATATGTAATTTGCAAAATATGCATAGTTTTTCCAAAAATTTACATTTTTTAATTAGAAAAGGATAGAGAGATCCAGCGTCCTCTTAACGCTTGCTTCTGCTGCCTTGTTATCACACCATAATAGAATTGGTGCTAATTCTTGTTTTCACAATCTTTTAAAATTTGATATAAGAATATCAATTCTTGAGCGCATTCGTTTATAGAAACATATTTCTGTCTGTGGGTTCTTCAGGATGTTGTGTCTTCGAAAAACTTGATCACATAGCTACTGGTCGTAAGAGAATTTTTGCAGTCGTCAAAACTTGCATCTGAAAATCCTTGTAAACAGTCCTTTATATCTAAGTTCAAAGTCTTTTGTTCTTCTTAATTATTCAAATATTCTTTCAATCTTCTACCAGTCATTTTTCAGTAAAATTGATTTGGTATCTGCATAGAGTATTTACCTCATATGCAATTTCTGGCCTGCTTGCATTGGTTTCTTCTTTTCTTCACGCTGTCTTCTCTTCCTATTGGCTACCTGATTGATCCAAACTAAACTTCTTTAGCATTTTGTTTATTTATTGTTCTTGCATGCTCAGTATCCTTTTTTTCTGTCTTATTTTATTTCTGAGCCTAAAGAACTTTTAGTCTCACCAGTTTCTGTCATTTTAAATTCTTTCTTTACATTTGTCTTCATTCTTTCAAGCATCTTTACATTGTTGCAAACTAGCAGGATGTCATCTGCATACTATATCAAGATAAGAAATCCGTCTTTTTCTTGCTGAGTAAATAGACAAGGCTCATTGTTGAATGATGTAAGTCCATATTTCTTTACTGTCTCTTTAAATCTTTCATTCCAACATTTTAGACTGACTTTCAAATCGTATAAAGAATTTTCCAATATACACATCTTGTTTTGTTTGATCCTTTCATAAGCAGTCATCCCTTCAGGTATTTCCATATATATCTCACTGTTTCAATATTCATTTAGAAAAGCTGTCTTCACATCCATCTGACATATTTCTAAATCCAATTTGTTTGCCATTGCCAGTATAGATCTGATTAATGTAATCGTGAAACCGGTGCATATGTTTCTTGTATATCATACTCATTTCTGTCTTTAAAACTATGAATTACTAGTCTGGCTTTATATTTTTTTTTTACTGACTTCTTTCTTTTAAATACCCATCTTGAATGTATTATGTTTGATCTTTTTCTGTCATTCATTACAATTGATCTGTCAACTTATTTTCATACATTATTCTTATACATACATTCTAATTCTTCAATAATAGTTTTGGTCCATTTTTTTTTTATATCTTTTGACTTCATGGCTTCCAAGTGTGTACTCAGGTCATTATTTATTTCTGCTAATAAAACATAAGTTTCTTCATTTATCTTATTTTCTGTACTTGTTTGTGTTTCCATTTATAATTCAATCTGTCGTTTTGTTTTCTCTCCCTCCGATTCTTACACTTCATATTCACTATTTTTCTTAACTTTTGTCGGTCGTCCTACTAATTTATTTTTTTTTATTTTCTCTCCCTCCAATCCTTGTTACTTTTTATCAGTCTTATTATTTTCGTTTCTTGGTCGTCTAACTGGTCTTTTGACTTTCTCTCCCTCCGGTTTTTGTATTCGTGTTTCATTTTCTCTGTCTTCTAATACAAAATTCACAAACCATGTATCTTTATCTTTTCATAAATTTGTTTCTTAGTCTTATATATCAGTTGTTGCATATCGGTCCTTGTAGACGAATTTTTCGTTGAATCGTACATCTTTGTTTTCGTATAGTTTACATAAAACCTATTGTGTCTGAATTTATTATTTGCAAAGGTTCAATTGTTCTATGCTTGACTGTCTTAAATGGCAAGTTGTTAAACTTTGCAATCATACACACTTCACAGTCTTTCAACGTATCATCAAATACAGCCTGTTTTTAAGTTTTGATATTAGGAAATTTTAATTGTAATTTTCTTAAATAATCAACTGATGCATTGTCCATTCGAAAATGCCACAGCATAGCATTATATATATATATATATATATATATATATATATATATATATATATATATATATAATTAACTCTAACGCAAATTATCTAGTTTTGCTTGTGTTCGGAAAAATTATATGAATTTTATTTATATTGGTTTACTATTCCTATATAGTTGACAAGTACATTACGAGTGAAGAATTTGACCTGGTGATAAGGACAGTCACAGAGATGAAGACAGAGTGAAGACAGATTATATATACCCTATTGTACGACAGGTGGCCACACTATAACTGATAAGAAAGAGAGAAAAGACAGAATTAAGAGGCGGTCGTATAGTTCTGTCCTTGTCTAATCTAAATTTTCGTTATAATTAGTAAACTAAATATTTTTATACAAAAGTAATGGCAGAGCCCAATAGATTTAGGGATAAACAGACGATTCTATTCTATGAAAAAATATAAAATTTTCATTAGTTTTGAGTGAAGTCTGAAACGGAAAAGAGTTGAATACTTCAATCAAATTTAACTCTTTTTCCGTTTCAGACTTCACTCGAAAACTAATGAAAATTTTATATTTTTTCATAGAATAGAATCGTCTGCTTATCCTTAAATCTATTGGGCTCTGCCCTTACTTTTGTATAAAAATATTTAATTTAGTCATAATAACGAAAATTTAGATTAGACAAGGACAGAACTATACGGCCTCCTCTTAACGACAGCAATGAGACTGAGAAGACGAAGGGGCTATATAACGAGACAGAACAGAAAGTAGAATAAATATATATATATATATATATATATATATATATATATATATTATGAGCTTAATAGACCGAACACAAGCCCTTCAAGCTCAATATATCTATCAAAATAAAGTGAATCAACCTAGTATGCCGAACACAAGCAATATTAGGTAATTCATATTTATGACGATTTAAGAGAATCAATCTAACATGCCGAACACAAGCAATGTTAAATCAATAAAATTTGCCAGTTATTTATGTATATTTTTATATTTATAATTATACATATGTGCCATTATTCCCATACACAATATACTGAACACAAGTATTATTATGTATGTGAAAGCAGCAACTATGATCGATCAATATTATTTTTAAAACCATGGATATATTTATTAAAAAATATTTTTATATACGTACGTTCAAGCTTAATAAAATAAAATTTTTAATTTGAAATAATCATTATTCATTACTTAATTTGTATTCAATTTGTCATAATTTTGAATACAATGCTGCCTTCAACAACTGTCATATACATATTCTCATGAGGATGTTTTGTGAAGTTGCAATAAACTTCTTTCCTCTGTATAATGATAATTTCAATCAATTAAATATTCTTAAATATATTTTTCTTAAAGTCGTTCTTTTCTGTCTTTTTTTTTAATCGGTCTTTTGTATACATTTACGTAAACTATATTTTTGTCAGCTTTGATTTAGTTTGTTTCGCTTCACTAATTCTGTCTCTTTCTTAATCTGTCATTTTTATTGCGACGACGTGCACGCTCCTATATATATACGATCACACTTATATACTGTCTCTTTTCTTTATGCTATAACCATGTTATACGTACATATGTATATGTATATACCTGCGAATTTATTCTCGCCTTTTAGCACCCACATAGCATGAAATAAAACAGTGAAACATTTCAAAATCTTTCAGTGAAAGATTTCTTAGAAATATTTTATAAATGTTGTTGAAATATTTCGTAGCAAGATATAACGAACGAATAAAAAATCTTTCAATGAAATCTTTCAGCAATATTACAGTAATATTATATTGAAATATTTCATGAAATCTCGATGAAATATTACAAACAATCTTTAATAAATCTTTCAACAATATGTCTCTGCAAGATTATTGGTTAACTTATATTACAATAAAAGATTGCTGAAAGCTTTTAAAGAAAGTTTCCACGAAAAATGATTGAAAGATTTATGAAAGATTTCTCACAGGCGTTCTCCTAGCTGTACCTCGAAAACTTTACGCAATCTTTCATGAATCTTTTATGCAACATTGCAAGGAAATATATTAGTGATCTTACAGATAAGGCTTCACGGAATATTTCATAAATCTTTCAACAATATTTCACTGCAAGATTTTTGGTTTACTTAGACTGCGATGAAAGATTGTTGGAAGCTTTCATTGAAATCTTTCAGGAAACATGTTTGAAAGATTTATGCAAGATTTCTCCCATACGTTTCCCTTACTGTACCTCGGAACCTTCACGCAATCTTTTACAAATCTTTGATATAATATTGCAACGAAACGTAGTAGCAATCTTACAAAGAAGGTTTGACGGAATATTTCATGAAATCTTTCAACAATATTTCTCTGCAAGATTTATGGTTTACTTAGACTGCGATAAAAGATTGTTGGAAGCTTTCATCGAAATCTTTCAGGAAACATAATTGAAAGATTTATGAAAGATTGTTCCTGAGCGTTCTCCATGCTGTTCCCAAAAATCTTGACGCAAAATTTCATAAATATTTCATGTGATATTGCAAGGAAATATAGTAGTAATCTCTCAAAGAAAGCTTCATGGAATATTTTATAAAATCTTTCAACAATATTTCTCTGCGAGATTTTTTGTTTACTTAGACTACAACGAAAGATTGTTGGAAGCTTTCATAGAAATTTTTAAGGAAACCTGTTTGAAAGATTTATAAAAGATTTCTCTCCAGTGTTCTCCATGCTTCAGCCAAAAACCTTCACACTATCTTTCATAAATCTTACATGAAAGATTTTTAAAACTGTGGTAATTTTGCAATGAAAAATTGTAGAAATCTTTTATAAATATTTTCTTGAAATATTACCGTCAATGTTGCTAAAATCTTTCATAAATCTTTCATAAAAGATTTTTAAAACAGTGATAATCTTGCAATGAAAGATTGTGAAAATCTTTAATAAATATTTTCTTGAAATATTACCGTAAATATTTCTGAAATCTTTCATAAATCTTTCATGAAAGATTTTTGTAGCTCTGATAATCTTGCAATGAAAGATTGCAAAAATATTTCATAAATATTTTCTTAAAATATTACTGTAAATATTGCTGAAATCTATCATAAATGTTTCATGAAAGATTTTTAAAACTGTGATAATCTTACAATGAAAGATTGTGAAAACCTTTAATGAATATTTTCTTGAAATATTACCGTAAATAATGCTGAAATCTTTCATAAATCTTTCATAAAAGATTTTTAAAACAGTGATAATCTTACAATGAAAGATTGTGAAAATCTTTAATAAATATTTTCTTGAAATATTACCGTAAATATTTCTGAAATCTTTCATAAATCTTTCATGAAAGATTTTTGTAACTCTGATAATCTTGCAATAAAAGATTGTAGAAATATTTTAGAAATATCTTCCCGAAATATTACTGTTGATATTGCTGAAATCTTTCATAAATCTTTCATGAAAGATTTTTATGATAGTTACAATATTGCAATGAAAGATTTATTTGATTGCTTAAATCTGGCCATGATATATTGTGTAAATATTTATTCGAAATGATTTAGAAATATTGTTAAAATATTTCAGAAATCTTTCAATGAAACATTTTTTGGAGTTATTTTTCTGCAACGATTGAGTTTCCTAATCATGCCGATAGGAGGACGCGCGTTCAAAGTGCGTTTTGTCCCCAAGTGGTAAGAGGATAGCTGACTTACTATATAAGGCAAAAGTTCTGATTAGTGCATACGTGCTCAGCGCTTATCTTATCCAATACAAATGCGACTTTATAAGTGAATGTAAAATTATGTATGCGGATATGTATTTTATGTAGAAGTATAATGTATCAAAATATAATATAGTATCATGTAAATAAAAATTATAAGTGAATATATGTGTGTGTGTGTGTGTATGTGTATGTGTGTGTGTATGTGTATGTTATATCGATATCACCGAAAGATTGTAAAAATGAAAGATTTCTATGACGTTAATAATCTTGCAATGAAAGATTTTAGAAATCTTTCAAAAAGATTCTCTTGAAATATTACTTTAAATATTGCTGAAATCTTTTATAAATCTTTCATGAAAGATTTATTTGATTGTTTAAATATTACTTCGAAATATTGCATAAATGTTTCCTAAATATTTATTTGAAATATTTTAGAAAATCTTGTTAAAATCTTTCAGAAAACTTTCATTGAAATATTTGTTTGCAGTCTCTCAGGTGGACATAGCGGGCTTTCAACAACATTTCCGTTTAAAACTTTTCACAAAAGACTAATGAAAGATTTCATCGATATGTACAGTAAATATATTTCTGAAAGAAAGGAGAAATATTTCATAAATCTTTCATGAAAGATTTCTATACTGGTGATAATCTTGCAACGAAATATGGCATCCATTTTTCAGAAAGATTTCCTTGAAATATTTTCGTAAATATTGTTGAAATATTTCATAAATCTTTCATGAAAGATTTTTAAAATTGTGATAATCTTGCAATGAAAGATTGTAGAAATCTTTCATAAATATTTTCTTGAAATGTTGCCGTAAATATTGCTGAAATCTTTCATAAATCTTTCATGAAAGATTTATTTGATTGTTTAAATATTGCTTCGAAATATTGCATAAATATTTCTTAAATATTTATTTGAAATATTTTAGAAAATCTTGTTGAAATCTTTCAAAAAACTTTCATTTAAATATTTATTTGCAGTCCCTCAGGCGGACATAGCGGGCTTTCAACAATCTTTCATCGAAAGATGTTTGAAATCTTTCATTCTTTCCTTGCAAATATTTCTGAAAGCTTTCATAAATATTTCATGCTATGTGGGCAGTCACCGTCTTTCTATCTTTTTCTAATTGCGCACGCACGTCTTCACGGTCTTTTTATTGTACACGGCGTCGATGTCTTTTCATCAACTCGACTTGGGCCTATGGCCGCCATGTTTGTGTGCATTATTATATTTCAATTTTTAGAAGTCAGGCCAATGCCTTTCTTCCTTCAAGCAATTATACTTAGTATTTCAACATAAAAACGCGTCCGTTTTTACATTTATTTTTAATTATTGCGAAATTTAACCAAATTCAAGCCGCACTTTTTGCAAATATTATTTTTTAACCGGTTTTCATTTATTTCTGTCTATCGTCACAAATCTGTTCAGACCTCGCGCGTGCATCCACTATACATACATATATATATATACACACACATACTATATATATATATATATATATATATATATATATATATATATATATATATATACATATACACACATACACATACATAAAAACCTTCTTCACTTCGTGTTGTCGTTTATTCAGTCTATCAATTTTATTTTGTGCGTGCATGGTCTTTTCTCTCGTTCTATATTCATACACACACACGCACACACAAAGCATAAAAAATAATTTTTCTCGTGCACGCATAAATCTGTCATACTCAAACACATTGCGTCATTTTACCCAACATGGCGACTCATTTTATTTCTCTCTCACTCTCTCTCTCTCTCTCTCTCTCTATAGACTAGCACACGACGCTATCTATTCTCTGTCCTTTTCTTTCTTTCTATAAGCGTGCATGCGACGCCATTACTGTCTTATAGAATTGAGAGAGAATAAAGACAAATTCTTACCCGGAGTCAACTCCTTTTTCTTTCTTTCTCCTTTTTCTTCCCCTGCTGTCCTTCGTCCTGTCTTTTTGTTCCTTGACTCGCCATCTCTGACGCTTCAACCAGGAGATAAAGAACAATAAAACAATTCACCAAACAGACTGACGCACGCTCCAAACCACACAAACTCCTTTCTCAATTTTATTAAATAAAACGCGCAGTTAAAAGCACTTTAGGCTCATAACCTGTTAAAATTATAATAATGCAGAGCACAATTTATATTAAATGAAAAGTCTTTATTTAATCCATACGAAATAATTAAATTAAATGATCTCTCTATACAATAATGAAATACAAGTTCTGGCTTTAACAGACGGACTTGAACTGAACTGAACGACGACGAGACGCAACTTGATTCTCTTCAACTGTCTACTAAATATTCTCAATAGGTGGCGACACCTAGTATGAGTGTGTATATTTTCAACACAGATAAAAAAATTTTTTTTTCTATTTTTAAGTCGTAATATTTCCCAGATAAGTACTCAAAATTAAATTGCCAATACACCATTAAAAAGTCCTTACAAATGCGTTTAAAATGAGTGGTCGTAGAGTTCTGTACGACCCTTATTTGTTGAGATACAAAATTTTGAAATTAGTACTTTTTTTCAAGGGTGGCTCTTTTTTATTGGACCCCACTGTATATATATATATATATATATATATATATATATATATATTTCATCGTTCAAATACATTAACGTTCACAGCGATGCTTCAATTTTAATGTAGTTTAAATTATAACTAAACTTTGAAATTCATATGAATGCAAATCGATTTTACTACAGTTATGCTTTGAAAATCATGTATATATCCATTAGCGTACAAGTAATGCGTGTACTTGAAATTTAATGTAAACGTAACTAAATTATAAAGTACGTATACATAAATTTTACTGTCAAATACATTGATGCCCATGGTAAAGGATATTGATTTCTATGTCAATACACTTTAAAATCACTTTACTGTTCAAAACACATTATGTGTGCAAAATTCGTTGAAAAGTATATTAAATTTCATGCTTTTTTTTGACAGTGTAAGTGTATAATTAGCAGTATGCCCTTGTTGTTTACAATTTATACAGTATGGTGGTAACGTCTTATCATCTTTCTTTCTTTTAAATTTGCCTGGTTCATGGCTCTCACTGCATTTAACACAGCGAAATCCAAGATCGCAGTTTATGCGAGCGTGTCCCACTCTTTGACAGTTGTGACACTAGTAAACTTTGTTTTTTTTAATGGCTTCCATTTAACTTTTAGGTTTACTAGATTATTAATTTTTGTGAAGTTTTTTAAGGTGCTACCGATCGAAAAATGCACCAGTATATTGTTTTTTTTTGTTTACAGCTTTCACTTACTTTTAAATTGTCCACCTTAATGATCTTGATCTCTGGTATATTTAACCTAGTCAGATTGTTTTTAATTTCTTGGTTGGTATATCCTCCATTAAACCCTTTAGTACTAATAGTTTTTTTTTTTGGCGTAAGAGTAGTAAAGTATTTTTTCCTTGGTTAGGTGTTCTTTGATCGCCTTAAAAGTGTTTATATTTGCTGCTATGACTGTCTAAGCTTGTTCTGTACAATTTCTCAAAAAGAAAGATTTTCTATCTATGGCGGTTGCTATTACATCAATTAAAGTTTTTGCTAAGTCATGCCTACAGTATATAGGTGAAGGTTTTTTGTGTTTAGCACGTGTTATATTAGATTCAGCTTGTTTTAGCTTGTCGCTGTTGGGTATATTATATTGCCTGTTTTCATTAGCTCGTTGAGTAAATCTATTTCGCATCTCAAGTTTATTTTCTAATTCCTCAGTAACCACGCGTATTTCTGCTCCTATCTCAGTAGTACGGGAAAGACTCAGGACCCGGGCTGCATCTTCTGTTTCGCTGACCGCAACGATGCGCATCATACGTTTTTTGTCTGCTATCAGTGGAACGAAGAAAGAAGCCAGGTTGAGGAAATAGTTGGACGACTACTGCCAGAGACGATCATAAACGAAATAATATTGGCTGAAAAGAAATAGGATGCTATGACACGTTTTGTCGAAAGCGTTCTAAGACAGAAGAAAACGTATTTAGATAGGGAAATCGATCGGAGTATGAATGATACCACGGGAGCCAGGCTGACGCTTTTTCATAACCTATAGAGGCATTGATCGGTCTCATAGATTCTGGTTACGAAGGTGAGGATGAGGATTCCTCTTGAATGGGGAAACAAATCGTGCATTATAGAAATGTCTGAGAAGACAGCGAAATTGCGAGATTTCGCTGTTGTGTGATTGTTTTTCTTATACACTATTTAGGTAACACGAAGTGATCAAGTCAGAAGAAAGGATCATTAAGGATCAATAACCGGCGCCACCCTGATGTAATGTGATAAACAGATTCTGGGATGGATGAACGTCCTAAGGTGAGGTTGGAGTATTCCTTACACGTCAAATAACTTTCATTCATCGGCTAAGGTGGACGCGATTTTTCGAGATTAGCTAACCTATTGCTAGAACTCCTCTCAATCGTGGTTTTTCCAGGAGACCCAAGAAACTCCCCGGAATCTATTTGCAGATTTTTGTCGTTAAACCAACCATAAAAAAAATTCATTCTCTAAATTCTTATTTGGCTGAGATAGTTTAAAAAATTCTTTTGGGAGAGTTCATTTTTTGTTTATATTATGTGTATTAGCGTTGTCATAATCTTTGATGTCTAACGCGGGCCAGTTCATTTCGATTCCTGCCGTGCTTCGTGCGCTTGACTCGCTTAACGTGTTAACAGTCGATTGCGAATTCGCCTTTTTGTTTATGTTGTGTATATGTCTTTCTGTTGCTGCCTTGATATTCGGTTGAATTAGACTTTGTTGTCTAGCTCCAAGCTCTTTAATACTTTTTGAAATATGCTACCTCTTGTTGAGAGAATAGATCCCTTGTAGATTTTTTTTATATTTGATGCATCTACTATGTCTGCGAGATTTCCTTACTGGTTTTGCTCACGTTTATAGCCACCTCAGCTAGCTAATTCCATGTTTAATAAAAAAAAAAAAGTTATTTTTATATCACAATTCATGGGCCGCTTACATTGGAAAGTTTTTATTACGTTTTTCGAAATATCGTATATATGTTTATGTCACAGAAGGTCGTATTTGGGGTTATTTCCACGGAGCACGCTCATATCATATAGACATCTTGTATATAACGGTTAATATTGTTGATAATTTAGATCTCACTGAGCCGTATAATACGTCCTACTAAACTCTTCAAAGCGTTATATATCTCAGTAGGCTTCAATACACGGAAAAACCGAAGTACTATAAAACCTTATACGAAAATGAAAAAGTCAGTCAAATTACTATACTACTAGTGTTTTTAACAGTCTCAGTACGTATATTACATCTACTTGTCTGAGTATCTTTAAAACAAGGGATAGGTAGTAAATTTACAAATACCGACACTTGTTGCTTTCTCATAGAGAAAGCATTGTATCGGTAAAAAAATTTTTTTTCTATTTTTTCATTAATTTGTACATATTTGAACTCAGTGAGTCGAAAAAAGTGGTTTCCAGAAAATGTCTGTATGTATGTATGTGTGTGTGTGTGTGTGTGTGTGTGTGTGTGTGTGTGTGGATGTATGAATTCAGTTAGTAAACTGTATCTCGAGAACTACTCGATGGATTTGCTTCTCATTTTGCATGGAATTTAGTTTTGTGACTAACTTGCTGGGAAGCTATTGATAATTTGGTTCTTCCAGCGTAGTTTTCATTTTAAAGTTTTTTAAAAAAAAAAAAAAATAGATTTTTCGTTTTTTGGTTTTTTTTTGTTTACTACTCGATGAATTTGCTTCAAAATTTGCATGGAATTTATTTCTGATTGCCCGGATAAAATAAATTTTTAAAAACTGATTTTCTTAGCTTAGTTTTAATTTTAGAGCATTTTGAAATTTAAAAAAAAAATGTTTCTATTTATTAAGCCAATAAAATTTAAAAAACTACTCGATGGATTTACTTCAAATTTTCCATACAATTCAATTTTTTGATGAACTGGTGCGGAAGCTATTGAGAATTGGTTTTCTTAGGGTAGTTTTTTTTTAGAATCATTTTAAGAATTTTAAAAAGATTTCGATTTTTCATTTTTTTTGTATTTTACGTAAACTACTCGAAGAATTTGTTCGAAAATTTGTATGGAACTTAATTTCGACTGTCAAAAGTATAAAAAATTTTGTAAACTAATTTTCTTAGCGCACTTTTAATTTTAGAACATTTTTAAAATTTTTTAAAAAATTTTTATTTTTAATTTTTTTCTATTTTACGAAAACCATTTGATAGATTTCCTCCAAAATTTGTATGCAATTAATTCGCTACTGTCTGAAGAAAACAAGCTTTGGAAAACTAATTTTCTCAGCGCAGTTTTAATTTTAGAGCACTTTGAAAATTTTCAAAAAAATTTTTATTTTTCATTTATTTTCTTTTTCGCGTTAACCATACTATAAATTTTCTCCAAAATTTTTATACAAATTATTCGCTATTGTCTGAAAAAAATAAGCTTTTGAAAACTAATTTTCTTAGAGTGGTTACAATTTTAAAGAATTTTAAAGATTTAAAAAAAAATTTCGATTCTTCTTTTCTTATTTTTTTTTATTCTACGTAAAGTACTCGATAGATTTGTTCTAAAAATTGCAAGGGAATTATTTGCGACTGCAAAAAGAAGGGAAATTTTCAAAAATTGATTTTCATAGTATAGTTTTAATTTTAGAGCATTTTTAAAATTTTGAAAAAGAAATTTTGAAAAGAAAATGTTATTTATTTAACCAGTTAGATCTCGAAAATTACTCGATGGATTTGCTTCAAATTTTGTATACCATCTATGTTTTTGTATAACTAGGCGGGAAGCTATAGAAAATTTGTATTTATAGTGTATTTTTTTTATTATAGAGCCATTTTAAGAATTTGAAAAAATTTTCGATTTTTAATTTTTTTTTTTGTATTTTACATAAATTAATTGATGAGTTTGCTTTGAGATTTCCATGGGAATAATTTGCATCTGCCAAAAGAAGGATAACTTTTATAAACCGATCTTTTTAGCGTAGTTTTCATTTTAGAAAATTTTAGTCTGTTTTCACATTTTAATGCATATTTGCTGAAATTTAATTGCGACTGAAACGTGCGACAGATTTGTAACAGATTGCCAATCGAAACGTGCGATTCAAAGATAAGAATAAACGCTCAAATTTGCAGCAAAATCGAAGCAGTCTTCCGTAAGAATATTACAGCAGCAATTTACTACAGAATTACATAAGAAAGACATAAGTTAAGTGCAATTATATGACGAGAATAAACACGCAAACTTGCAGCAGAATCGAAGCAGTCTTCCGTAAGAATGTTGCAGCAGCACTTTACCCCAGAATTACATAAGTATGACATAAGTTGAGCGCAATTATATGACGAGAATAAACACGCATACTTGCAGCAGAATTGAAGCAGTCTTCCGTAAGAACCTTGCAGCAGCACTTTACCCCAGAATTATATAAGAATTACATAAGTCAAGTGCAAATATATGCCCACTAGTTATATATTAAAATCACATTTGAATAAATATAAAAAAATTAATGAAACTCAAAGAGCTCTATGAGAAAGCATTCCGCCAAAGCACTTGGCAGCGTTTTTAAAACGTACTATAGTACCTGTTTTTCGTATACTATCTGAAATACTCTAAAAACGCGGGATAAGTCGCAGTTAAGCATTCCTGTTTTGTGAACTAAAAATTTAGTTCAAATAAACTTTTGACATGACTGATTTTGTGAATAAAATTTTAGAAAGTTAGGAGTTAAGCCAATTAAACATTTTATTTAAGTGTATCTATACCCTGGTAGAAAATTAAGCGTAATTTGCCCAGAATATCTCAAATTTTCTGTTCAGTGGGCAGATTCTGTTGACATGTTCTGCCCAAAAACTCCACTTACTCACGACGGTTTTTGCGCAGAATCTGACCAGACTTTGTTAAAAGTGAAATAAAATTGATTTGAGGTTATGAACGAATTGTATATTATAAGCAAACATGATTCCTAATCAAACATTACTGTAAAATTTTCAGCTAAATAATTACAATTTAATTTTAAGATATAATAAGTATAAAAAGACAAAAAAAAATTTTTTATACAAAATATGAATTTTGCAAATTAAAGTTAATTGAATGATTTTGTAAGATCACAAACATTTATTATTTTTATAAATATCTATTAGATTGATGCATAAATAATGTTTAGCTAGCATGGGTATGTAAAGAATATTCATCTGATAAATTTCATGAAAATGTCATACATTATTTGTAATAAATTTTTATTAAATAAATAATATAAGACAAATCCTTAAACTTTTTAATAAAGAAAAATAGAACAATATATTTATTGAATAACTTGAATAAAAACTTTGTTTTAGTTAAACCTACTCTGAAATAACCAACGTAGATTTAATTTACACTGGTATTGCTACGTAGGAATGTAATGCTACATTTTTTTCTTACAATATCAAGTAATGAAACTTTTTTTTACCTTGAATATATATATATATACTAGCATCCCCCGCCTCGGCTTCGCCCGCGCAATAGTTGGGCAGAAGTCGGTAGGTATAGAAATAGAATCTCAAAAACTATTATTTATTAAATCGTACTCTTACAAAACTTCGGAATACACATTTTTTGTTTGTGAACCATGTGATAATAGAATGAATTTTCATTTAAAATAATTATTTTTGTAGAAAAAATAAGCATTCAATTTTTTTTTTATTTTTCGATATATGTTCTATTTAGTACCAATAAGTCAAAAAATATATTTAAATTGAAGATATAAAATTTTTTCTAAAGTTAAAAATATTGTCTAATTTTTGATTCTGCCTAATGGAAAAAGAAAATATTTCATTTAATAATCCGAGGTAATATTACTCTGTGATTAGAGAATATGCAATAAAAATTTATTGTGTTGAAGTTACGGAATATCATAGGTGTATAAGTATTTCTACCGTACCAGTTTAATAAAGTGAAAGACAAAATCGGTCGCCACCTATTGGGCAACCAAGGAAAGTAGTAAGGATAGAGCATGTTGACCGCAGGACGCCGAAAAAAAGTAGTCCCTATTCCCTACGCGTTAAGATCTAGGTCTATAATTATTTTATTGCAATTATTGATTATAAAAGTAATTATTTATATAGCCTATGACACTCGTCACATTATAAAGAATTTAAATTTAAAATTTGAAAACGATCGGTTCAGTAGTTTTTGAGATAATTGAGAACATTCAAACAAACGCTGTCCTTTTATATAATAGTAAGATATATATATATATATATATATATATATATATATATATATATATATATATTAAATATAAGACTATAGTCCATTATTGATTTTAAAAAATCTTATCCGTTGCTTAAAATCCTATTGATTAATAAAAGATTTAATATTTTTTATTTTGATGATTGTCGAAAACTTTCTCAGCCAATTTTCAACAAAATGACATTAAAATTTCCAGAAATCTTATATATATATATATATGTTAACAAAATAATAATGCTGGTATTTTGATAAGATAAGTTGAAGTAAATATTGTACTTAATTACATACATAAAATTCACAAAAATATCTATTTTTTGCAATATTTTCAACTTTTTCTGAACCAAACTTTTAAATTCTTTTTTTTAAAAAGAACTAAAACTTTTATTTCGTAAAGATATATAAATTAAAGATCTCTAGAAATTTTGATGTCAATTTGTTGAAAATTGGCAGAAAAAGCTTGCGATAACCATCAAAATAGAAAAAATTAAGTCTTTGATTCCAAAATCAAATGTTCCGATAAAGGAAAAGATTTCAATCATCAGATGAGATTGTTTTAAATAAATTCACTGACTGAAGTTTTGTATTTAATATAATATGTATGTATATATATATATATATATATATATATATATATATATATATATATATATATATATATATATATATATATATATATATTTAATATAATATGTATATTATATTAAATATATATGTTTATCAAAATAAAAAAAACGCTGCCAAGTGCTTTGGCGCAATGCTTTCTCATAGAGCACATTGAGTTAGAGTAATTTGATTTCATTTTTTTAAATACGATTTTAATATAAATGTCCCTATCCTCTGTATTGAAGGCTGTCTTAATACCTACGAAAACTATATGAATTTTACTATTTCTTAATTTTGCCATTTGCATAATGTGATTTTATGATGCTCTAAAATTAAAAATGTGTTTATAAAATTGATTTTCCCAAGCTTGTCTTCTTAACACTATAACCAATAACTTGCATACAAATTTTAGAACATTTTCATCGAATAGTTTACAAAAAATACCAAATAATTGAAAAATAAACATTGTTTTAAAATTTTCAAAACGCTTTAACGTTATAACTACGCTAAGAAAACCAGTTTTCAAAAGTTCATTTTATTTAGGTAATCGTAAATAATTTCTATACATTATTTTGAAAGCTTGGTTTATTCAGATAATAGTGAATAATTTGCATAAAAATATTTGAGCAAGTTTATCGAGTGATTTTTGTGCAATAGAAAAAAAAATTAAAACTAAAAAATTTTTTCAAAATTTTCAAAATGCTCTAAAATTAAATGTGCGCTAAGAAAATTGAAGAAAATTAGTTTTCAAAAGTTCATTTTATTTTGACAATCATAAATAATTCCCATACATAATTTGAAGCTCTTTCATCGAGTAGTTTACGTAAAATATAAAAAAAATTAGAAAAATTTTATTCAAAATTTTCAAAATGCTCTAAAATTAAAACTGCGCTAAGAAAATAAGTTTTCCAAAGCTTGATTTATTCAGATAATAGTGAATAATTTGCATGAAATTTTTGAGCAAGTTTATCGAGTGATTTTTGTGCAATAGAAAAAAAAATTAAAAATAAAAAATTTTTTCAAAATTTTCAAAATGCTCTAAAATTAAATGTGCGCTAAGAAAATTGAAGAAAATTAGTTTTCAAAAGTTCATTTTATTTTTCGAAAGTTTTAATATAATCTCTTTTTTTTACTGCAAGAAATAAAATTAATGTAATAATATATAATAATAAACCCTGGTAGAAAATTAACCATACTTTCTGCTCTCTTCACTAACTAGTGCCCAGATATTTTCACATAATTTGGGCAGATATTTTACCATAATATATCAGAGTTCACTGTATTATGCCCAGAATCTGTTGAACAATAATAGACTTATAACCTCAAATTTACAAGTTTGAAAATTATTTAATCTCAGTGAATTTAGTTATGAGTATTTGTTCCAAAATTTTCACAATAATCCTATTAAATTAATTATATAACTAAGAACGTCTTTTAAAATGTATACCATGATATATTAAGGACTGAAAAAAAACCAGGACTTGATATCAGGACTGAGATAAAGCCAGGAAAAAAAATAAAATTTGAATGCCATAATAGTTTTTTTTAGTTTAATATTAATTAAACTTTTTTTCACCTTATATATATTATATTATATTATATTATATATAATATATATAAGGTGAAAAAAAGTTTAATTAATATTAAACTAAAAAAAATTATTATGGCATTCAAATTTTATTTTTTTTCCAGGCTTTATCTCAGTCCTAATATCAAGTCCTGGTTTTTTTTCAGTCCTTAATATATCATGGTATACATTTTAAAAGACGTTCTTAGTTATATAATTAATTTAATAGGATTATTGAGAAAATTTTGAAACAAATACTCATAACTTAATTCACTGAGACTAAATAATTTTCAAACTTGTAAATTTGAGGTTATAAATCTATTATTTACTATTGTTCAACAGATTCTGGGCATAATACAGTGAACTCTGATATATTATGGTAAAATATCTGCCCAAATTATGTTAAAATATCTGGGCACTAGTTAGTGAAGAGAGCAGAAAGTATGGTTAATTTTCTACCAGGGTTTATTATTATATAGTATTACATTAATTTTATTTCTTGCAGTAAAACAAAGAGATTATATTAGAATCGAGAAAAGAAAAAAAATTTAATTTAATCTTAGCCGATCTTATATTACCAAATTTCATGAAAATCACATACATTATTTGTAATAAATTTTTATTAAATGAATAATATAAGACAAATCCTCAAACTTTTTAATAAAGAAAAATAGAACAAATATATTTATTGAATAACTTGAATAAAAACTTTGTTTTAGTTAAACCTACTATGAAATAACCAACGTAGATTTAGTTTACACTGGTATTGCTACGTAGGAATGTAATGATACATTTTTTTCTTACAATATCAAGTAATGAAACTTTTTTTTACCTTGAATATATATATATATATATATATATATTAAATATAAGACTATAGTCCATTAATGATTTTAAAAAATCTTATCCGTTGCTTAAAATCCTATTGATTAATGAAAGATTTGATATTGCTTTCTCATAGAGAAAGCATTGTATCGGTAAAAAAAATTTTTTTCTATTTTTTCATTAATTTGTACATATTTAGACTCAGGGAGTCGAAAAAAGTGGTTTCCAGAAAATGTCTGTATGTATGTGTGTGTGTGTGTGTGTGTGTGTGTGTGTGTGTGTGTGTGTGTGTGTGTGTGTGTGTGTGTGAGTGTGTGTGTATGTATGTATTCAGTACGCCAATAAGATCTCGAGAACTACTCGATGGATTAGCTTCAAATTTTGCATGCAATTTATTGTTTTGTCTAACTGGGGGGGAAGCTATTTAAAATTGATCTTCTTAGCTCAGTTTTTTTTAGAGCCATTTTAAGAATTTAAAAAAAATTTTGATATTTCATTTTTTTTATATTTTACGTAAACTACTCGAAGAATTATCTTGAAAATTTGTATGAACATTATTTGCGACTGCCAAAAGAAGAAAAACTTTTACCAACTGATTTTCTTAGCGCACTTTTAATTTTAGAGCATTTTGAAAATTTTGAAAAAAAATTTTTTTTTCATTTATTTTTTATTTTACGACAACCATTAGATAGATTTGCTTCTAAATTTGTATGCAAGTTATTCGCTATTGTCTAAAGAAAGCAAGCTTTGAAACACTTATTTTCTTAGCGTAGTTTTAATTTTAGAGCATTTTGAAAATTTTGGAAAAAATCTCTATTTTTCATTTTTTTTCTATTACACAAAAACCATTCGATAGATTTGTTCGAAAATTTTTATGGAAATCATTTGCAATGGCCTAAATAAAACAATGTCGATTATATTAGAATCGAGAAAAGAAAAAAAATTTAATTTAATCTTAGCCGATCTTATATTACCATGTACAGTGATTTAGTTTCTAAAATTTTGTGATTGTTCTTTATTATATTAGTGACTAACATAATATAAGAATAATTAGTAGAAATCATCTAAAAATAAATTTATACTATAGTTTTGTACATAAGTGGTTACGTTATATTTTTATTGGTTGAATGAAAACTTTAAATTGTTAGAATATTCAAATGCATCTCTTTTCTAATCAAAATATCAAGATGTGTGCTTATACAAAAGTTATAGTCCATTGAATTATGAATTTACAATTTTTATTTGATTGATAAAAATTAAAAATAGTGTTATAGCTATCTATGTAATTAAACATAAGATTAATCTTATTTTTCCAACTAATTTTACATACATCTGAAGAATTACAAATATAATAAAAAGTAAATAAACCATTTTACAAAACATGTATATTTCAAGTTTATGCTTCATCTGATAATACAAAAGTTATAGTTCATCATATTATGAATTTATAATTATTATTTATCAAATAAAAATTAAAAATGATATTATGTCTGTACACTTGAATGAAAAAAAAACCAGGTGTGGCAGTCGTGGGGACTGGCCGACAGAAGTTGATACTTCTTTTGGTTTAGTGAAAAATTTGCTTCTCATAGAATGAACAATTTTCCGTCACACTTTGCTTAAAAATATATTATATATTAAATAAATATGTATACGAACAACAAATTATCAACTCATGAAGTAGAATAATGGTGGTTCCGGGTAAAGAGAAGGCCCCCTAAATACATTTGCAACTTACTAAGCTATTTAGAAGCATGTAGGAAATGTTTAAATAACAATCATATAATGATAATAAAGATAAAAACAATTAATTTATTAAAATTTTTTAATGATTTGATAAAAAAAACTTTATAAAAAATATATATGTCTACCCAATACAAATTTGTTACTCATATAGTAGATGAGTGCGAGTTCTGAGTTAAGAGAAGGCTTCCTTAAATACATTTGCAACTTAATTAGCCAAAATTATGCGAAATAATTTATTTTCAAAATTCATAAAGCTATATCTTATCATATTATAAAAAATGGGAAATAAAGATTTACACAATTAAAAAAAATCTTTACTATTATAAAAAAATATGGTGAATTGATTATTACTAATGGCAATTAAAAATCTTTATAATATTAGCAAATCATTAGTTAAAAACATAAAGAAATCTTAACTATTTCATGAAATACAATGAGTATCATATATCATACATATACTACGAGGGTCAATTACTTTAAATAAGTAACAAATTTTTAAGTCGAAAAATAAACTATTAATCAACGTATGCTATACATATACATATATAATAGTCCTTTTTGAAATGAGCTTAGTAAAATGTTTCTATGACTTTTTTAACCACAGTTATGATGAATTATCGAAAAAAGACCTATTTTTTCAATCATGATAGTAGTATATAGACAGGTATAGTGAGTCATAACAAATGACGTTACTCGCTATACCTATCTATGTTTACATAAATAACCCATTAAGATAACGACGTTTACATAACAAATAAGATAAGATAACACTTTGATTACATAAACAATCAATTAAGATAAGATAATGTCTCATTTATTCAAACAAACCATTAAGATACGATAATGACTTATTTATCTAAACAAACAATTAAGATACGATGATGACTTATTTATTTAAACAAACAATCAAGATAAGATAATTACTTACTTGAATAAAAATTTAAGGTAACTTTGTATTTATACACACACACGCACAGACACACACAATGCATACACTCAAGGTAAAAATAGAAGTTTTTACGTTTTTTATTATCTTTTTTTACTATCTTTCTCTGTCACGACCTATTTGTTCCTACTCACCACGACACGCACTTTGACTTGCATAAGTCCATACATATATAACTTTAATAGCTGGTTCACCTTCCTTAAAATTTACACGCTTCATTTTTTTATTATATTTACGTCACAATTTATATGAAGGTTCATACATTAAAGTATACAAGTCATTGTAGATGTATGGTAAAGTATACGCATTAATTTCTAAAATTACAATATCTAATGTAGATTTATCTAAATCTTTATCGTCAAGCATTTTTGTTAAAACAAATATTATTACATCGTGAATTTTTACAGTATAATATCGATTAAAACTAGCAAAGGTTTTCAATGTAAATGATCTTATATCTTCCTCACCATCATTCTTGAACTGCTTCTTAAGGTATTATTGGATGTAGTCGATAACCCTATTGACTTTTCCAGCACAACGTTCTAATTGCACCAGATGCTGATCTATACAAGGCACTGCGAGCTTAAGACCATCAAATGGCACTTTTTGCAAACAAGTTGAAGGCGCTTCGTACATAGATTCCCTTTTTCTGTTAGGTGATTCACTTTGCTCTTCATCATCTACTGGTTGAGCATATACTGGTGGTTGGAATACTGCTCTCTCCTCGAGCACTATGGTTTTTGTATGGTATGATGTCGTAAATAAAAGATCGTGGTTCTCTAAATAAAGTTTTGATGGATTTCCGTATTCAGTTCTGAATATGTAGGCCTCTTGAAAATAAGCGTTGATCAAATCAAAATGATTTTTCAATAGCCTCCAGGCATTGATATCAAAATTAACCCATCTGGATGAAGAATTTGTCGATATTTTTACACAAGGTTTGTAATAACCACCGTCGTATTGTAAACCAACAGCTACACGTTTGGTCTGCGACTTGTTGAGAGAATATGTTGTCGACAAGAGCATGCTATCTAGAAGAAGAATACCGTACTCTTTAAAACGGTTATTGTCACGGCAATTTTTACTCGTTGATTGTGCCATATTTGATAATTATTATAGATAACTTGAGACAGGAATAAAACTGTCGACTTACGTATAACCGAGTCTTACTTGAACTGTGTCTGAATTGGAACTGATCTGACTTGAGGTCTCGCTTGTGCTTTATATTCCTAATCCTTACCAACTTCAAAAGCATGTGGGGGGAAAGATGGTATCGTTTTATATGCTTTTTTTCCAAGAATATCATGTTTATCTTAAAAGATAATATATAAAAGATTCAACAGTTGGGTACTGTTTTCGTAGAATAAAATATTATGGTTCCTTGAAAATCAAGTTATAGCGGTTGTATTTCATCATCTCCTGTTGAGATACGTATTTAATAACATCCTGTCCAAAATAAAATATTCCATTATCGCTTCTGATATCGCGTAATATTATATTCCCTTGATATGTCGTATGTGTCGCCTACATCTTTTGTTATGATATTTAGTTCAATTATATTGCTATTTCGCAACATCCTGTCAAAAATAAAAGATTTAAATGTCACATCTTATTCCGAAGTATGTAATATTATACTTCATTGATAAAAAAAATATAACGATCACATTATATCATTTCCTGTTAACTCGTATTTTGTCATAACTTGACAAAAATATTACTGCCCTTTGTCGGTTCAATAGAGATTTATATTTCATCACAAACTGATAAATAAAAGATTCCATTCTCAACTTTGATTGCGTAATATGTGATATAATTCAAGAATATGCACCGTATATCAGATAGATTTTATTATTTCCTTTTGTTATTGAAATATTAAATTTCTGCATTAAAACAGTTTAAATAAATAAAATTATATTATAAAAAGATAGTATAACGGAAATTCATAGAATAAATATATATTTTCTCTGTTAAATAAGTTAAATAATTATAAATAATAATACTAATGTGGAAGGGATAAGGTGTAGGTGAATAATTATTACGAAGAAAAATGTAAATTTGATTAATATTTATTGAATATAAATTTCATGTTACTAATGAACGTTCATTATTAAAAGCTTTTACAGATTTTTTACGCTTAATTCTATTCTTTATTAGTTTATTATAACATTTTATAACTAAATTATCGTTCTTTTTGGAATCTCTTGAAAACGTACGTAAATTATGGAAATGAGACACATGGTATAAAAATATAATACAATATTGACCACAAACTTGCGAATCGTAGCTTTGCATTCGTTGTTTATTCCATTCGTATCACGCACAATTTCTTTTGAGTCTATCGAGGTGATGTAATGAGAACGGTGGCAATCCGTAGCTGTCAAAGTAGGTTCCATAGCTATTTTTATTTATGTATAAAGCAATCCAATGAGATCCAACTTTTGTATAGTCATCAACGTTTGCAACTATAGCTGCTGGAAGTTCGAGAATATTCGGAATCCAATCTGTTGCATATACTCCTACAGTTCTAGCGTTGACTGCAGCAAGTGCTTTGATTATTTGACGAGTATTCATTCTTCGTCATCATCATCTTCATCTGCTTCTGAATTGCTATCTTTCGATGCCTTGATGGAGTCTGTTGTTGATGCAAGACAATCAACTTCATCCTCACCTCCGTCAGCAACTGTGCGAGCTAATCTGCGTGCTCTTACACGCTCAAGAAGTGCGTCGCTTAACCTCAATGGATTGTCAATACACAATGATAGTTTCGTATGCAACCACTTCCTCAGAATATATGCCTGATTGAGGGCACATACAACTCTTTTATACTTATCTTTTGTACTATGAGTGACGCATGAAAATCCTTCCTTATGATATCTTGTAAAGAGTTCATTGAATGATGGTGAGTATATTTCTAGATTGATAATTTCTCGCGACATGGTTGCTTCTAGATACGTTGCTTTTTCGTAACCTCTAGTATAGATTTTTGCAGCTACTTTTGCAATGTTGTATAAATTGAGTAACAGTTGACCAATGGAAACGTCGCCTTCTATCCATTGAATACCATGATGAGGATTTATTACAAATTCGTTGCTCCATTTTACTCCTGATGGCAATTCAGAGAAATCATGTGGTGATTTTACTATCCAATGAGAAAAAATTCTAGTTTTTAAACTAAGTACTGCCACTTCCTCAGGAAAAAATTTATTGTTCCGGTCTTTTAGACCTTGAATATCAATGACGAAATCCATAACTTTACTTTTGACCACTTTCACTGTACAGAATGAGTCTCCAGAAAGAGACTGATGATCAACGCTGTCCATTAATGATCTTTTATATTAATCACCCCCAACTGTGATTCTACTCCCACTCCTTTAGCTTAAGCATTAAAATCCGTTATAATATTACGACTTGAATTTATTTCCAGAACGTTATCGTATTCTGCGTAAATGATGCAATTTATTGTTCGTTCCAAGGCCTGTTCAAATTCCACTTCTACTCTTACACTACCACGTTTTATAAGATTCCAGTGTAAAGCAGAATTTGCAGAAAGATCGGGTGTCAAATCAAATGCAAACGAACAAAAACCTCTAGAATAATCTATTCGGCTGAGACAAATGGACTCATTAGAAAAATGTATACCAGTCCCTGAAAATAAAGTGTGATAAGCTTCAATGAACTGCGGATTATCGCCTGTAAATTTTGGTTGTAGAGGTTTACTCGCTACATGTACTCGGTCAATGTAGAGCGAAAGATAATTAATGGAAAAATGTTGAAAGTTGAATGGATTGAATTGTCTATTTCCATTAAACGCTCTCTTATCGACGAATCCTATTATAATTCTTTTTGGTAGCTGGCCTAAAATTATGTTATCTGAAGTATCACCATGTATACCTCTGTGCATGGTAAATGATTTTACTTCAACTCGTGTAATAGGATATTTTGCAGTTGCTTTTATTTAAGCATTGGCATGGGCGAGTAATATTTCTGGGCTAATTTTTACATGACGTATCATTAAAGAGGCTTCTTTTATACTAACACTAAAAGTATAATTTTCGGAAGCATCCATGAGACAAAATGCATCTTTACTTCGTACAAGTCGTACTCTTAGTTCAACACCATTAAATAAAAATTTATTTCGATTGAAAACGTCATAATGTAAATGACCTATTGAATCTATTGTTTTTGAATCTTCCGTATAGTATGATCGGTTTAATAGTCCATGATTAGCTTCACCATTAGCGCGCTCCACGTTTGGTAAAGCTTCCATTTTTCCAACAGTATCGAGATACCACAGAGATGTTGTTAGATGTGAATTCATTGCAGCGCTTGAGTAATTTAATAATGTTTAGATATATATATATATAGGCTTTGTATAGGTAAGCATTGTTTTGTAGTGAGACGAGTTTTTGATTAAAGAATATATCAATCTGATTAAACAGTGAATGAAGAAAATTATTAACAGGTCCTACTTTACTATTCTCAGCGGGAATATTCGGTATAATTTGTACACGTACATTTAGCATTGTGGATGCTAGATCGATATAATCTTCAACTCCAGGTATTACAAATTCAATTGGTCCATCATCGGTAAGCGATGACACTGGTTTATATTGAATAAATTGTGAAGATTCTAAAGATGTTTGAGTTGGTGGAAACGTAAATAAGTCTAATTCTGATTTCATGCATTCGCATGAGTTTGCATGTAAGAACGCCATCTTGTTTTTCTAGTTAGGTCCAAAAATATCCGTGACACTGCGTAAAGCTTGTATTTTCTTTTTGCTAACTCTTTTACGTTTTCGAATATCACTTTTTTTCTTTTTTATAACACTTTGTTTTCTTTTGACTTTAGAGTGAACTGTTGAGCGTCTTTTAGGAGACTGGTGCTTCCGCTCGGCAACACGACGTTTCTAGAACCCTTCATCATTTTAGAGATTTTATTAACTGCTTTCCTCTTGAGATTTTGACCCGATTCATGCATTCTCGTATTTACGTAGTGTTGATCCTTTATATCTAAAATGATATTCTGGAAAGTGTTATTAAGTAAAGGGATGTAATTTACAAGTGAAAACTGTTTCGCTATGTTAGATCCAAATGTATACTTTGTATTATTAAATGTGACTATACGTGAGAGTGAAGCTTGAGTATCTCCCACTGTGTAAGGCACGCATATATCTGTGTAAATGTAGAATTGATCGGGTATTGCTCTTGCTAAACATACCGGTCTATCACCGATAACCGCTACTCCCTTTGTGTTGTCCTTTTTTTCTTTGCTTTCAAAGTAATAATAGCGTTTTCGCCATAAAATTCTTTTTCAAATCCAAAAACATTTCTAAGCTTTTCATTTATTTCAATATAATGTGTTTCTTTACATTCACATACTCGCTGTATCACGTAAAATCCTTTTCATTTCTTCGAGGCATCAAATATTATATGCTTATTAATATCGCCACCATGGTTATTCATTGCTCGGGCCTATTCACCAATACTTTCATATACTCCAGAGGGAAATGAACATTCAAATTGTTTTATGTTTCTCACATCCATAATATTTTAAGGAAGTTCTTCACTATCTATATAGAAGACAAACTTTGCTTCAGATTCTTGAATGTGTAAAATAATACTGGGTATATGAATTCCAGTCAATCCAACACTCCAATCACCATGTAAGCATATCTCATACGATAAGTGTGTAGTAAAGCAAAATGTTGAGTTATCTGGAAAGTATTTCATACTATTGTTACTGGGAAGAATAAAGTAAAAAGCATCTTCATCCATTTTTAAAGATTAGTTAATTCACTCGTGTTCATCCGAAAATTGAATTTTTCAGGATACCCATACCGCTTAACGAGTACTTGTTTATTTCGACCACGGCCTTGGCTACGTATTACACGCTCAATCTTAAACTTTTCTGTTTCAGCTAAACGTTTTTTTCCAACTTTAACCAACTCTTCGATATAGAAAAATTCATCAATTTTTTCCCCATTCAAATCTGACAACTCGTAGGTGTAAAGCTGTTGCTGTCTGGATTTACATGAAATTTTAAAAATTTCTTCGCTGTAATTTTTCTCGTATCCTATCTCGAAGGTGCCTTTTGTACGACTGATGCGAACATAGGAATTCACCGAGTATATAGGCGCGTGAGATGTTTTTCTTTGACTAAGAGCTCTTTTCTCTAAATTCATTCTTGCTTTAGAAGCGTTATAGATTGTCACTTCTGCTGGTATCATTCTAATTCCATTGTGTAAAGTATGATTGTATGTTTTCACTATGTTTTATATAACATCTATGCATCTATAAGTATTCTTATGCGTGAAATATCGAAACATACGTTTTTTGAGTGTGCGATTTAAGCGCTCTACTACAGCTGCCTTGATATCAGGGTTTCGTACTGTACGAAATTTTATATCTCGCTTTTTGAAGTAATTGAACAGAGATAGAAACTTGAGCGTTTGATCTCTTGAGAATTTTGTCAAATGCGTCGGCAACACTGCTTGCACTCTTATCGCGAAGAATTTCTACCCAAGCATACTTGCTAAGCACATCTATAACAACAAGTAAGTAACAATATCCATCGTTATATTCTTTGAAAGATTGCATATCGCATAAGTCTATTTCCTAACTATCATCGATATTTGTTACATTATATCTTAATCTTGGGAATCTTCGACGAGTAGGTTTGTGCAACGAATAAACGTCTTGATTACTCAACCATTCGTAAATTTTAGTCTTTCCGCGTTTGTTTCGCGCAACATTTACACGAATTAAATTACACGCACCAGCATAGCCGGTCTCGTGTGAAGTATCATAATATATGTTTTTTAAAGACATTTTTTAGAAGCTAAAACTTTTCCACTTTTCCTTAGTTGAACCTTTTTTATTTTTATTATTAGTAGTATTGTATTCGTATTGAGATTGTAACTCTTTTTCCAAATCTTCTAAGTCAGTTGAATTTTTTCGCTTGCGATTTCTATTATATGGTTTATTAGGATGTAATAGTTTATAGGAATGTAATATAGCTATATTACCAATGAGCTTTGCTGGTGTTTCTGATAAGGATGAAAATCTTGTAATTTGTGTTCTACCAGGAGGAGCAGGAACGGAATCTGTCTTTTTTCTTCGTACAATATCGTTAACTAATTCTATAATATTCGAATTTGAAATAACACTGCCCTCTACTGTAACTTGTCCTGTATTATCCCATTTCATGAGGTTTCCTACAGCGTTTTTTTCCAATGGTTAAGTAACAGACGTGCACCCCTCTTATAACTCTTTGGAACATTTTCGAGAATAATTTCATCCGTTAGTGGCGTTGCTAGCGTTGCTTCTGTCTCTTCGGCTTTTGCATTATCGTGTTGTTCTACATTTTTTAAATGAAGATATCTTTGGAGGATTTGCATGTATTTTTGATACTTTTCGCGTTCATCTGTAATACTTTTGGAAAAAAAAACGTGACAAGTTGTCACCCTTGGTTTAGACAGTGTGCTCTATTTCAGAATTCTCGTGCTTTTGTTTCGTTGAACGTAAACTTCTTTTGTATTCATCTTCGGGTATTATTACCATTTTGCGCGTGCGCCCCATCACGTTTAGAAGTTAATTTAACCAAATATTTTTGATACCAAGGCGCCTATGATTGGAGCCAATAGCACCGGTAAAAAGCTTTCTCCGTTTTGAATGATGACACGTTTTTTCTGATGCCAATTAGTACTAGTCTCACAACTGTTGCTCTTCCTATCTTTTTTCGTTACTAGTTTTCGCAACACGTGTTTGTATTTTTTTAGTCGTTCTATTTGTGAATTTTTTAATTTTTCGGTAACGTGTAACACGTTCAGGGCACATTCACATATACACTTGATTAAATTTTTATTAGACGTTCGAAGTAAGGCCACTTGTTGATGACTGTCTGAATGACAAGGTGCGTTTAAAATTGCGATACACTTTTTACTGAAGTTTGTCGGTAAACAGCTACATTGACCTCCGATCTGATTAACTTTCTTCTTCTTTCCACGTTTTTTCGATGTTACCGCAGCCATAGCTATATCAGTACTGATGGTGATTCTTTCAGAGCTTCTTTTTTATATTTGTGATCTTAGCGAAATTTCGAATGATACTTTGGTAAGTGTGCTTATTGTGTTTTATCATCCGGAAATATGCATGTGCGAAATCGGTATTCTTCCTTTGTACTCTGTTTCAAGTCCAAGAAAAGATAGCCGTGTGGCACGTGTGTGCTATCTAAATAGGCTTCTTGAAAAACTTCCGGATCCTCAGGGTAAACTTACCGTGCAAGATATTAAATTTGAGCTCGATCACTTGGGTTTTTAAAAATAACGATATAATTAGCATTTAATGAAATATCTCTTTAACCAGTACCTTTGTGAAAAAGGTTTTGAGTGATAAAAATAACTCTAGTATTTTTATGATGGCTACCTTTTGTAAACAAATCCAGAATAATATTGTTGGAAGATTCGCGCATCAAGTCGTCTATAATTATAAATTTTTTTTTTCATTGTCGTTAGAATAGTCCGAGGGTTAGGGCAATCCTCTGCAAAATTCTATAGGTTGGTGAGATGGTGTTTTTAATTCGTTTTGGTATGTTTCTTGCCACTCCGCGTAATAAAATAAAATCCTATCAAATGCTACATCGCAAACATTTGATAGCTTCGCGAGAAATCGTTTAACGAATACTGTTTTACCACAAGCCGTAGGTCTACTGACGATACATGTAAATGGATGTTTAAACCGTGTATCCATCTTGCAAGTTTCGTTAATACTGTCTGCTTCACACCTAAGCTTGATATATTTAACGCGGGTGGTCGGCGGTAGCGCGGCGCGGTCGAGACACACGCGAATATTAGCTAATTTAGCACGCGCGTGTCTCGTAATTCGCTTATTACAGCGGTCGAGACACGCGCGAATATTAGCTAATTTTCGCCCGTGTCTCGTAATTAGCTTATTAACATGTACCAAGACAAGAGCTATATTATAAGTTAATTTTACGTACCAAACATAAATAAGTAGCATTCGGTCAATTGGTACTTTTCTGTATAAGAGGTTAATGTTAATTTTTTAATCAATAGCTGTAGGAATAGGAATAGGGGGGTAAATTCAAGATAAAACCATTTTTTAACTTAATTTATTTTATTGAATTTCTTTGTAACCAAAAGGTAACGAAAATTTTTCAGATATATTGTAACCATGGCATGGTTACTATTTCAATTTAGATAAGATTAAATAGCACCGGGAGGCGCTGTTCGCACGCGCAAATAAAGAACGAAAGATATGTATTCACGAAAGCGCGAGAAAAAAAGATTATAAGAAAGAGAGAGATAACTAAGTAGGCAGCAAGTTAGAAAGAACAAGCTCATGATCAGGAAGTAGGTAGTGATGGCATAGAGAGCCTCGCACAGCAAGCGCAGCGCGAAGCTTGCTCTCTCGTTACCTAACTGCCAGCCAAGCTAGTCGCTTGTATATTTGACTCCAGCCTGAGGTCCAACGCGCCAAAGAAAGTCTTTTCATGTTGTCACGTGTTCGGTGTCTCATCCCGAGCTCATACCATAAGGCCAGGAAGTAGCAGAGAGAAAAACGTGCAGAGAAAGATCTACGGGAGGTGGGCCCGCCTCGTCACTCTCGGTAGGGTAAGTTTCTCTAAAAAGAATTACATTGTAAAACGCGGCGCGAGTCACAGTAAAGTAATCTCTATCTCTCTCTTTTACGCAGATTAGTTGTAACTACTTTGCGAGCGTATTACCTCGTTTAAATCGAGAAAAGAATCACAATACTTTGTAAAGATTTAGTATTAGATTTTCATTGTAAATATTTCATTATTTAGAATATAATTTCAAGATTCTTTTATATAAAAATGATGTTAAAGATTCAATATGACCTCAAATCATAATCCTGCATGCTCCTTTTTTATATTTTTTTATTCTTTATAAGAAAGCATCAGGGTTGAGAATTCACCCTAGAGAAAATGTAATTAATATTAATATTATTCATATATTCGGAGTCGCTTGGTCTACGACTCAGTTAGCAGGAGCAAGAGAGAGAAAGTTCTCACTCTTTTTGTATCATAGTGTGCTCGTCCTCGCTAAAGTCGGGGGATGGGGTGTCGATAGTGATTAGAATCTCTTCAAGATCTATAGTCAATAAAACAATAAAATCAATAAAAAATTAGCTTCGTGCAGCATGTCCTCTAAACCCTAAAACGCGAGCACGCTACGTTACAATATAAAGACGCTTTTTTAATACAACACAACAAGTTTTTGTTTCTTTTTTTTCTGTTACAAAATTTTTTATTTTAGATGCAAGGTCGATCTTTACGGGGTTACCGTGTTTCAGTTCATTATACTTTTTATATCACAAGTACGTGGGTGTTCGAGTTCCTCATTTAGAAATATCATTAAATTCCATATTCACGGCAAAGTATTATAACGAGTTCTAATAAATAAAGTCATCTAATTATTCAAAATATAAAATATTAATTTATTCAATTTATAACGAGCACATCAATTCCAAATTTAAAGCTAAGATTAAAGATCATTATATCATGATAATCTTGTGACAACCTTCGGGATCAGGAGGTTGCACTAAATTTATAAAAATATATAAGCTGTAATTAATTAAGTAACAAATAATAAGAGAAACTTTATTTAAGAAATATGTACAGTAATCGTACGCTCGCTCAAAATGGACGCCAGCCGCGTATAGCGTACGCGACGCCGCTTGCACTAATTAAATAACTATCAGCACGACGAAAAGCAGATATCAAAAAAATTAGTAAGCTAAAAGGGACACGAGCAACAAACACATAAAAAAGAAAGAATTAGAAAAGCACGAAGGGAATATATGCAATAAAACACGCACGCGATCGCCCGGCACACACGTCGTAATAGACAAAAATAAATTATATAATTTTATTTAGCAATCGTGCACTCACAACAATTTTAAGCACACTAAAATAACTTAGAGAATAGTGAATTTATCTATTCTCGCTAACACTAACTACGATAATTGTAACACACAACCAGAAAAGTATTACGCAATATCGCAAGTCGAAACGCTCTTTATCGGACGCCGGCGACAGAAGGAATAATTCAATGCATTCCTTCTAGTCTACCAGTGTATGCTCAGCTTCATCTCTC
>JAFFSR010000031.1:0-7500 GCA_017163975.1 Anastatus disparis
CAAGAGCCGATAAGGTTAAAAGGCATTATGCTTTATTATTTAGAAACAGTAGGAAAAATCATAGTAAATTTAGAAAATAGAGAATTGAATTTTATTTATTAGACGATGAGTTTCCCATAAAGGAGCAGGAATTTTGGGCTCAGTTTTTGTGGACGAACAAAAACAAAAATTAATTATTTCACTGAATAACTTAGAATATGAAAGTAATGTGATACCTATTTTGCAGAAGTAGCGGGAGAGTTCTGCAGATGAGACAGAAATAATAAATATGAGGAGAAAAAAAATCATTCACAGACAGAGGAATATGTACGTTTGCCAGGAATAAGAGCCATAAACAATAAACTGAGCGAACGCAAGAAAACCAAGCAGTAGATTTTACTACCAGAGAAAAAAAAATATAGCAGATTCTTATTAAGTATTGGGGATATAGAAAGTACGGATCTAAAAATATAAATGCCGGTTATAACGAATTTAATTTGAAGAAACAAAGAAAGTATTTTAGAAAACGTCAATAGTATACAAGAATAATTAAAAGAAAGATATAAGCAATTGAGGCGACGAAGATTTCGGTAAGGTCAAGCAAGGAGGAACAGAATAAGCCATTTGCAACAAAAAGCATCCAATTCCAAGGATCGAAAATCGAGGCCCAATTCATATCATCAATGACATTGAAAGATAAGTAGAAAAATTAAACCAGCTAGGTTAAGTCAAAATAACAGAGTAACATAATATTAAATGAAGAGTTAAATAAATGAATTCATTCATAGAAACGATGAAGAAAAATAAATAAAGGTCAAAAAGAAGTAAGTAGAAAAATGATAAAGATACCAGCAGAAGTCAAAGTATCAGAAACGGAGCAGAAAAGGAAAGAAAGAGCAGTGACGTTTATTGGCGGGATAATCATGATAAATAAACCGAAGACAAATAAGGAAATAAACAAGAGATTAATGAGAAGGTTATTAAAATAAAACTAGATAATACATTGAAGAAAATGAAAAAAAAACAGAGAAATGTTGTAAATATTCAGGAGTATGTTATGATGAAGAAAAAGAAACTAATTATTGTGTAAATGGCAAAGCAAATAATGGGCATACCAATGATGTTATTTTAAAGGATGAAAATGAATTATTGAAAAGAGATAAATATCTGAATCATATGAAAGTAAATGATATATTTATGAAAATGAGGAAAATATTGTTGATATAAAGAAGGACAAAACTAATGATGGGCATGCCAATGATGTTATTTTAAATAATGAAAGAAGTATTGAAAAGGTAATTATGTGAATTATAGGAAAATAAAGGATAAATTGTATGAAAATAATGAAAATATAGAAAAAGATATTGTTGATATAAAAAAGGAGAGCCAATGAGGAGGGCCCGCCGATGAGGTTCTATTGAAAAATAAAGAATGAGTTATTAAAGAAACACAAAAATGGAAACTATGTGAAAATAAATAAAGTTTTTAATGAAGATGATGATGTTATTGAACAAAATAAAGGAAATATGATGTATAGAAAGGACAAAGGTCAAGGAAGGGCATGTCCGTAAAGTTATTGTTAATAATGCAAATAAATTATTGAAGAATAAGAATTATGTGAATTATATGAAAATAAGTAAGTATTTAATGAGAAGAATACAGAGAAAAATAAAATAAATGTTGTTAATGAAAATAATATTGAAGGCTGCGAGGATCATGTTAATAAAAGTACGTTAAAAAAGGAAAATAAATTAATTGAAAAAATAGAAATATAAAACGAATGAATTAGTTATCGAAGAAAAAGTTAGAAAAATATTAATAAAGTTATCTCTGAGAATCAAGATGAACTATATAATGATAATGAACTATATAAATTATTATAGCAGTTGTGTTGTATAAAATGAAAAATGAATGTTTCAATGATCATGAGAATAAAGATATGTGCAAAGAAAATCAAGATTTACAGAAACAAGGAGAAATTTTTATAAGTAAAAATAATATTATGTAAGCCAAGAAGGGAAGTCGTGATTTTGAAGAAAAATATGTAATTGAAGGTGAAAAGGAAAGAGGAATCCCTCACCATGATGAAAATAAATATTATGTATTGAATAAAAAGAAGTATTTAATGATATTAAAAATAATAGAAAGAATTATGCTTTCTATTGGAGAAATCCCAAAGTTGGGGATAAAAAGGAGTATTACGACGAAGAAAATATTACTTATGAAAGTACCTCAAGAGAGGAGTGTGAAAATAATGTTAATGAAGCAATGAAAATAGTTGAAACGTATAACGATGAACATAGAAGAAATATTCATATTAAAAGAAAAATATGCCATTAAAAGAGCTCGATACTGATGCAGAGCAACAAGGAGTTATGAAGAGAACGCGTCATTGAACGAAAAGATGGAAGTTATAATGACTCAGAGAGACGAAGGAGATAACATTCAAGATTAAGTAGCTTTAGAAAAGAAATACATGCAAAGAGAATTTGAAAGAAAGAATATTATTTATAAAAAAGAAGAAACGTGGGACGAAGACCCAAATAATGCATTTTCTCGGATAAGAACAGAAAATATGAAACAGAAAGATAATAAATTATTTAATAATTACGAAAATGTTTCAAAATTAATCACAATTGCAGCCAGGAGGAGGAATTAAAAGAAAAATTATATAATGATGAGAAAAATTTTATTTTCGAGGAAAAATATTCTAGAAAAAGAAAAATACCGAATTAGATGCAAAAGAAATAATTCACATGAGAAAAAGAAAGCAGAGTTACATACAAAGAAAGAGAATATTATACACAAGAAGTCTGAGATAAGAAACAAAAATGTGATACTTCAAAAGAACAAGCAAGAAGGAGCAAACTTGAAAACGTTAAATAGAGGATTAAAAGAATTTTTAGGTAAAGAATGTGAGCCTGACGACTTTTATAACAAATATGCCTGAGAAAAATAAATATGACAAAAATAAATATTATAAGTATGGTTTCGATGATTTAAAAATGAATATTGGAGACTTACTAATAAGTCTCTTGACATATTATCTTATGATAAAATCAAAGAAGAAAAATTTGACATAAACACCACGCAAGACTTGCAAGCCTTAATGCTAGAAAAATTAAAGTCAAATTGCGACTACAGTACTTGATCGAAAAGGAAAAAGAGCTTTACAAAAACTACGCAGCCTATAACAATTGTAGATATACTCCTATAGATGATAGCGTTTGGCTATTGAAAGGGGGCAAACAGTATAAACAAGCTGACCAATATGAAGGACCATATCTGGTCACAGATGTTTTTAATAATAAATGTAATCTTAAAATAAGAATAAATAATCATTAAACTAAGGTAGTCCATGCTAACCGGGTAAGAAAATCCTATTTGGAAGCAAGAAAAAAAAGAGAAGTGAAATTACAGTAAGGTAGACGGAAATCTCAAAAGTTTAAGTGTGACAGTCACATAGGTAGACATACGTATAATATCTAGATCTTAAAATAGTTATATATTTAGTAAAAAATGGATAGAAAAAAAAAAAAAAAAACCGCTATAAGATTAGGTTAATAATAAACAAGCAGCCAAAAGTAAACGGTAAAACAAAAAAACAAGCTGAGAACAATACGCGACTTAAATACTATAAGATAGGAAGGTAGGAGTTGAAATAATAAATAGATACAGTAGTCATGATAAGATGAAGTCAGGAACATATAAACGAAATAATATATTAACAAACCATAACCGAAAATAGTCAAGTCTTACAAACATAAAAACAAACCGGGACATATATTTCCTCATTGCCTTGAGATTGAAAGAAAGACTCTCTATATAAAAATTTATGCTAATAACGATCTTTATAAAAATGTTTACTCTTCTTCCAAGGGGAAGGGAATAAAATTTTAAAAATTTTATTCAAGTTGAAGTACGTTTATACATACAAAAAAAACATTAAAAAGATAAGTCAAAGAGCCGCATAGTTGCGCGGTAGCTAAATACAGAAAACATAGAGATACACGTATAAAGATATATGAAGTAAAATCAAAAGAAACAAATATGATTAATATGAGCAAAAAAATGATTATTATAAAGAAATCTATACTTTTTAATTGTATCATGTAAGCAGAATAAATATGAATTTAAGATGATTTTTTAGATTAACGACAAACGTTTAAGAAAAAAAAAAGAAATAATAATAATAAACGATTACATTTTGCTGTTGGTAAGAAAAACAAAAAAATATTAAAATCAAAGGAACATTCCCATATTGAACTTTAACATCAATTATTATTATTATTTAACCAAAATATATATGTCGTATATAGATAATAATAAAAAAATATAATTTTTTTTCTAATATTCTTACTTTACACCATACAGGAAAGGAAAGGGTCAATAAATAAAATGTTCCCAGGGAAGGAACCATAATAAGAATAAATGAGAAAAAAAAAGAAGGGGGTAAGAACCAGAAATAATTAAAAGATTTAAATGAACTAAAGAGGACTTGTAAGATTAACAACAAGCTGGTCAAGAGAAATAAAGATACCGCTTGCTGCTTAATCAACTACAATAACAAATGTTTTGTAGAGATTTAAAATAATATTTACTCATTAAATTTTAAAAATATATAATTAAACATTGTTGTTACAGTGTAAAAACGATGAAAATCAAAACAGACAATGCGCCCTTCAAAAATGTATGTAAAGGGAAACAAAAATGTAAAAAGGTTTTGGGACTAAAAATAATGATAAATATAAAAAAATTTTTTCGATACGTCACGTACCGATTGCACGGCTAAAAATAAGATTAAAAATTTATGTAAAATAAGAAACTAGCATCCAAACTGTTCATTAAAAAGAGTGATTTTATCATAACATTAATATAAAATTTCATTGAGAGTAATAATTTTACCTTGAGAGTGATATACCATTGTATAAGCTGTAAAATTAAATTTAAAGGGTAATAATGTATCGAAAGAAAAATTCATAAAATTTTTTTGTTTACAGCATGGAAGCTGGGTGCATCTCCTTATATTATTAACTGCTGTAGCTTTAAAATAAAAATAAGATAGAAATGGAATTATAATAATAAAAATAAAATTTTTGTTTGTTTGTTATTCTTATAGACTGTGAGGTTTTATAAGAAAAACTACGATTGAGTATATATACAAGTAATAAACAAATATTATTGATTCAATTTATATAATCAAACATTAGTATTATTATTATTATTATACTATAAAAACATATAAGGTAAATCATAGGGAAAAGAAAGGAAATTACATTTAAGAAACATAGTAATCGAGGAATACTAATATAGTTGTGAAATTAAATATACTGGCAAACTGTATGAAAACATGAAAATGACGCCAGCAAATGCAAATTAATAAAAAAAACTCCTTGAACTAGATTAAAAGCGTTGAGTATACGAAAAATATAACCGAAATGTATATGTTAAAGAATAATGACACTTTTAAGAAAAATTTAAAAAAAAATAAAAGTTGAGAGATATTTCTACATAGGTCTTTTCATCCACTCACAAGCGTCATTATTGTTTGACAATGTAGTAAATAAGAACAAATAAATTTTTTTTTTATGCAAGCAATTAATGCACCCATAACTTATGTCTTTAACTCAATTGTAAAACATTTCTAACAATGTAGTAAACAAAGACTTTAAGTGTTAACATTTTACGAAGTGAATGAAAAATATGTAAACACCAGACGAACGAATAGAAAAAAAAAGAAAGAAAATAAAGAGTAAAAATCGCAAGTAAACTATAATATTCAAAAGGTCAGGATATATTATGAACCTTAGAGAAAGAAAAAAAAGAAAAGAATATAAAAAAAATTATTATGATGCAAAAAAACCTATAATCAAATTTAACTATTGAGTGTATACAATAGAGATAGTAAACAAAGTAGAAATTGCATGTAAACTAGTATGTTAAACAAAATTTGATAAAAGGTCAAGATATATTATGGGCCTTAAAGTAGTAAAAAAAAAGAGTAGAAAAAAATTATGATACAAAAAAATCAAATATTGAGCGTAAAGAATAAAAAAAAAATAATAAATATACATTGTACCAAGAAGCGGCCAACTGGGCTACCACATTCCAAGTTTAGAAAGTACAGAGAAAGAGCATAATTAATAAATCAGTAGAAGAGATTTTTGTTTCTGAACGCTCTCATTTAACTCGCGCGTTCTTTAATCGGTGGGGAGGTGTAATGAACCGAGTTCATTACCAATCGATGTTAAAACAAAAATTTTATTTTAATTAAAATTAAAATGATAAAATAATAAAAGAAAGAAATAAGATGGATCAAGTACTAAATAAACGAACACAAGAAATAAATAGCACGACGTAAGAAATTGAAATCAAGCAGAGGCTGAAGGAAACCAAAAATAAACATAAGCTGAAGTAACAGGGTTCATTATAATTTTTTAAAAATAAAATATAAATAGGAACAACAATATTAATAAAAAATAAAAGCGAAAATAATCGCCATAAAATAATAAATAAACAAATACGAGGGATAAATAGCAACAAATCCAGTTGACCTCAATGAAATCAAGGCTCGGCGGCCGCATGAAACAGCAAAGGAAGGAGAAGTATTAGCTGAATAGCATGCTAAAAAAAGATACGGGCAGGCGGCAAGCTTAGAAACAGCCATAAGCCTGATAACGATAAACGGCTTCGCAGAAAAACGAAGTTAACTTAGGAGAGTATGAAAAGATTTCAGCGAAGCGGTAGGGGAATAAAGCGCAGTATGAAAACAGATAAGGCCGTCCCTGAAGAAAAATACATAGTGGAGGGACATTAAAACCAATTTATGGGTTCAATTATAAGTACTGCAAAATTTAAAAGAAAAGCCTTGGCAAAATATCAAAGAAACAGGAAACCGAAAAGATAACGGCAAAAAGTAATTGTCAATAAACTTCGAGTTGACCTCTTTCTAGTCAACTGATATTATGGTTTCCAGAAAAAAAACCATACAGGGAGGGCCGACTGGCCACCAATCAGAATATCTGAACATCGTACGAATGGGCAGAAACATATACTGCCGCTAGCAACAACGAAGCTTGTAGAAGCTTGACTTAGAATATAAAAAGCTTGGAGCTTATAGGCGAAACTCTCTCTTCAGGTCGAACCACCAGCTAAGCAACGCCTCTCTTCGGATCGGAAGCCAGCCGAGCAACAGCTCTATTTCAGATCAGAGGGCAATGGAGGCCCCTCTTTTCCCGACCAACTTCTTGCTGACCACGTCAATTCCGCCCAACAGCTGATACGTCATCAAAGCCTGCAGCAGCCAGCCATTGCCCATCTCTGCGTCATCTCAGCCAAGGAGAGCCAGTTGCATTTAAGGAAAGAAGAAGTTTATTTAAATTTCAAGTAACCAGGAACTATATCTATTGGAGAGCAGGGAGAACGCGGGAGGGAAGCAGAGATTTACACTAGGAACGACAAAATTAAATAAGGTCGAGAGTCTTTCAATATTGGTTAATTGTAAATTTCAAAAAAAAGAGA
>JAFFSR010000031.1:17500-155000 GCA_017163975.1 Anastatus disparis
TCATTGTGTTGAGTTCTAAAAGATCTTGTCGAGCATTTAATTTTATACATAGTAGATGATTTACATTTTCAATTATTTGTTTTGTACTTGGCTTAAATATTACCTTCTGTAGCGTTAGCCTTGCTATGGGATCCATACCAAAGTATTTAATATAGTTCTGTTCGAAGATTTCTTGGGTGTATGGTTCAACCCTATTTATTCCTTGTTGCGTTATTACCGTGTCATTCAAAGACACTTCATAATTATTTCTGACAATCCCTAGTTGGGCTGCAACTTGTTGTCTTATCTGTTTACATATTATAGGGTCTATACGGTTTTTTGTAAATATCTGTCTTTCTTGATCTAAGATATTTTGTTATTATTATTATTCCTCCGCATGTTGCTGACCTTGTAAGTATCCACCTACGATGTGGTGGCGGGGCGGAGGCTTAAGCACGATCCACATATCGCTAGCCATCCTTAGTGATGGCTAAGGATATCTGGATGATCGCGTAGGCAATTCCGCTTCACGGAACTGTCAACTTATTGGAATTTTGTGTTTGTATTTACGTGTACTAAGAAGCAACACAGTATGAATGGATGTATGAATGAGCTGCGGCTGCCGGCCAATGGATATTCCCGTCAGACTACGGGGGTTGTGCGTTAGTGGTGACTTGCTGACCTCTGTTTAGTAATAAGGGTAAAAGTTAGTCCCCTCTCCAGCGAAAGCCGTGACGGGCAAAGGTCCCGTGAAATCACATGTCGGCTAGGAGCTTCTACGTACTTCTACTAACGTAACCAGAGCCCATGAAGGGGTTGAAGTTGGTCTGTGCAGGCGCAGGTGCGAAGGATTACCTGGTCAGTATTTCCTTATACCAAGTCCGCTCAGGAGAACTGCGGAACGTCTAGCCTGAAGTTTAGGGCCTGGCGCGGCACGGATCAGACGTCGCCCACTCAATTGGGATGACGTAAAACCTTTAACATCAATATGGCGCAGGCCTAACCCGTAACATCTTTTTTAGAATCACTTGGTGTCGCTAGGATTGACCACCCAAAAACCGCTTCTCGGCTGCGGCACCCATAAATAGGGCACCTAACAGGCGGGGATAGTGGCTCCAATGCGTCTGGAGCTCTCATGATGGGCGAACCGTCTTAAGCCAAGATAACGTTTAGATATGTCAATTTCAACAAACACACAAACCAAAAACCAATCAGAAGCGGCTAGTAATAGCCTAAAAAACATTGTAGGCCAGATTTTGCAGGCTGATCCCCCAAAGAAGTCAGGGGTAGAGATTGCCTGCTTGACAATTAAAGAAAGATCTCAAAGAATGAATGAGATCTTTATGCTTATGCAGGCAGCTGTTAGGTCCATGCCTAACATGAACTCGAAAGTGAAGGATAACCTGCCAGAACTGATTGAGCACGTGGATGCTCTTAAGAGGGAACATTCTCGCTTGCTTGCGGCAAGAACGGACACCGATCAGATGGAAGTGACCGAAACGCCCCAGGCAAGCACCGCAGCTGAGCGGCCCAAAGAAGAAGACTCGCTCGATTCTGGAAGTAATTCCGATTCGCGAGCTCTTCTTAAGAAGGGCCGAGCTGCGGGAGAAGAGGACGAGCACTTTGAGATCGTCCAGAGACGCAAAGATGTTAAGGCTGCTAAGAAACAAAATAAGCTGCAGCTGCAACCACAAACACAGCAGCAGCAGCAACGAGCGCAACAACAACAGCAGCGATCGCAGCAGCCCAACATCAAACCACCAGCGGCCAGAACATCGGCCAAAGTGACAGAGCAGCTACCAAAAAAGAAGAAGAAAAGGATGAGGAAGACCAATAAGCGGTCTGCCGCTGTCCTTATAAGACCAGAAGAAGGTAAAACCTACAGCGACGTCCTGCAGAACATCCGGCAGGATTTGATCGCTGAGAGCCCAACGACCAACATCAGAGGAATTAGGAAGACCAGGGCCGGAGATGTCCTGATTGAGTTGGGCTCCACAAAGAGTCTAGAGACATTCAGTGCTTTCCTCAAAAGGACGGTAGGCGAAACGGGAATTGTCAAGAAGATGTGCCCGAAATAAACGGTCGAGATAAGGGACATCGACTGCTTAGCTTCAGTAGAAGAAGTAAAGACTGCTGTAAAAGCTGTTTTTACCGAAGGCCAACGGGAAGTAGGGGAGTTTAGCGTCTCACTGACCAACCCCAACAGCAGAGAGCTCCGCTTGGCCATTGTAGAGATGGAACAAGACCAAGCGGCGTTCCTGCTCTCTAAAACTAGAATAAAGATCGGTTACACCAGCTGCCGAATCAGAAGTTGGCAAAGAGTTCAGCGCTATTTTAGGTGCCTGAACTACGGTCATTGGGCGCGTGACTGCCGAGAACCTGACCGTAGCAAGATGTGCTACAAGTGTGGAAAAGAGGGCCACAAGGGATCGGCCTGCAAGGCTGCTGATGCTCAGTGCATTCTATGTACCGAGCGAGAAGTAGACCCTGCGGAACGAAAACACATCCCTGGATCAGGTCAGTGCAAAGTCTTTCGCGAGACTCTAGACCGATTCGAAAAACAACGCTAATGATGAGCCGCGTAACGGTCCTTCAAGCCAACTTACACAGAAGTGACGCAGCCAACAGCCTTCTGACACAAATTATATACGAGACAAAGGCTGATGTGCTCTTCATAAGCGAGCAGTACACAAACTGGCCCAAGGAGACCTGGCTTAGAGACAAGCTTGGCACTGCAGCGATCTACGTAGACCCAAATAACATCAGAGTAGACGCAGATGGAGCTGGAGAAGGCTTCGTGTGGGCCAAAAGCAGAAACGTTACATTTGTGAGCTGTTATTTCACACCAAACACAACAGCAGACACGTTCAGGCGACGTTTGGATCTGCTAGAAGACTCTGTCCTCAGAATGGAAGGTGACATCGTCGTCGCAGGAGACTTTAACGCGAAAGCGTTGGAGTGGGGAATGCCACTAAAGGACAGCAGAGGAGAATACATCATGGAGATGGCAGACAGACTCGGCCTAACAGTGCTATACATCGGAAGCACTACAACATTCAGACGAGGGGCTAGCGGTACGATTCCTTACGTATCTTCCGCATCAGAAAATCTTTCACGTTAGGTGTCAGATTGGAAATTGCTGGAGACATACAATGGAAGTGACCACCAGTACATCACATTTCAAATCCATGATAGATCCCAATCATCGAGGCGAAATGTGGCTAGGCCACTCAGATGGAACGTTGCCAAGCTAGACTCTGAGAAACTTGTCCAAGTACTGCAGCAAGGATTCGACAATCTACCGGATGCGACAATTGCCACTGAATTGCCAAGGAATGTATGTCGCGGGAGAGAGTCACCGGACTTTACTCCAAACTTGAGTCTTTCATTACGCGCGTGACTATGCATGCATGTGAGAATAAAACACGTTGGATTTTTTTCTTATACACCTTGTAGGTTAAGGAAACGAATCTAGTCAAATACCAAAGAAACCAGGAGAAAAAGATCTGAACCGATCAAAGACCGGCGCCACCCTAAAGTAATGTGATAAACAGATCCCAGGGTGAGAAAACGCCCTAAGTAGTCAAGTTAGAGTATCCCTTCCTCAACAAATGACTTGTCATTCGTGGGTAAGGGAAATGCGATTTTTAGAGGGTTGCTAGACGTGAACTAGTAACCCCTTACAAACCGTGGTTTTTCTTCCGCCTGTATCTTTTTCCAGGCCCAAGAAACTCCCGGCAGTCTGTTTGCAGATTTTTATCGTCACACTAACACAAATCAAAGGCAAAAAAAAAGAAAATTATTATTATTATTATTATTATTCTTATTCTTATTATTGTTATTACTATTATCATTATTATTATTATTATTCTTATTCTTATTATTATTATTATTATTATTATTATTATTATTATTCCCCCGCATGTTGCTGACCTTGTAAGTGTCCACCTACGATGTGGTGGCGGGTCGGAGGCTTAAGCACGATCCACATATCGCTAGCCATCCTTAGCGATAGCTGAGGATACCTGGATGATCGCGTAGGCAATTCCGCTTCACGGAACTGCCAACTCATTAAAATTTTGTGTTCGTATTTACGTGTACTAAGGAGCAACACAGTATGAATGGATGTATGAATGAGCTGCGGCTGCCGGCCAATGGATATTCCCGTCAGACTACGGGGGTTGTGCGTTAGTGGCGACTTGCTGACCTCTGTTTAGTAATAAGGGTAAAAGTTAGTCCCCTTTATGGCGAAAGTCGTCATGGGCAAAGGTCCCGTGAAACCACATGTCGGCTAGAAGCTTCTACGTACTTCTACTAACGTAACCAGAGCCAATGATGGGTTGAAGTTGGTCCGTACAGGTGCAGGTGCGAAGGAATATCTGGTCAGTATTTCCTTATACCGAGTCGGCACAGGAGAACTGCGAAACGTCTAGCCTGAAGTTTAGGGTCAGGCGTGGATCGGATCCGACGTCACCCACTCAATAGGGATGACGTAAAACCATTAGCATAAACATGGCGCGGGCCTAACCCGTAACACCTTTTTTTTTTAAAATCACTCGGTGTCGCTATGACTGACCACCCTAAAAGCGCTTCTCGGCTGCAGCATCCTTAACTAGAGCACCTCACAGGCGGGGATAGTGGCTCCACTGCGCCTGGAGCTCCCATGATGAGCGAACCGTATTAAACCAAAGCACCGTTTTTATATGTCAAATTCAAAAAACAAAAACCAAAACAAAACAGAAGCAGCTAGAAATAGCCAAACAAACAACGAAGGCCAGAGGACGCAGGCTGATCCCCTACCGAAGTCAGGGGTAGAGATCGCCTGCTTGACAGTCGAGGAGAGGTCACAGAGGATGAATAAGATCTCTATGCTGATGAAGCGAGCCTGCAAGTCGATGCCCGGCATCTCCCTGGATGTCAAGGACAACCTTCCAGAGCTTATCGAGCACGTGGATGCTATGAAGATGGAGTTGTATCGCTTGTTTGAAGCAAGAACGGTCACTGAACAGATGAAAGTGACCGAAACGGCTCAGGCAAGCGCCGCAGCTAAGCGACCCAGAGAAGAAGACTCGCTCGATTCAGGAAATAATTCTGAACCGCGAGCTCTTCTTAAGAAGGGCCGAGCTGAGGGAGAAGAGAATGAGTCATTTGAGACCGTCAAGAGTCGTAAGGATGTTAGGGCTGCAAAAAAGCAGGAAAAGCAGCAGCTGAAACAACAAACACAGCAGCAGCAGCAGCAGCAACGAACGCAACAACAGCAGCAGCGATCGCAGCAGCCCAACATCAAACCACCGGCGGCCAGAACATCGGCTATTGTTACCGAGCAGCCTGCACAGCAGCTGCCAAAGAAGAAGAAAAAAAGGAGGAGGAAGACAAAGAAAAGATCGACCGCCGTCCTTATTAAACCAGGAGAAGGAAAGTCATACAGTGACATTCTCAGCAGTATCCGCCAGGATATTATTGATCAGAGCCCAACGACCAACATTAAAGGGATTAGGAAAACCAGGGCCGGTGATGTCCTGATTGAGTTGGGCTTCGCTAAGGGACTAGAGACTTTTAGCGATTTCCTGAAAAGGACAGTCGGTGAATCGGGCAGCGTAAAGGAAATGTGCCCTAAGGAAGCGGTCGGAATTAGAGATATCGACTGCCTAGCCACAGTAGATGAAGTAAGGAAGGCTGTTAAAGCTATATTTACTGAATCCAACAATGAAATAGGGGAGTTCAGTGTCTCGCTTACCAACGCCAACAGCAGAGCGCTTCGCCTGGCCATTGTAGAGATGGGACAAGACCAAGCGGCGTTTTTGCTCGCAAGAACGAAAATAAACATCGGTTACACCAGCTGCCGAATCAGAAGTTGGCAAAGGGTTCAGCGCTGTTTTAGGTGCCTGAACTACGGTCATTGGGCGCGTGACTGCCGAGGACCTGAGCGTAGCAAGATGTGCTACAAGTGTGGAAAAGAGGGCCACAAGGGATCGGCCTGCAAGGCTGCTGATGCTCAGTGCATTCTATGTACCGAGCGAGAAGTAGACCCAGCAGAGCGGAAACACATCCCCGGGTCAGGTCAGTGCAAAGTCTCTCGCGAGACTCTAGATCGATTCCAAAAACAACGCTAATGATGGGCCGCATAACAGTCCTTCAAGCCAACTTACACAGAAGTGACGCAGCCAACAGCCTTCTGACTTAAATTATATATGAGACAAAGGCTGATGTGCTCTTCATAAGCGAGCAGTACACAAACTGGCCCAAGGAGACCTGGCTTAGAGACAAGCTTGGCACTGCAGCGATCTACGTAGACCCAAATAACATCAGAGTAGACGCAGATGGAGCTGGAGAAGGCTTCGTGTGGGTCAAAAGCAGAAACGTTACATTTGTGAGCTGTTATTTTACACCAAACACAACAGCACACACGTTCAGGCGACGTCTGGATCTGCTAGAAGACTCTGTTCTCAGAATGGAAGGCGACGTCGTCGTCGCAGGAGACCTTAACGCGAAAACGTTGGAGTCGGGAATGCCACTGAAGGATAGCAGAGGAGAATACATCATGGAGATGGCAGACAGACTCGGCCTAACAGTGCTAAACATCGGAAGCACTACAACATTCAGACCAGGGGCTAGCGGTACGATTCCTGACGTATCTTCCGCATCAGAAAATCTTTCACGTAAGGTGTCAGATTGGAAAGTGCTGGATACATACAATGGAAGTGACCACCAGTACATCACATTTCAAATCCATGATAGATCTCAATCATCGAGGCGAAATGTGGCTAGGCCAGTCAGATGGAACGTTGCCAAGCTGGACTCTGAGAAACTTGTCCAAGTACTGCAGCAGGGATTCGACAATTTACCGGATGCGACAATTGCCACTGAAAACGCCGACGCTGCGGAGATTCTCGTAAAAGAGACGATGAGTCTCATTGACAGAGCCTGTGATGCATCTATGCCGCGCAAGGAATCGCAAAATCATAAGCGTCCAGCGTATTGGTGGAACGACGAAATCGCAAGAACCAGGTTAGAAGCTCTTAGCCTCAGAAGATCATCACGGAGAGCAAGAAAGAAGAACTCACCAGAAGCAGATCTTTTGTCTGCACAATACAGAGATGTGCATAAACAGCTTCGTAAGAAGATCAATCGAAGCAAAGCACAATGCTGGAAGGACCTGAGCGAAGACGTAAACAAAGAGGTCTGGGGAATGGCTTATGAGATAGTGACGAAAAAGCTATGCGCTTTCCCTACGTTGCCATTCGGAGAAGAGATCATGGCGAACATCGTTCACCACCTGTTTCCTACACATCTACCGCTCAAAGAACAGGAGAATGCAGAAAAACCTGAAGAGATCCCGCTCTTTACAAGCGGAGATTTACAGATCGCTGCAAGAACGATGAAGAACAAAAAGGCACCTGGCCCTGACGGAATACCATCTGAGGTCCTTAAATGCATATCGGTGAAATCTTTCTTGTTGAACATGTACAACGCGTGCCTCCAGACGGGTGTGTTCAGCAACCCCCTGGAAGGTTGCACGTCTTGTGCTGATCAACAAAGAAAAGGGAGATGATCCCCAGCATCCATCGTCCTACAGGCCACTGTACATTTTGGACAAAGCAGGGAAGCTATACGAGAGGCTGCTAAAACCGCGATTACAAGGAGCCGTGCAGGCGGCTGGCGATCTCGCCGATAACCAGTACGGCTTTAGGAAAAAGGGGTTCACCGTTAATGCAGTAGAAGAGGTAGTGAATGTAGCGAGAGAAGCATGGACTGAAAACCATCATTCCCGTCTTATCGCATTCCTCGTCATGTTGGATACGAAAAACGCTTTCAACTCGACAGGATGGCCTGACATCCTTGCTGCGTTGAAAGAGTTTCATGTACCAGAATACCTTATGCGAGTGATACGTGATTACCTAAAAAACCGTATCTTCCGCTATGAGACAGAAGAAGGCTGGCGTGAAAAGGACCTCAGCGCAGGCGTTGCGCAGGGGTCAATATTCGGCCCAGACTTTTAGAACATTCTGTTTGATGCATTGCTCAGACTTGCAATGCCAGATGGGGTGAAAATGTTCGCGTACGCCGATGATGTCGCTTCAGTCATCACCGCGAAAAACGCAAAAATTGCGCAGCACATACTGAATACGGCGATGAGGAGAATCTCCGAATGGATGGTGCAACGTGGTCTTGAATTAACGATGGCCAAGACAGAAATAGTGCCCTTAACCTGGAGACACATTAACATTGAGTTTCCCATGACAGTAGGCACAAACGTGGTGCAGACAACAAGGGAGGTAACGTATCTCGGCATAAAGCTGGATGCAAAACTAACCTTTTTGTCGCACCTAAAATACGTCGCTAACAAAGCGATAAAGAAAACGTTGCAGTTAAGTCGTCTTATGGCCAACACCAGCGGCCCAAAATTAAGCAAACGACGACTTTTAATGTCAGTTACAACGTCCATCTTATTGTACGGCTCCGAAATATGGGCCGACTTAATGAGAAAAAAGACGCACCAGAAAACATTATCTTCTGTTCAAAGAAGAGGGGCTCTCAGAGTCACCAGCGCCTATCGCACTGTCTCGGGACCCGCGGTACTAGTTATCGCAGGAATCATCCTGATCGAATTACAGGCGTTAGAACGCAAGCGAACCTGCGAACGAAAGAAACAGGAAGAAGAAACTGCAATAATCCAGAAAGAAGAAAGACAGGTAACCTTGCAAACCTGGCAAGAAACATAGAATCAGGAGGAAAAAGGCCGATGGACCAAGGCACTCATTAAGGAACTGGCTCCATGGGTTGAAAGAAAGCACGGGGAGGTGAACTATTACCTCACCCAGTTTCTCAGTGACCACGGGTACTTCTGCTCCTATCTCAGTAAAATGGGAAAGGCTCAGGACCCAGGATGCATCTTCTGTTTTGCTGATCGCGACGATGCGTATCATACGTTTTTCGTCTGCCATTGGTGGAACGAAGATAGACGCCAGGTTGAGAAAATAGTTGGACGACTAATGCTAGAGACAATTATTAGCGAAATGATCTCAGCTGAAGAAAAATGGGATGCTATGACACTTTTTGTCGAAAGCGTCCTTAGACAGAAGAAAACGTATTTAGATAGGGAAATTGACCGAAGTACGAATGATACCACGGGAGCCATGCTGACGTTTCTATATAACCAAGAAACATTAGCCGGTCCCATAGATTCGGGGTACGAGGGTGACGACGAGGATTCCTTTTAAATAAGAAAACCAAATCGTGCACCATATAAATGTGTGAAAATGCGTAAAAGCAAGATTTTGCTGATGTGTGACTGTCGCGGGAGGTTAGTGTGCCAGCGGGTTCGCTCCCTCCACATACGTAAATATGCCGCGCGCGTCCGAGAGTGAGTATGAGTCAGATGCGATAGATAGGCTAGCCCCACGTGGGGTATAAGACCATTTCTAGTCCACGAGAAATAAGACTGATTTAAGAAGGACTGATTTTGCTCTCCTCTACAGAGCCAGTCCTATAGGTAGATGTTGCCTTCCTGATTATGCGATCGACGGAAGTATGAATGTTTTTGATGCGAAACAAAGCAGATCCTCCTGGAGCGTCCCTTTGCACTTCCAAGGAATGTATGTCGCGGGAGATAGTCACCGGACTTTACTCTAAACTTGAGTTTTTCTTCACGCGCGTGACTATGTATGCATGTGAGAATGAAACGCGTTAGATTTATTTTTTATGCACCTTGTAGGTTAAGGAAACGAATCTAGTCAAATACCAAAGAAACCAGGAGGAAAGATCTGAAACGATCAAAGACCGGCGCCACCCTGAAGTAATGTGATAAACAGATCCCGGGATGGAAAAACGCCCTAAGTGGTCAAGTTAGAGTATCCCTTACTTAACAAATGACTTGTCATTCGTGGGTAAGGGGAATGCGATTTTTAGAGGGTCGCTAGACGTGAACTAGTAACCCCTCACAAACCGTGGTTTTTCTTCTGCCTGTATCTTTTTCCAGGCCCAAGAAACTCCCGGCAGTCTGTTTGCAGATTTTCATTGTCATACCAACACAAATCAAAGGTAAAAAAAAAAAAAAATTATTATTATTATTATTGATAGAATATAGGTTTGGTATGAGGCGAGTAAATAAAAAGACTTTGTTAAAAGTTAAACTAGATATTTATTATAAAAGACTTGTCTATTAACACCTCTCTATTTAGCAAAACGTGTTGACCGTTCGGGGGCTACAAAAGGAATGAATATATACTTTAAGGGTTTCAACAGGTTGAATTTTATGTAAAATAGGGGGCGCCACAACATATAGTGAGCGCTAATATTCTATCAATTATTATTATTATTATTATTATTATTATTATTATTATTATTATTATTATTATTATTATTATTATTATCGTCGTCGTCATCGTCATCATCATCATCATCATCGTCGTCGTCGTCGTCGTCGTCCTTATCATCATCATCATCATCATCATTATAATTATTATTATTATTATTATTATTAATATTACACAATAATAGGATTTTTTTAATAATACTAGAAAAAACTCGAATTTTTTTCAATGTTAAGTGTCCTAGATTTACATGTATTTCTTCACTTATTAAGATATCGGTATAATGAATTTTATATTTTATAATTGTAATCTACTTATCATCACATTTATTAAAAATATGGAAACTTTTTTGTTTAGAAAATAATTTTAATATTAAATTAAAATATTTATTTCTACATTCAAAGTTATCAATTTTTTTTATTATTTTATAATTCTTTGAATTCATTTTTTATTATTTTTTTATAAAAATAAGAATATTATATTTCATAATTATTTTATAAAATTAATAAAGTAACAATAAATACTATATTTATAATTCTACACTTTTAATAATCATTGAAATGTATTTTACATATCCTAAATCATAAAGTATAAAAAATTTAAAGTATTAATCTAATAACTTAGTACTTTTTTTTATATCTTTTATAATTTTGTATGTACTTTTATTTATGTAAGCAATAATTTTTTTGTAAATTATTAATAGGAATTCAAAAAATTATTATATTTACATATGAAAAATTATAAAATTCTATATGAAGAAATGCCTATTTTTCCTAATTTATAATGAAATAGCACCCTTATTTCATGATCATGATGGGCCCCCATGATTTTGTAGCCCCGGGCCCCAGGTAGTGTTAGACCGGCCCTGATAGTACTTTGAGGTTAGGTTTCTAATTTCGATTCCAAGCTTATAAAAAAATAACAAGTCCAAATGATTTTTTATTTTACTAACAATTATTGTATTAACATGGCTTTAGTGCGGACAAGTCATTATAATTGCTTAAATTACGAATTTAAAAAGATATCTATAGAATAATAAAAGCAAAAATTGTATCCAGCAGCTCCAACATGCAGTATTTAAAGAAAGTTCACGAATAAAAATAAGAAATAAATTTTGTAGGCAATTATTTTGAAAAAAATTACAAATTAATTATAATTATTTTTAATTCTGAATAATTTTTATGTTACTAGTATTCAATGAAGATGATCAGATATTAATTAAAAAAGAAAAAAAAGAGAAACTACAGAAGGCTATCAGACAACTTTAGAACAACAATATTCTGAAGCTAATTTGAATCTTTTACGAAAGTTTTTTTCATTATTAATCAATTTTAAATGGTCTAATATTATGAGTTACAAATATGATCAGTAATAATCCATCTATTTGGCCCTCAGAATTACATGGTGACACAAAGAATAAGTATTTAAATCTTGGATGTTCATACTTTCATAATAGAAATGGACATTATGAAGCTTCTAAACGGTTAATAAATAACCGAAACAGATATTTATCACCAGCTATCTTTGAAACTGTTTCACTGAATGGGGAAAAACATAACAGAAAATGGATTTTGTATTCAAAATCAACAGGCAATATATTTTGCTATATATGTAAACTATTTGCAAAAAATAAAAATAATCAGTTTATTCAGGTTTCTCGAATTGGAAAAAAAGCTTCGAAAAAATTTCTAGTCATGATAATAGTTCAGATCATAAAGGTGCACAATGATTTGGCATTCACAGACGAATAATAAATAGTGTATAGATAAAGATTTACATAAGTTGACTTAGAAAGAAATAAATTATTGGACAGAAGTTTTAAAAAAAGTGCTTGCCATTATATGTTTTCTTTCTGAACGTGGATTAGCATTTCGAGGTGGAAATGAAATTTTAGGATCTGCCGAAAATGGAAACTTTCTTGGATTACTAGAGTTGATAGCCATGTTTGATCCATTTCTAAAAAGTCATTTAGAAACATATGGTAATAAAGGAAGAGGAAACGTATCATACCTGTCAAAAACAATTTTCGAGGAATTAATAATCATCTTTGCAGCAAAAGTTTCTGAGAAAATTCAACATGAAATACAAGAAGCTAAATATTTTTCAGTAACAGTTAATTCTACTCCAGATTTATTACATACTGATCAGTTAACTATAGTAGTTCGATATTGTTTAAGAGAAAAAGTTATCGAACGATTTTTAGGTTTTATTCCAATTTCAAGTCACACTGGTGCATATTTAAGTCAAAAAGTTTTATCAGAGATGGAAACTCGAAATCTTAATATCAATAATATTAGAGCACAATCGTATGATAACGCAAGTAATATGTCTGGCAGATATGAAGGATTGCAAGCTCATATCCTACAGCAGAATGAGTTGCCTTTTTTTGTTCCCTGCGTTGCACATTCGCTCAATCTCGTAGGTGAAAGTAGCGCTAGCGTGTGCAGTAGATCGATTGCTTTTTTCATGTTTCTACAAAAATTATACGCTTTTTCGTAGCTTCTACACATCGATGGGATGTATTAATGAAACATGTTTTCCGTTCACTTAAGAGTTTATCTCAAACAAGGTGGTCTTGTAGATATGACGCTATTATACCCCTTCATGACCAATATGATAATATTATTACAGCTCTTTCTACATTGGCAAATGATGAATTTCAAAGCACAACTACACGCGAAGAAGCTAATGGATTGAAAAAAATAATATTAAAATTCGAAACAAGTTTAATGAGAGTTCTTTGGTATAAGATTCTAAAAAAATTAAACGTGGCTGATCAATTCTTACAAAAAGTTGAAATTGATTTAGTTACTGCTAACAATCTTTTGAAATCATTAATTACATTTATTTGCGATTTAAGAAATAAATTCGATGGAACAGAAGAAAGTACAAAGAACATAAGTATAAAAATTATTACAGAGTACTCTGATAAATTGAAGCGAAAAATAATTAAAAAATTTGCTGATAAAAGTACGGCAACAGAAAGGGAAATGCTTCTTGACCGAGAATTGTTTAGAATTGATACCTTTCTAGTAATTATTGATAAATTACAAGTAGAAATACAAAAAAGAAGTGATGCCTATAATTATATAACAAATCTTTTTGGCTTTTTTACTATTTTAGACACTGTAACAACAGAACAATTGAAATTTTACGCTCGAAACTTTTTGAAAGTTTATCAAAATAATTTAAACAAAGATTTAATAGATGAATTACCTCATTTGATTTCTCTTTTAAAAATTGAATTTGGAAATGAAATTAAAATTAACGTGAAAAGCACGGATAAGACAGAAAAACAATTAATACAAGCTAAAATTACTCCCATATATTTACTTAAAAGGATGTACGATAAAGGTTTAACGGAAGTATTTAAGAATGTCTTCATTGCCCTAAGAATTTTTTTTAACTGTTCCCGTAACTGTCTGTGAAGGAGAAAGATCATTTTCCAAATTAAAATAGATAGAAAATCATTATCGATTGTCTATGGGCCAGTTGAGATTATCGTCATTATCACTTTTATGCATAGAAAGTAAATTGTGCAAATCACTCGAAATTGAAGACATTATAAATAAATTTGCAATCGACAAATGTAGAAAAAAAACAAATATAACTATTATCATTGTAAATAAAATTAAATATTAAGTATTTTACTATTATTATTAATTTTGTTTTTATAAACAAATAAGCGTTTTTATAATTTCTTAGGGAGGCGGGGAGGGGGGGGGCGGGGCCCCAAAATCATAATGACCTGGGTACCACTTAGCCTTAATCCGGCCCCGGACGTGACATTATTATTTCAAATGCTTTTTTTTGTTTCCTTCACACGCACAAGCACACACACAGATGCCGATGGCAACGACTATGACGAGGATGATAATGATGATAGTTAGGAGTGACGTGTTTTTCTAGTATTATATTTAAAAGATTAGATATACATAATTTGAATTTATACATAGTATAAATTCGTATAATATTCAAATATACAAATTAATAATGTAAACTGTTTGACACTGGTATAATAAACATTTTTTTATCAATGTCAAGAACTACACGTATTCTAAAGATCTGAACAGTATTAATGCATGTTCTATTTGTAAATCCCAGAAAGTCACGAATTATTTTGAAAAAATAAGTAGACTTTGTCTCTATTAACTTAACAATAGTTACTTCTAATGTTATATATAACAGAATACGCAGAATAAGGTGTTAAATAAATTAAAACTTGTGTTGTAACTAGTCTTTAATATATTTTAAACTGTAGAGAGAGATAGAGTCTAGAACTGTACGTTATAACAGCAGGGCGTATAGTCTGACAAGGAAAATACCCCACCTCCGGAAAATAGATTTAGCTTAAACTTCAGAATATAATTTTTCAATGAAAACCAGGTGTGGCAGTCGTGGGGACTGGCCGACAAAAGTTAATACTTTTTTTGGTTTAGTGACAGTCCTGCTTCTTATAGAATGAACAATTTTCCGTCACGCTATGCTTAAAAATATATTCTATATTAAATAAAAATATATGCGCATAACAAATTATCAACTTATGTAGTAGAAAAATGGTAGTTCTGTAAAGAGAAGGTACCTTAAATACATTTGCAACATACTAAGCTACTTAGAAGCATGCAGGAATTGTTTAAATGATAAGCATATAATGATAATAAATATAAAAATAATTAATTTATTAAAATTTTTCAATGATTTGATAAAAAAACTTTATAAAAACATATATGTTTACCCAATATAAATTTGTAACTCATGAAGTAAATGAGTGCGAGTTCTGAGTTGAGAGAAGGCTTTCTGAATACATTTGCAACTTATTTAACCAAAGTTATGCAAAATAATTTATTTTCAGAATTAATAAAGCTATATCTTATCATACTATAAAAAAATGGGAAATAAAGATTTACATAACTAACAAAAATCTTTACTATTATAAAAAAATATGGTAAATCGATTATTACTAATGACAATTATAAATCTTTATAATATTGACAAATCATAGATTAAAAACATAAAGAACTGTTAACTATTTCATGAAGTACAATAGGTATCATATATCATACATACACTACAAGGGTCAATTACTTGAAATAAGTAACAAATTTTTAAGTCGGCAAATAAACTATTAATCAATAATCAAAATTATGACTTTGAAAAATAAGCATATTTTATTGATTTCAACACAATTTATTATTTTCATTATATTTGTACATCATAATATATTGTAAACATAAAAAGCTTAATTTGATCAATATAAAAAGCAGTAACGAAAATGAATATATTCGAACATTTAACTAAATATTTAAAATAATCATAGTATATATAAAAAATTATAGTATTATATGATAATTATTATATTCAATATGGGAATTGCATATGATAATAATATTTTTTCATGCAAATTTAAAACTTAGCTCAATAATAGCCAAAAATATAATTAATATTTTATTATTTTATTTCATAGTATTTTGAAAACATTAAAAAAATGCACAGTGCGTATGTGAATTATAATTGCAGTTCTAAACTATAGTTTAGTCGATGTTTTTCTTGAAACTTTGTTTTTTTTCAAGATTTAATTTGTGCTTCATTTTATTTATTGTGTATTATTTTGTATGATTTTTAGGTTTTTGGTTATTCAAGTTCTTATTAAGGCTCTTATTTACCATACTTTCGAAAAAAACGTCTATATCCGTGTCTAGGGGGCCTATTCGACGAAAACAAAAAACACAAGTTCATTTTTTTCATCAAAAAGTCATATACCGCAGTTTTAGCCATATCCGTTTTCCGGAGATAAGTGCTCTCCTTGTGAATGTGAGAATCACGCGTCATTGTAGCTGTAGTTCCCTGAACTACGGAGAAGCTTGGTTGGTTGAGGAGATGAAATAAAGTGTGAGACTAAAATAAGAATTACAAAGTCTTTTATTACGCCAAGTCGTCGCTACAAAATACCTGGGAAGCGGAGAAGGAATACTTAACTACACAGGAGTTGAGAACGCTCTGACTTACTTTATGTGTCTTGCGTATCACATTGCTTACGCTTCTCGTAGCTTACTTGCGCACCACAGGTTCCGCGTAACTCTTACATGTATGCTTACTTCAATATACATACTTATGTCTGTGTGCCCACAATACTTCCCCCTAAATAACCATCTATGGTTATTTATATAAAAAATATATGCATATTTTCACATAATCAGTGGGTACTTATTTACATATAATCTCTTTTTACATACTTGAGATTTTTGATATTTTAATAGTGTTATATGTTACATAATTACTCAGGCAATTACTCTTTGCATGCATTAATCCTTATGCGATTACTCTCGCTCATATGATTTTACATTTGTATGCACTTATGCATTTACTCTCATACATGCTTATACTCAATACACATATAACCTAAATTATTTACATTTCTGCACATATAATCTAAATTATTTATATTTTTACATTTTTATTACATATTTCCATTTTTATGCCTTTAAAGGCTTCTATATACAACTCTTAAAAGTCCATTTTCGTTATGTATTTTTGTGCCAATCTGTAGTCCGCTTTTTTTTGGTGAGATCTTGCGTTTCATTGATTATACATAATAGGCTTCTGTCTATTCTTCCAGAAAAAAAAATCTTGGCTCGGCTGACGGAAGTCTTTAGCGATACAAATATCAGTAGAGAGCCCAATCAGCTTCACCTATACATTAAAAAAAGAAATACATTATTAATACAATTTCGCTACAGAAAACTTACAACTAATTACATTTTATTTTATAGTGAGAAACTGGTGTACAAAATCTAACTTTTTTACGTCTATGTTACGCTTTTCATTACTCTTACTTACATTTTCTTGTATTAAAATACTATTTATATTTTTTCGCCTTAAAATATTTGGAACGAATTTCTCTCTCTTTTTACTTTTTTTCTATATCATCATCATTTTATACTGCGTTTGAACTTAATTTATTGTTTTTTACCACCGTTTCCCTACCATCCGTCATGTTTGACGGATTGCTAACGCTACCCGTATTGTCATAATACCTTTCGTTAGGTACGTCATACTCGTTATTATCTAACTCGTCATTCGTATGCACTTCCTCATTAACTATTTCTTGTGCGTGATTTTCTTCCTCTAGTGCGTCATAATTTTCTGCAATTGCGGGTGGAGCCTTCTCATGAATTTGTGCTTCGACTACTACTGTATTTTCTTCACTTACTGTGTAAGTATCGTCAATCTGTTGATTGTTGCCTTCATTATTTGCTCCATTACTACTACTACTTGGTTCAATACTGACATTTTGTGCTTGATTCTCTTCTGTTGCACTATCTTCTACCTCACTTGCTAAAAGGTATGCTGGTTTAAGCCTTTCGACGTTCACCGTAACATCTTTATCTTCTTTTCTTATTACATAATTTCGGCCATTATCATGTCTCGATATTACCTTAAATGGCCCTGTGTACGGTTAAACGAGAGGTGGTTTCACTGCCTTTATTCTCTCTAACACATGAGTGCAGTTCTGCAAGTCTATATAAACGAACTTTCAGTGCATGATTATGCCTTACCGGCAACGGCCTAACCTTTCTCATATATTCCTTAAATTCCGATAGAAACATTGCATGATCTCGCACATCTGTGTCTCTGAACTCACACATATCTCCCGGTATGGTTAATGGCGTTCTGTATAAGAACTCAGCTGGACTGGCCTCCGTGTCTTTCCTTAGGCGCGTTCTTAATCCTAATAAAACTGTGGAAAGGACTCTCGTCCATTCACATCCTTCCATATGACACAAAAGTGCCACCTTAAGGTCACGGTGCCATCGCTCCACTATACCGTTTGCAGCAAGGTGATACGCTGTTGTACGCACCCTTTTACAACCTATAAGTTGCAGCAATTCTAAGAACATGCTGGACTCAAACTGCCTGCCTTGATCCGTTATTATGATGACAGGTGCACCGAAGCGTGACACCCACGTATCATAGTAAGCGCGTGTGACAGTGAGAGCCGATGCGTCGTAAATGGGCACCGCCTCCGGCCACCTAGTAAACCTATCTATCATGGTCACAAGATATTTGTAACCATCACTAAGTGGCAACGGACTTACCAAGTCAACATGAACGTAGGCGAACCTCGTGTCAGGCTCATTGAACTTTATGGGTAAAAACTTGTTTTTCCTAGGAACCTTGGATCTTTGGCATTCCATGCATGCTCTGCACCAAGATGTTATTTGCCTGTTCATGTTCGGCCACACATATTGCTTTCTAATCATCTTACTCGTTGATCAAGCAGATGGATGCGCTTTATTGTGAAAGAGTTCAAAGATGACTGCTCTCAGTGCCTCTGGCACATATGGCCTGAACACATCTTGCGTGATTTCGCCATTGCGCGTTATTAAAATTATTCTGCTCTACGCGTGCCGGTATTTGTTTCCGATTGCGCGCATCTTGCGCTCCTAATCTATCATCTTGAATATTTCGGTTAACCTCTAATGATTCTATTCTTTTAATTAAAACTCCTAATTTCGTCTCGTAATTTTTTTTCATTTCCAACATCTGCTTCTTGTAAAAATCCTCTATACTTTGAGCCTCGCTAGCTCTTAAGGAGACGTAAAACGGACACTACACCTGTACTTATAGATATTAGCTTCCTTTCCATTTCATTGCTAAATTTCCAGAAAAGAAATGCATTAGCTTGTAGTATGTACCATGATGATTATTTAGATAAATTTTCAAATAAATTCATTTATTAGTTTTTAAGATATTTGGATTTCTGTACAAAATTGAAAAATGTTAATAAATAATTTTGGAACCCAAAATTCTCAATAACTAATGAATGAATTTATTTAAAAATTTAACCAAATAATCTTCATGGTATATACTACAAGCTAATGCATTTTTTTATTGAAAATTTTGCAATAAGATCAAAAGATAGTGAATATTTATGAGTACAGGTGTAGTGTCCATTTTACATCCCCTTAACGCATTGCTACAATTGCTAATTTCCTGACTCTCGAGCATTCTATTATTATCTATTTGATTTATATACGCGTCGCGTTCATTTCTTTTTTCAATATCTTTCAGCGTACTGCTCGGTACAGTAAATAAAATCTTTTCTATTTCGTTATCCATCATACTATTAGTGGGCACACCGCCGGTTGCCATTTAGTGATCAGAGGTTATGTACTATTGATCAACGGTAAGTCTACGCAATAAATCTTAACTGACCTTGATTGATATCAATCAGTCTTATATTGACTAGATTGTACAAACAATTAAATACACGAGATAAATAAATTAATACGACATTATAATAAATAAATAAATAAATTACATTACACTAATAATCAAATAATTAAACACGAAAATACGAACATACATAAATAAACAATTATTGCTTAAAATTACCGTTCAAGGTCAATCGCAATAGGTGTATAGAGCCTACGCGAAAAAAAAAACACAAACAAAATTACGCCGTTAACTATTTACAATTTATACTTTTACATCGTCAAAACTTTAAAATTATTTGTATTGTGTGCGCAATATACGAACAAAATTAACTTTATTTCTATTCGACACTAGCATGCGTGACCTCCGCATGTCCCTTCAAGAATAATCTAGGAGATACACAAATGTAATGAGTAGATGTATTCTCTCAGAGGTTATACATCGGCCCAAACATGCCAGCAAAATTGACTTATTTTTCTTTTTGATATAACTAAAACCTTTTATCCGTTCGCGATTTATATATTACTTGCACGATTTATTTATTTTCACGCGCACACAACACTTAACCTTCAATCACCTTGAATTTAACCGTCGCGTCGGTTTTACTTTTCTATTTCTCGAATTTTCTACGCGTTCCTGTAATTTTTCTCGCGATTTCCCGCACAATCGAGCACTATTTTTCGTTTTTTTTCTTTTTCTGTTTCGTCAACTATGACTTTCTCTATATATACACTGTCGTTCGGTTGGTTTTGCCCACCCTTGAGTAAAATTAATTAAAATAAAAAGTTTTATATCTCTGGAACTGATGATCGCATCTTCAAAATCCAAACGGCGTTTGAAACATTGGTCGAAAATCTTTGAAATAAAGTGAGTCTGGTATGAAAAAAGTCATTTTCTAATTGCTTATAGCAATGTGAAAAAAAAATTTTTTTTTATTAATTTTTTTTGTCCACATATAAATCAATGCTATTTTTATGGAAATTATGATATCGCAAAAAAAACCAGATGGGTTTTAAAACTCTGATAGTCCTCTTTGAAATGAGCTAAGTAAAATGTTTCTATGACTTTTTAAACTACAGTTATGGTGATTTTCCAAAAAAAAGACCTATTTTTTTAACCATGATTATCTCATAAAATAAGAAAGAAAGAAAATTTTGTATTAAGAAAAAAAATGTTTTATTATCAGTCTAGAATATATATATTCAGTGACATTTAAGTTTTGGGAAAAATTTTTTTTTGCTTATTTTTTTAGGGAAATTTCATGAAAAATTAGTAAAAATTTCTAATTAAACAAGTAAAAAAAAAAATTTTTCCCAAAAATTTCCCGAAACTTATTGGTCACTAAATATATATATTCTAGACTAAAAATGAAACATTTTTTCTTCAGTACAAAATTTTCTATCTTTCTCAGTTTATGAGATAATCATGGTTGAAAAAATAAGTCTTTTTTTCGAAAAATTACCATAACTGTGGTTTAAAAAGTCATAAAAACATTTCACTCAGCTCATTTTAAAGAGGACTATTAGAGTTTTAGAACCCATTTAGTTTTTTTCGACATCATAATTTCCATAGAAATGGCATTAATTTTTATGTAGGCAAAAAAAATTAATAAAAAAAAATTTTTTTTTACATTGCTATAAGCAATTAGAAAATGACTTTTTTCATACCGGACTTACTTTATTTCAAAGATTTTTTACCAATCTTTCAAACGCTGTTTGGATTTTGAAGATGCGATCATTAGTTCCAGAGATATAAAACTTTTTATTTTAATTAATTTTACTCTAGGGTGGGCAAAAGCAACCGGACGGCAATGTATATATGTATTTCCCTTTTTGCGCACAGTTTTCACCTTTTCTTTTGTTTCGTGTAGCTGGAAGAAGCCAGCTTCTTACTAACTGTGCGTCTCAATTATTATTTATAGTGTTTGCTAGTATTAAATATGTATACATACGCTATTTTCGGCGAACTTACTCAATTTTTACTTACTATATATATAGTGTTAGTAATTACTCTCCCTCACAGAGTATCTCACTAGAAGTAAGATAAAAGAAAATTAATTATATATAAAGATTGACAATTCCTTTGTATACGAAATTTTTTCTTTAAATGTTAAGTATTCAATTCAGCGCGACGCGAGAAATCTTAAATCTAACCTTATGATGAGATCCTCGCGTTGACAAAATGGCCGCCTTTGCTCGCGACGCCGTGCTGGCCTCCCTTGGCTTCCTGCACCGGACCATCGCTGCTAGCTGCGCTGTCTTCGTCTTCCCAAACGGTTGTCGGGGTCACCACTGTAGTTACCTGAACTACGGAGAAGCTTGGTTGGTTGAGGAGATGAAATAAAGTGTAAGATTGAAATAAGAATTACAAAGTCTTTTATTACACCAAATCGTCGTTACAAAATACCTGGGAAGCGGAGAAGGAATACTTAACCACACAGGATTTGAGAACGCTCTGACTTACTTTATGTGTCTCGCGTATCACATTGCTTACGCTTCTCGTCGCTTACTTGCGCACCGCAGGTTGCGCATAACTCTTACATATATGCTTACTTCAACATACATACTTATGTCTGTGTGCCCACATTGCTAACGCGTCAGTAAGAAAGGAAATGACAACGTATATTAAATTAATAACGTATACTATATTCTACTAAAAAGTAGAATATAAAGTCTTGTGTATTCATGAATGTGGCACAATACCATCAATTTGAATTTATAATTGAAATATATAAAAATTACAACATGCCACCTAAATTAAAAATTTAACAGATACAATTACAATTGTTAATGCTATGTAAGTTTCAATGTATGCTCTTGTGTGTATGTATATGTGAGAAGCGTATACAATATAGAGTTGCGCGCGAAATTTAGATATATTCTTTAGGCTCATGCTTCTACAGCGCATGAGAATAGACACTTCTAATCGGTTTGTCCGAATGTTAACCACGTGCGTACATATAAGAAAGTGTGCCTTGATATTTCTACAATAAAATCTGTTATTATCTAGTACATCAGTAACTTGCTGTAACTTATTTAACGGCAGGCCAGAGTAGAACCTGATACCGACCGAGTAACAATTGAGTTGTTTGTTATTTACTCGAGAATTAATCGGTGTATCTTCAAATTGAAGGTTGAGCGCAATAGATATTATTATTATAAACTTCTATGCACAAGAAAAAAAAAAATCTACCGCTTTGTTTTTGAGAAAAGTAAGTAACGCCAAGGTAAAAGTTTATGTTTATAATATTTTTGCGTTACTTACTTTTGTCAAAAACAAAGCCATAGATTTATTTCTTCTTGTGCATAAATATTTGTAGTAATAATATCTATTGCGCTTAACCTTCAATTTGCAGATACACCGATTAATACTTGAGTAAATAACAAAAATCTCAATTAGACAAGGACAGCGAATTCGGCCTGCTCTTAATCCTTAATAAAGCTGTTAGTCAGCGCTTCCTTAATTATTACTAATAACAATAGTGAATACAATCAATAATGAATTAATTCGTTTAATGTTTTGCTTCTTCTTTACATCTTCTTTCTTGAGGCCAACATTGATTATGAAGTCTTCAAGCTTCTTAGCATTTATAGTTTTTTTTAGGGCGCCAGCTAATATTTCAGATGAAGACTAAAATTTGACACATATTTCTTGGTTTTGAATCTTATCCTTCATGAAATGATGTTTAACGTTGATATGCTTTGTTCTTGCACTGAAATATGCATTTTTACTAAGATCTATTGCTCCATTGTTATCGCAATAAATTGTAATAGGATTAGATCCCTAAATTTTTAATTTTTAAACTTCTAAAGCCTTTAATTCTTGAACCTCTTAGCAATATAGTGTCTTGTGTGGCTGTAGATACAGACAAATATTCAGCCTTTGTATTTGATAAAGATTTAGTTAATTGCCTTCTACAATTCCATGATATTGCACCTTCTTGAAAAGTAAAGACATATTTTGAGACTGAACATGAATCATCTATACATGTTACCCAACTTGTGTCACAGTATCCTTTCAACGTGGATTTATTATAATATTTAAATCGAAGCCTCAGATTCTTTGTACATTGTGAATATCTAACAATTCTTTCCTCCATGTTTCGATGATTTTGATTATGAGTCATATTAAATTTGTTAACGATACTCACTGCATATGCAAGGTCAGGTCTAATTGCTGCACGAGGTATAAGAGACTACCTACTACGTTTTGGTATGGTACCTCATCCACTTCCAAAGATTCATTTGGAGATATACCTGTATCAGAACTTGTGGCAGGATCCATTAGTGTAATTGTTTTACGACAGTTGTCCATCCCAAATGTTTTCAATATTGAGAGAATATGATTCGTTTGATATAATTCAGTCATACTTTTGTTACTGTCTCTATGCACGTTTATCCCTAGTACTTTCTGTACAGGTCCCAGATCCCTGATTATACAAAATGCTTTAAGTTGAGTCTTAAGTATGCTAAAATATCTTATATTATGCTATATTATCCTATCCTATATTATATTAAAGTGAAACAACTTTTTTCCGTTTCTCCGGTTCTCCGCATTTGTTAAATGTGGCTAATCTTTTGGAAATAATTAGTACTCATTAGTCATAAGCATCTTTTTGGGCCATATTTTTTTGGGTCTTATATTATTTTAGGCCCTATATTTTTATTCAATGCCCATTTTTTTGGACCTTTTTTTATCCTTATATTTTCTTGGGCTTATTATTTTTTTGAACCTTATTTTTCTAGGTCTTATATTTTTTGAGTCCAATATTTCTTTTGGCTTTATATTTTTTGGGCCTTATATTTTCTTGCGCCCTATATGTTTTTGGGCCCAATATTTTTTTGGTCTCTATATAATTTTGGGCTTTATATGTTTAGGGTCTTAGATTTTGTTGGACCCTATATTTGTTTAGGCCTAATATTCTTTCAATTCTTATATATTCTTGGGCTCAATATTTTTTTTGACCTAATATTTTTTTTTTTATTTTCTCAGTGCAGTTTTATTTTTAAAGCATTTTGAAAATTTTGAAAAAAAATTTTATTTTTAATTTCTTTTCTATTACACAAAAATCATTCGATAAACTTGTTCAAAAATTTTTATGCAAATTATTCACTATTATCTGAATAAAACGAGCTTTAGGAAACTTATTTTCTTAGCGCAGTTTTAATTTTAGAGCATTTTGAAAATTTTGGAAAAAATGTTTATATTCCATTTTTTTTCTATTACACAAAAGCCATTTGATAGATTTGCTCAAAAATTTTCATACAAATTATTTGTTATTGCCTAATTAAAGCAAGCTTGGAAAAACTTATTTTCTTAGCGCAGTTTTAATTTTAGAGCATTTTCTGAATTTTGAATAGAATTTTACTTATATTTTGGTATTTTACGTAAACTACTTGATGAAGTAGCTTAAAATTATGTATAGAAATTATTTACGATTGCCTAAATAAAATGAACTTTTTAAAACTGGTTTTCTTAGCGTAGTTGTAACGCTAAAGCGTTTTGGAAATTTTAAAACAATTTTTATTTTTTAATTATTTGGTATTTTTTGTAAACTATTCGATGAAAATGTTCCAAAATTTGTATGCAAGTTATTGGCTATAGTGTGAAGAAGACAAGCATGAAAAAATTAATTTTATAAATGCAGTTTTAATTTTAGAGCGTCATAAAATCATATGATGCAAATGGCAAAAGTAAGAAAGAATAAAATTCATATAGTTTTCGTAGATATTAGGACAGCATTCAATACAGAGAATAGGGACATTTATATTAAAATCGTATTTAAAAAAATAAAATCAAATCACTCTAACTCAATGTACTCTATGAGAAAGCATTGCGCCAAAGCACTTGGCAGCGTTTTTACTTTCTCATAGAGTAAGCATTGTATCGATGAAAAAAATTTTTTTGTATTTTTTCATTAATTTCTACATATTTAAATTCCGGGAGTCAAAAAAGTGGTTTCTAGAAAATGTCTGTATGTATGTCTGTGTGTGTGTCTGTATGATGTCAGTTAGTAAATTGTATCTCGAAAACTACTAGATGGATTTGCTTCTAATTTTGCATGGAATTCATTTTTTTGAATAACTTGCTAGGAAGCTATTGATAATTGGTTCTTCTAGCGTCGTTTTAATTTTGGAATCGTTTAAAAAAAAAAATTTATTTTTCATTTTTTTGTTTTTTTTGTTTACTACTCGATGAATTTGCTTCAAAATTTGCATGGAAATTATTTGCAATTGCCCAAATAAAATAAATTTTTTAAAACTGATTTTCTTAGCTTAGTTTTAATTTTAGAGCATTTTGGAATTAAAAAAAAAATATTTCTATTTAGTAAGCCAATAAAATCTAAAATAAATTTTTTTTTGTATTTTACGTAAACTACTCAAAGAATTTGTTTGAAAATTTGTATGGGACTTATTTTTGACAGCCAAAAGTAGAAAAACTTTTAAAAACTGATTTTCTTAGCGCACTTTTAATTTTGGAGCATTTTGAAAATTAAAAAAAAAATTTTTATTTTTAATTTTTTTTATATTTTACGAAAATCATTCGATAGATTTGCTCCAAAAGGATACCCCCCGTTAAGATAGTCAATTTTGCCCTGTCCCTGTAATTTTTGTTTGACCTTGTTACTTTGTTTTAGATAAATAAAAATAGTTTTTGTCATATTTGCAGGCCGCGACCTTCCTCCCCCCTGTACACAGCATGGAAAAAATGACTTTTTCACTATTTATTTTTTTTCTCCGCATCTAGACAGTAAAAAAATTTCAAGAAAATCGTGCTAATAGCTTAAATGGTTACAAATCACGTAGAATTTCTTCACAAAGATTTGATGATGCTGTATAACCTAAAAGGATGAAAAAAAATTCAAACCCTTCCTATTTTCACGGGAAATGCGGTACAGGGCCAATTCTTGCAAAAAAACATGTATTTTGTTTTAAATTACTTGCCTAAATTTTTCAAGATATTTCCGGCTGGTGCGCCATTATTGAAAATGCAAAAAACTCATTTTTTCGACGTTTTTGGCTGATTGTAGCTCATTCGCAGACTTTGTATTATTATTTATATTATTGAATTGTATTCTAGAACTTTATTTATGAATTTAATTATGCAATCAAGTCAGAAAAATAATATTTACAAATATCCGCATCATATTTTTGCACGAATCCACATTTTAGATTAGGTATTTAAATACTTCTTTCATGATTTTGTTGATATTTCACTACTTTATATGTGATAAAATCTTTTAAATATTATATGGCTTTAATAAAAGAAAATATTTTGGTAAATAAGTCATTTCACAGGTACAGCTATATTAAGAACGGTCAAAATATCAACTTTAGATTACATATGAATTTATATTTCGTAAGAAAAACTTATCAATACAAACATTATCATCATGATTTAATAATATGAACCTTGACTGTGGCATTTTCAACACTATGTAATCTGAATCTGCACTTAAGTCACATATTTGCGAGAGCTATGTGGTCTATTTTTACAATGTTTAAAAAAAATGTGAGCATGCGATTACATTGAAATCTTGTTTACATGTCTTATATTAATATTGCAATATTAAATATATTCTTGTTAAAAAGCGCATATTATTCGCAATTATTTTATGACATTTGCAATCGTTTTAAAGATCATAAATAAAGTTTGCACTCATGTCATGTATTGTATTATATCATCTCCATTGACATAGGTACGAATCCAGTAACGTAACTCAAGTAACAATCGTTCGGCTGAAAGTTATAGTCTTTACTCACTAGAGAGTATCAGACCTCCGGATCACGGATTTTGCTCAAACTTTGGGATAAGTTTTCTGATGTCAAAATATGCACGGAACAGAATCTTAGATCCAGCGCTTAATATTTCCTAGACGCAATGGAAATCACTAAAAAGTTACTAGATTTTAACGCATATGTTCTTAGCATTATACTAGGGCTTGAAACTTTTTGAAATAAGCTGAGCTCAATTCTTACGAAATGTGTTATAGCATGTCAAATATTATTTTTCCCAAAGCTATAACGTAAAAACATGAGACCCAATTTCATCTTTTGTTATTAATTAATGTTTTAAAACAAAAATCAGGTCCAATGTTTATCACGCTGTAACTTTGGGAAAAAAATTTTTGAGATGCTTAACTACTATTTCTAAGGATTTGAGCTCAGCTTTCATTTCAAAAAGTTTCAAGCTCTAGCTATCAATGCTAAGAAACTATATGCGTTTGAAAATCTAGTTACTTTTAGTGATTTCCTTTAATTGCTGTAACTATAAGCGTTGGGATCTAAAATTCGGTTTTCTTCCATATTTTGACATCTGAAAACTTACCCAAAGTTTAAGCAAAATCCGTTATCTGGAGGTCTGATACTCTCCTAGTCAGTTCTCAGATATCTATCCATATTCTTACTCTTTTTCCATAAGAAGAACAAGAATACAGTATTTGAGAACTGAGTAACAACTACAACTTCTAGCCTTAGACTTGAGTTGGATCTATGATTTCGAGCCATAAAAAAACATCATGGCCCGAATTTATAGTCATGTATTGAGTATCAGTCGTTACTTCAATTGAGTGCTACATGAACAGGTTATCACAGTTAGTTATGAAACAAAATCACACAAATAAGATAGTCGTCGGTAAAGATGTAACACTCAATTGAAGTAACAGCTGATACTCAAGTAACGATACCTAATTTTTAATTCGGGCCTAAGTTCGGGCCAAAGAAAAGTAACATGTAAAATATTTTGTAAATAGAATAACAAATATTAGTATTGAAACAGTATTACGAATATTACTATAAAAAATAAAATCCTGTATTTATTAATTTTATATATTAGGTAAGAATTTATTTCTAACGAAATTGTAGTTGAAAAAGATAATATTATTTCATGGGTTATATTACAATATTAGAATAACATTGTGTAATAAAAATTGATTCGATATTAAATGGTTCGTTACAATTATTATTGTAGATGTCTAAGAAGATTTTTCGATAAAACATTAGGGCAAAATATTCGAATTATAATTTGTATATGGTTGAGATAATAAGTCCAAGACCTTTGGTAATATATAGGGCTATTACAAGCTAGAAAAAGAACAGGAACAGATATAAGAAATACATTGCTTCTATATATATATATATATATATATATATATATACTAGGGGGGGTACCCCCTGCTCGCTCTGCTTGCTAACCCCCTATTTGTTATTTAAGTTACATTATCTTTATTTTTTTATTTTTATCAACTGTAAAAAATATAATTATTAAAATATATTAAGTTATACTCAAAAATATATTTAAATATTTATTACAAACCCATTTTTGTTTTCCTTATTTATATAATGTTATATAATAAAAGTTTTTATTGTTTATATAGAACCAATTTTCATAAATACTAATATCTTATGAATGTCAGCATTGGTAAATTTTTGTTTTTTTTATCTAAATTATTAAATTTATAAAGTTCGTATTATATATATATTTCTATATTTTTCACACCTCCTAGTATTTTCAAATACCGAGGTATATATGTAGGCGCGTTTTTTTCAGTGGTTTCCCAGGAGGCCTATTTCCACTCGCATTTTTGAAAAATATTTTTTTTTAATAAATAATTAAAAAAAATAATGTTTTCATTTATATATCAAAAATAAAAAATAACATCTTTTAAATATGTTCGCTGAAATATAAAATATTAAAAATAATATGTAAATTAAATTTTATATATTTAAGTATACAAAAAAATATTACTTATGCTTACTATTAAACAGTATTTAGAAATTTGAAAATTTTTTAAATTCATAAATTTAGAATATTAAAAAAATTGTACCTGTTTTTATTATGACTAAAAATTTTGAAAACAGAAATTAAAAAAATTTTTATGTATTATCCTTTTTTTTTCAATATACTTAGAATTTTTTCCATCTTTTTTTTCTAATTTTTGTAAATATAGTAAAATTATTTAATATAATTGTTTATAAAATTTTATATAATTTTTTACTTACTTTTGTAAATAAAAAATAATATTTCTGGAAAATACTTCTTGGAATTTTTATGTTACGATCTGCAAATTTACACGCAGGTGCCTCGCGAGAATGTGGAAGAGGGTATTCTCACTCTACAGAGGGCGGCCAAAGCGGTGTCGGTGTGGGCTGCTGGTGTCTCTCTCACTTCGAATTCTAATAAAACCAAGGCAATTGTCTTTGGCAATAGTCGTTTTGTAAATTCTTTTTATGCTGATAGGTCACGTACGATTGATCTTGAGGGAGGCATTAGTATACCTTTCTCTGACTCCGTGACATGTCTTGGTGTTGTGCTTGACCCTAAACTTTCATGGGCACCGCACGTTGATATGATAACAAAAAAGTTTAATAGAGTTTTGTATGCCCTGCGGTTTTTCCGTCGGTACACCACGGAGACTCTGCGTAAACAGCTCGCAACCGCCCTGCTGTTTCCACATCTTGACTATTGTTCAGTAGTTCTGCTCGATGCTTCTCAGGAGTTGAGAAGACGAATACAGAGATTACAAAATTCATGTGTGAGATATGTAATGGGTTTGAGAGTGGGTGATCATGTCTATCCTTATAGAACCGCGTTGGGTTGGCTGCGCACTGATTCGAGGAGACAGTATCTTTTAACTGTGTTTATGTACAAAATCGTGCGCATGAATACTCCCGAGCATCTAGTGAGTCTCTTCACTAGACGTGTACCTAGGGCGGCTACTACGGGAGAGACTAAGGATCTTGCGGTGCCCTTTATGCGCATTGAGACTGGAAGGAATTCCTTCCAAGTTTAAGGTGCGCATTTTTGGAACTCCCTGCCTGCTGAGATTAAACATCTTCCATCTCTCAGCAGGTTCAAAGCAGCGGTGAGAGGGTACTTGCTCGACCTAGATTAATATTTTTTTTTTTTACTATTTATTTATGTTAATTTATTTAATTTATTTTTGTAACGTCCTGTATATAGGTTTAAAGTGTGAGTGTATTTATTGTATGAGCGTTGGCTGAATGGTTGGTGAGTGAGAGTTTTTATTTGATTTTATTTTTGACTGCGTTTCATGCTATTGCGTACGCTTGTTATTTTATTTTATTATGTATTAAATTTAATTCTTTTAAATTTTAATATTATGACTGATAGATATTGTATGACTGATTTTTATTTATATGATTATTTTTATTTATATTGCGTGTATTTTATGATTACTCTGTGATATCACTTTTCTTTATTTTTGTTTGTGACTTACTTATTCAGTATTATTAGATTTAGTGACTGACTGTGATATTAATTGTGCAATATTTACATTTATACTTTTTATAACATTTTGCGCAATATTTATTGTTTTATATTTACAAATTGTATTACACGTTTTTTGTACTCTTATACAAAATAAAATAATATCTATCTATCTATATGTGATATTAATTATATACATAATTCATACATATATTTTGTATAAAAATAAATTATTTTTCAATCATTCATATTTGTAGTTAATAGTGTATAATATTTAAAAATTGAAAATATTAAATTTAAATTTTTAAAAATATAATAAAAAAAATTTTTTTATATAAATTTATATTATAAAAAATATAATACCCTTTTTAATGTTTTTATGTTATATAAACTGATCATAATTTTCAATTTATGAACCAAATTTTTTTTTACTGCAAATTAATACTTTATTGTTATAAAAAATAATTTTATAATAATGAATTTCCAAGTAAAATATTATTTACGTGATTTTTTATATGCCTTTTTAAATGATCATTCCTTCAAAATTTTTTATTACAAATAAAGCATGTAAATTTTTGTTTCCTGTGCTTAGCTTATATATGTCTTATTAAATTAGATTCCGTACTAAAATTTTTCTTACAATAAATACATAATTCCTTCATTTGTTCGTAAGTTCTTTCATGTCTTCTAATATTTTTAATTTTAATAAATAAGCCACATGTTCTGCAACTTATAGTTTTAATATGAATTCTATTTATATGTATTTTTAAAAATTCAGATGTAGAATAAGAATTTTTGCAAAACGGGCATTGAAATACATCCATTTTTCCTATTCATATTAAGTTTAAACATTAATTTTCATAAAATAATAATTTTATAAAAAACTTGGGAAACATTTTAATTATATTTTATACATGGGGATTTATAATTTTATTTAAGTTTAATTTTATTCCGTTTCTAATATATTTAAAAAAAATAAAATATAATAAGCATAACACATTTAATAATTTACATCAATGACTTTTTAGGGGTCCACCTTTGCTTTATTTGACATTTTCATTGATTGCAATTTTCTAATATGAAAGAGGGAGAAAGAGACAGAGTCTACTTACTCTTTACTTAGCTGCCTACCCGACACTGAAGTGGCTTTTGCTGATCGCTTGCCCTACGCACGCACTTATCTTCACAGTGAAAAATTTGTTAGCTTTTGTCGACAAAAATCGCATCATGAGTGGCACGGCTCACGAAACAGCTACCACTCCGATATTTTCGACTAATTACTTTCTGACAGCTATGTAGAAACTGTTTTAGCTTTCAATTTAATTTAAAACAAGTTTTACAAAAGAAAAAAATCTTTAATTTTAGTAAAATAAAAATAAAATACCCTTTAAGTGAATCAAATTCACACAACAAAATGAAATTTAAAAATCAATTAATCTTTAAAATTAAATGAAATCAATTAATAAAAATGGTAAAAATTTAAATAAATTATTCATTGAAAATTTCCGTCCAAACAATGTTATCTATTTTTTATGTACACTGTTAAAAAAAATATTAAATTTAATATAAAATATGAAATCAGCTTCCGATCCATGTTATTAATTTTAAAAATTAATTCTTAAAATTAATAATTTTACCTTAATTTTACCAGAAAATTGCATAAAAATTAATAATTTTATCGTAATTTTAAGAATTAATTTTTAAAATTAATAACACGGATCGGAAGCTGGTTTCATATTTTACATTAAATTTAATATTTTTTTTAACAGTGTATCATCTAAATTATTTTGAATATAAATATTATTAAAAGTTTTACATGTTGACAAAGCAACGTATAATTGACCATGTGAAAACAATGGTGTTCTTATAAATAAGCCTACATTATCGAAACTTTGACCTTGTGATTTATTTATAGTTATTGCGAATGCTAATATAATTGGAAATTGTTTTCTGTAAAGAATAAATGATAATGAAGAATTATTTCCTGTATTTAAAGTAATTTTTGAAATAAAAACTTTATTTCTACTTTTATCGCCTGTTATTATTTCAGCTTCAATATTATGTTTATATAAATTTATAATTTTCAATCGTGTACCATTACATAATCCTTCCGATATACTTGAATTTCTTAACAACATTACTATAGCATTAACTTTTAAATTAATTTATGAGGTGGTAAACCTTCTTTAATTTTATTTAAAAATTCTATTGGGTAATTCAAATAAATGTTATCATCAGTTTGATCAACACTTTTATGCGTGGCGTAATCAATACTATAATATGTTTCAGTTTTTCCATTTAATAAATTTAATACTTTATTTAAATTATTAATATCTTCATTATGAGGAGCTAATATAATTTTCCCTTTGCAATAATTTTTATTAATATTTGAATAAATTTTATAACAAATATCGTTAGTTTGTAATTTGTTTGGATTTATGAAAGGGTTTATTTTGCCATCATCAATTCGTAATAGAAATGAAGCAAATTTTTTATTTTTAGATCGTATATTTTTTGTTAATTTTAATATACTAAAAAATTGTCATAAATATGAACTTTTTATTGTTTCTTCTATAATTAAATTTCTATTTCCATGTTTAACAACTGGTAAAATTTATCGAAAATCACCACCTAAAATAATTAATTTTCCACCAAAAAGAAAATTACTATTACAAACATCTTTTAATGTATTATTAACTATTTCTAATGCTTTTTTTGGAATCATTAATGCTTCATCCCACATTATTATATCAGCTTCTCTTAATTTTTTTTATCTGATTGTAATTCTAAAAATGCATTTTTGTGTGATTCTAAAAATGCATTTTCGTGTGATTCTAAAAATGCATTTTCTGTGCGACTCACAACGAAGATTGATATATGCGTATACTATATCATAGTATACGAGTAATTTTTTATTCTCGTTACAAGTGGTACACTTGATTCATTAGATACCCATTATGAAATAATTCAAAGTAATAATCAAAATATTTAAAAACATTGATTCAATTTAAAATATAAAAATTATAATGTTAAAAGAACATTTTGAATTTCAAATAATTTTAATATATTAATATGTTTTACAGTTTTACTTAGTAGTAGAGGTTGACGTGCTTGCGCGCAGGGGGCTTTAGTCGAGGCGAAATTGGCGGGTGAGCAAAAAAAAATTTCGGAAAAGTGATCCCAATTTTTTAAAATCGATTTTATTTAAACAAATTTAGAAAGTTGTTGATTTTGATTCGAACCAAGTTTTCTTAGAATAATTGAATGATTCTAAACAAAAAAGTATTTCTATAGTTTTTTTCTAAAGTTGACGGTTTTCGAGTTATTAACAAATAAAGATGTTATAAATCACTGAAATGCCCATTTTCAAAGCTCTGAAACGATACTAAAATTTGAATTTTTTTAGGTTGGCAAAGTTTTAAAGTAAAATTTAGATACTCTTTAATAGAATCTTGAAGAGTAATTTCAAATCACTTCATTTTTAAGTGTTATTTTTCAATTGTTAATTAAGCGCGTATACCCAGTATCTCCGAGTCCAAGCGCATACAGCTGAGTATGTCGTCTGTTAAAGTTCATGTCTTAACTCGCGCAGAGCGCATCGCTGATTTTTAAGTTGTTCTACGTTTCGGAAGATAATTTATAAAGAACTTATGGTTCAAAATATACTTTAGTCAAAAATTTGTTAGTTAATTGTATTTTTATAATTTACCACATATAATATACACATTAAAAAATATATGAATATTTAATCAAGAAAATATTAGAATTTTGCGAATATATTTGTTTTACTCAAACTTTTATTCATAAATATTTTTAAAATTAACAATATTTTTACACAGATCTAAATCACAACCACATAACGGTATACAATTTACATTATTTTTTTTACATGAACATGCTTTGGTATTACACTTTTTTTGGCATTTACATTGCTTTACTAGCTCCTTAGGATATGAAGCCTACTAAAGTATATTCTGAACCATAAGTTTCTTATAAATTATCTTCCGAAACGTAGAACAACTTAAAAATCAACGATGCGCTCTGCGCGAGTTAAGACATGAACTTTAACAGACGACATACTCAGCTGTATGCGCTTGGACTCGGAGATACTGGGTATACGCGCTTAATTAACAATTGAAAAATAACACTTAAAAATGAAGTGATTTGAAATTACTCTTCGGGATTCTATTAACCTTCAGGCGGCCGGCATGACCCCTTTCGGGGTCATCTGATGTTGGCCACTTATCAAGTCATACTTTGTAAAAAATTTCCACACTAAACTTTCAAAAATATCTAGTGATAAGTGGCCAACATCAGATGACCCCGAAAGGGGCCACCCCGGCCGCCTGAAGGTTAAAGAGTATCTAAATTTTACTTTAAAACTTTGCCAACCTAAAAAAATTCAAATTTTAGTATCGTTTCAGAGCTTCAAAAATGGGCATTTTAGTGATTTTTAACATCTTTATTTGCTAATAACTCGAAAACCGTCAACTATAGAAAAAAACCATAGAAATACTTTTTTGTTTGGAATCACTCAAATAATCTAAAAAAACTTGGTTTGAATCAAAATCAACAACTTTCTGAATTTGTTTAAGTAAAAACGATTTAACCAAATTGGGACCACTTTTTTGCCAGGTAAACTGCAGATCCTTATTCTAGGACCCTTTACAAAGGTCATCCCGTAAAAATTTTTTCTTCGAAAATTTTTTTTGCTCACCCACCAATTTCGCCTCGACTACTTGCGGAATTTCCATTTTACCATGTTTGATGTCATTTTTTCTTTTAAACAATAATTGTACATTTTATAAAATTTATCATAAAAATTATTAACTTAATATGTTTGTTCTATATATTTAAAGTAAAAGCAGTAGGTGCAAACAATAAAAATTAGCAAGAAGCTTTTTAAATAATGGGATTTGAATGAAATCGAGGATCAAAGAGGATGAGCTAAGGAGCAGCTAAGAAAGAGCAACAAAAACATAAAATAACGTAAAATAACACAAAAAGGTAAAATTTGAAGATTTACCCGAGGAGGAGTAAAAATAACCTAAAATAACGTAGAAATAACAGAAATAAGTGATGGATTTTTTGAGGAAGAGAGAGGGAAAAGAAAATGAAGACATGAGGAAACTCAAAAGAAGAGAAAAAGAAGAGGGGAGGAAGGGAAAAGGAAAAGAAAAGGAAGAGGAACAAACAACGTAAAATAACGTAAAAAAAAGGGAAAAAAAGAGGATCAAAATTATGTAAGAGGACGAGGAAAAAAAGAGAAGGGAAGGACCTTGGTCGTAGAAATTTTCCTTACAACTATATAATATAGAGAGATATATATATATATATAAGAAATAAACGCGTTGTTCCTAGCAACAACTCGCTATTCCTCATATATATATATATATATATATAGAAGTAATGTATTTCTTATATCTGATCCTGTTCTTTTTCTAGCTTGTAATAGCCCTATATATTATCAAAGGTTTTGAACTTATTATCTCAACCACATACAAATTATAATTCGAATATTTTGCCCTAATGTTTTATCGAAAGATTTTATTAAACATCTACAGTAATAATTGTAACGAGCCATTCAATATCGAATCAATTTTTATTACACAATGTTATTCTAATATTGTAATATAACCCATGAAATAATATTATCTTTTTCAACTACAATTTCGTTAGAAATAAATTCTTACCTAATATATAAAATTAATAAATACAGGATTTTATTTTTTATAGTAATATTCGTAATACTGTTTCAATACTAATATTTGTTATTCTATTTACAAAATATTTTACATGTTACTTTTCTTTGGCCCGAACTTAGGCCCGAATTAAAAATTAGGTATCGTTACTTGAGTATCAGCTGTTACTTCAATTGAGTGTTACATCTTTACCGACGACTATCTTATTTGTGTGATTTTGTTTCATAACTAACTGTGATAACCTGTTCATGTAGCACTCAATTGAAGTAACGACTGATACTCAATACATGACTATAAATTCGGGCCATGATGTTTTTTTATGGCTCGAAATCATAGATCCAACTCAAGTCTAAGGCTAGAAGTTGTAGTTGTTACTCAGTTCTCAAATACTGTATTCTTGTTCTTCTTATGGAAAAAGAGTAAGAATATGGATAGATATCTGAGAACTGACTAGGAGAGTATCAGACCTCCAGATAACGGATTTTGCTTAAACTTTGGGTAAGTTTTCAGATGTCAAAATATGGAAGAAAACCGAATTTTAGATCCCAACGCTTAATATTTCCCTAGTTACAAGCAATTAAAGGAAATCACTAAAAAAGTAACTAGATTTTCAAACGCATATAGTTTCTTAGCATTGATAGCTAGGAGCTTGAAACTTTTTTGAAATGAAAGCTGAGCTCAAATCCTTACGAAATAGTAGTTATAGCATCTCAAAATATTATTTTTTCCCAAAGTTACAGCGTGATAAACATTGGACCTGATTTTTGTTTTTAAAACATTAATTAATAACAAAAGATGAAATTGGGTCTCATGTTTATTACGTTATAGCTTTGGGAAAAAATAATATTTTGACATGCTATAACTACTATTTCGTAAGAATTTGAGCTCAGCTTTTATTTCAAAAAAGTTTCAAGCCCCTAGCTATCAATGCTAAGGAACTATATGCGTTTGAAAATCTAGTAACTTTTTTAGTGATTTCCTTTAATTGCTTGTAACTAGGGAAATATTAAGCGCTGGGATCTAAGATTCTGTTTCCGTGCATATTTTGACATCAGAAAACTTATCCCAAAGTTTGAGCAAAATCCGTGATCCGGAGGTCTGATACTCTCCTAGTGAGTAAAGACTATAACTTTCAGCCGAACGATTGTTACTTGAGTTACGTTACTGGATTCGTACCTATGTCAATAAAGATACTATAATACAATACATGACATAAGTGCAAACTTTATTTATGATCTTTAAAACGATTGCAAATGTCATAAAATAATTGCGAATAATATGCGCTTTTTAACAAATAGTACATTATTGACCAAGGATGCATATTGATCATTCTCGGCGAGTGCAAGCTTTTGGGGCCAAGCGTAGCGAGGCCTCGAAAGTTGCACGAGCTAGGATGATCAATATGCATCAATGGTCTAATATACTATTTTTTTGTCCCGAGGCCGAGACATTTAAAGTTTTTCCGTAGGACGCAAAATGGTCATTTTGCGGCCTAGGGCAAAAAAATATATTGAATATTGTAATATTAATATGAGACATGTAAACAAGATATCAATGTACTCGCATGCTCATATTTTTTTACCCAGTGTAGAAGTAGACCACATAGCTCTCGCAAAAGTGTGACTTAAGTGCAGATTTAGATTAGATAGTGTTATAAATACCAAAGTCAAGGTTCATATTATGTAATCATGATGATAATGTTTGTATTGATAAGTTTTTCTTACGAAATATAAATTCATATGTAATCTCAAGTTGATGTATTGACCGTTCTTAATATAGCTGTACCTGTAAAATGACTTATTTACCAAAATATTTTCGTTTATTAAAGCAATATGATATTTATGAGATTTTATCACATATAAAGTAGTGAAATATCAACAAAATCATGAAAGAACTGTTTAAATACCTAATCTAAAATGTGGATTCGTGCAAAAATATGATGCGGATATTTGTAAATCTTATTTTTCTGACTTGATTGCATAATTAAATTCATAAATAAAGTTCTAGAATACAATTTGATAATATAAATAATAATACAAAGTCTGCAAATGAGCTACAATCAGCCAAAAATATCGAAAAAATGAGTTTTTTGCATTTTTAACTATGGCGCACCAACCGGAAATATCTGGAAAAATTCTGGCAAGTAATTTTAAACAAAATACAAGTTTTTTTTGCAAGAATTGGCCCTGTACCGCATTTCCCGTGAAAATAGGAAGGGTTTGAATTTTTTTTTCATACTTTTAGGTTATATAGCATCATCAAATCTTTATGAGAAAATTCTACGTGATTTGTAACTATTCAAGCTATAAGCACTATTTTCTTGGGGTTTTTTTACTGACTAGATGCGGAGAAAAAAAATAAATAGTGAGAAAGTCATTTTTTCCATGCTGTGGACAGGGGGAGGGGGGTCGTGGTCTGCAAATATGACAAAAACTATTTTCTTACATCTAAAACAAAGCTACAAGGTCAAACAAAAATTTCAGGAACAGGGCAAAATTGTCTATCTTAACGGGGGGTACCCTTTGTATGCAAGTTATTTGCTATTGTCTGAAAAAAACAAGCTTCGGAAGACTAATTTTTTAAACGCAGTTTTAATTTAAGAGCATTTTAAAAATTTTCATAAAAATTTTTTTTTAATTTTTTCTCATCTCAGATCGATCCTTATTTTTACCCTATTTTCATCCATCCTTGCCTCTCTCTTCCTATTTCCTAATCACTCTTTCACATTCACTAATTTTTCTGGAATAGAAATCGTATTTTACGTTGAAATCACATTTGAGAAAATAAAATCAAATTACTCTAACTCAATAAGCTCTATGAGAAAGCATTGCGCCAAACCATTTGGCAGCGTTTTTCTTATTATGGCTCTTTCCCTGGGAACATATTATTTATTAATCCTTTTCTTTTCTGTATGGTGTAAAGTAAGAATATTAAAAAAAAAATCATATTTTTTTGTATTATTATCTATATACGTATATATATTATGGTTAAATATTAATAATAGTTGATTATAGTTTTCAATATGGGAATGTTCCCTTTGATTTTAATATTTTTTTTATTTTTCTTACCAACAGCAAAATGTAATCATTTATTACTCTTACTTTTCATTAAATATATAACTATGGGACTGTCACACTTAAACTTTAGGGACTCTTGTCTACTTTACTCTAATTGAATTAATTTTCCCATTAATTTTCTTATGTTTAAACATATTCTTTTAATCCTAATCTTCTCTTTTTTTTACTTTTGTTTCAAATAGGATTTTCTTACCCGGTTAGCATGAACTACCTTAGTTTTATGATTATTCAGTCTTATTTTAAGATTACTTTTATTATTAAAAACATCTGTGACCAGATAAGATCCTTCTTATTGGTCAGCTAGTTTATACTGTTTGCCCTCTTTCCATAGCCAAACGCTATCATCTATAGGAGTGTATCTATAATTGTTATTTGCGTAGTTTTTGTAAAGCTCTGTTTCCTTTTCGATCAAGTACTGTAGTCGTAATTGTGACTTTAATTTTTCTAGCCTTAAGACTTGCAAGTCTTGCGTCGTGCTTATGTCAAATTTTTCTTCTTGGATTTTATCATAGGATAATATGTGTGGGTGAGAATGAGAGTGGCATAAGTCACATTTTTAAAAAAATTTAGTTGGTGGTATATTTCATTTCTTTAACATTAAAACAACTTATTTTTCAAAATAGAGTGGCTTTTTTGTTTTTTTTCTTTAATATTATAAGCACTGTAAAAATGGCACTCAATAGAAATGTATATTAATTTAAAACTTTAATATCAAAAATCTCAAAATTAGAAGTATGTGACTTATGCCACTCTCATTCTAACCCACACATATGTCAAAAGACGTATTAGTAAGTCTCAAATACCTATTTTTTAAATCATCGAAATCATACTTATAATATTTATTTTCGTCATATTCATTTTCTTCTCGAGCATATTTATTATAATAGTCGTCAGCTTCGCATTCTTTACGTAAAAATTCTTTAATCTCTGTATTTAACGTTTTTAAGTTTACTCCTTCTTGCTTATTCTTTTGAAGTATCTCATATTCGTTTCTTATCTCGTACTTCTCGTGCATAATATTCTCTTTCTCTGTATATAACGCTGCTTCTTCTTTCCTCTCATGTAAATTATTTCTTTTTGCATCTAATTCGGTATTTTTCTTTTTTTTTAGAATATTCCTCTCCTCGTAAACAAAATTTTTCTCATTACTATATAATTTTTCTTTCAACTCCCTCTCCTGGCTGCAATCGTGATTAATTTTTGGAACATTTTCGTAATTATTAGATAACTTATTATCTTTCTGTTTCATATTTTCTGTTCTTAGCCGAGAAAACGCAATATTCGGGTTTTCGTCCCACGTTTCTTTTTTTTTTATAAATAATATTCTTTCTTTCAAATTATCTTTGCATGTATTCCTTTTCTAAGGCTACTTGATCTTGTACGTTATCTCCTTCGTCTCTCTGAGTCATTATAACTTCCATCTTTTCGTTCAATGACGCGTTCTCTTCATAACCTCCTTCTTGCTCTGTATCAATATCGAGCTCTTTTAATGCCATATTTTTCTTTTTAATATAAATGTTTCCTCTATGTTTATCGTTATACGCTTCAACTATTTTCATTGCTTCATTAACATTATTTTCACACTCCTCTCTTGAGGTACTTTCATAAGTACTATTTTCTTCGTCGTAATATTCCCTTTTATCCCCAACTTTGGGATTTCTCCAATAGAAAGCATCATTCTTTCTATTATTTTTAACATCATTAAATACTTCTTTTTTATTCAATTCATAATTTTTATTTTCATCATGGTGAGGGATTCCTCTTTCCGCTTCACCTTCAACAATATATATTTCTTTAAAGTTACAACTACGCTTCTTTGGGTTTACAACATTATTTCTACTTATAAAAATTTCTCGTTGTTTCTGTAAATCTTTATTTTCTCCTTTGCACATATCTTTATTCTCATGATTATTGAAACATTCATTTTTCATTTAATACTCATAACCGCCATAATAATTTACATAGTCCACGTCATTATATAGTTCATCTTGATTTTCAGAGATAACTTTATTAATATTTTTCTCAGCTTCTTCTTCAATAACTAATTTATTTGTTATAAATTTTTTATTTTCTTCAAACAACTTATTTTCTTTTTTCAACGTACTTTTATTAACATGATCCTCGCAGCCTTCTACATTATTTTTATAAACAACATTTATTTTATTTTTTTATGTATTTCTTTCATTAAATACTTTCTTTATTCTCATATAATTCACATAATTCTTATTCTTCAATAATTTATTCGCATTATTAAAAATAACTTCACAGACATGCCCTTCATTGGCCTCGTCCTTCTTTCTATATATCATATTTCCTTTATTTTGTTCAATGATTTCATCATCTTCATTAAATACTTCATTTATTTTTACATAATTTTCATTTTTAGTTTTCTTTAATAACTCATTTTCATTTTTCAATATAACATCATCGGCGTGCCTGTCATTGGCTCTGCCTTTCTTTATATCAACAATATCTTTTTCTATGTTTTCATTATTTTTATACAATTTATCATTTATTTTCATATCATTCACATGATTACCTCTTTTCAATATTTCTTTTTCATCATTTAAAATAACATCATTGACATGTCCATCCTTGACTTTGCCCTTCTTTATAGTAACAATATCTTTTTCTACGTTTTCATTATTTTCATACAATTCATCATATATTTTCCTATGATTCACATGATTACCTTTTTTCAATACTTCCTTTTCGTCATTAAAAATAAGATCATTGGCATGCCGATCATTAGTTCCGCCCTTCTTTATATCAACAATATTTTCCTCATTTTCATAAAATATATCATTTATTTTTATATAATTTACATATTTACCTCTTTTTAATAATTCATTTTCGTCATTTAAAATAACATTATTGGCATGACCATCATTGGCTTTGCCCTTTACACAATTATTAGTTTCTTCTTTTTCATCATAACATAATCCTTGAATACCTACAGCATTTTTCTTTCTATTTTCATTTTCTTATAATGTATTATCTTGTTTTATTTTAGTAACCTTCCTTATTAATTTCTTGTTTATTTTTCTATTTGTCTTCGGCTTCTTTATCATGATTATCTCGTCATTAAACGTTACTGCTCTTCTCTTTTCTCGTTTTCTAGGTTCGTTTCTGATACTTGACTTTGCTGGTATCTTATCGTTTTTCTCACTTACTTCTTTTTGACCTTTATTTATTTTTTCTTTCATCGCTTCTATGAATGAATTCATTTTATTTAACTCTTTATTTAATATTAAATCACTCTTCTTGTTTTGACTTAAACTTAGTTGATTTAATTTCCTATTTATCTTTTCAATGTCATGGATGATATCAATTGTGTCTCTTGATTCTTCGGTACTTGAATCGGATGCTTCGTGCTGTAAATATCTTATTCTTGGTTCTCCTTGCTCGACCTTATCGAAATCTTCATCGTGTAATTGCTTATATCATTCTTTAAATTCTTCTTGTATACTATCGACGTTTTCTGAAACGCCTTCTTGTTTCTCTCAATTAAATTCGTTATAACTGGCATTTATATTTTCACCCGTAGTTTCTATATCTCCAATAGTTCATAAGAATCCATCATATTCTTCTTCTTCCTCCGTTGTAAAATCTACTGCTTGGTTTTTTTTGCGTTCGTCAGTTTTTTGTTTATGGCTCTTATTCCTTGCAAACGTAAAATATTCCTCTGTCGGTGAATAATATTCTTGATTCTTATTATTTAGTATTTTTGTCTCATCTGAGGAACTCTTCCGTGCTTTTTCAAAAGGTATCACATTACCTTCATATTCTAAGTTATTTGTAAAGTAATTAATTTTTGCTTTTGTTCGCCTAAAAAAATCGGTTCCCAAAATTCCTGCTTCCTTTATGGGAAACTCGTCTTCTACTATATAAAATTCAATTTCTCTATTTTCTAAATTTACAATGATATTTCCTACTGTTCCTAAATAATAAGGCGTAATGCCTTTTAACCTTATCGGTTCTTGCATATCAATATGAATATAGGGAGATATTTCTTCTACACTTGAGGGAGAGTCAAACCATTTTTCTGCGACTCTTGTCCTAAACGCATGTCTTGTTGTAATTTGAAACACTGATTGCGAGTGTGGCCTGGTTCACCACAGTAATAACATGTTAAATTTGAAAAATTATTCGTATTCCGAGTTGGCAAATTATACGGGCCTCTCCTCGCAAAATTATCAATATTCTGATTGTTACTATTTCTAATTCTATTTCCAAAATTTGCAGCATAGTTATTTTGCCCTCTATTTTAAATTTCGTAGTTATTTTCTCTAGTTCCTACACACAGCGTTCATCCCTAAATATCGGCCTGGGCCGTTAGTTACGTTTTCTCTACCTCTTGGTAAAAATTCTGTCCTTCGATTTACCTCAGTGTTCCAGCCCCCAAAAGCAACATTAGGTCTTCGAACGTTAAAAAAATTTCGTCCTCTCTGCCATTAGTTTGGCTGAAAATTATTATTAGGTTGCGAAAAGGAGCTTACACTTCCCATCTGGTGGGCCAATAATAAGCAATTCATTGCTGGGTGTCCCCTTTTATTGCAAAAGGAACAAATTATTATATTGGTCTCTGTTTCAACAATATTTACGCGTCGTGCGTCCTTAACAAAATTTCCTCCTTTATTTTCCTCTTTACGTACCTCTCCTTCCTCTTGCATACTATTTGCAAATTCCCGCTCGATCTCTATTGCATTTTCCCTAGCTTCTTCTAAACTTGCAGAAGTAGGGCTGCCGACTTTATCCGGATCTCCGGGTACCCGAATACTCGGATACTCGAAACCCGGATAGATTCGGATATCAGATTCGAAAGATCCGGATCTCAGGAGTTTTCGAGTCTTAGATTCGAAGGATCCGGATCTTAAGAGTATTTGAATTCTTCAAGTCTAATATAAGAATCTCAAGTTTTAGAAAATTTTTTAATATTCAATTTAAAAAATAAATCTAATTAAATTTTTAATTTATAGGATTAAAAATTTGATTCATGTTTTTTTGTGTCTTCACATATATTTAAATTTTAAAAGTATATTTAATATATATTCAAGTTTTAAGAATATACTTAAAAGTATTATACTTTTAAAATATTTAAATTTCACACATATTTAAGAGTATATTTAAGAAGTTGTTTGTTTACTTTTGAGTCGAACGTTAACGAGATTAGAATCAGAGTAGTAAGTGAGAGCCAAAGTTAATCAAATTAAGTTAGTCCACCGATGATTGTATAGCATTAATATCAATTATTTGATCGCGATATCATTAAAATTTTGTGCGTTTAAATAAAAAAATTTTCAAGTGTTACGCATAAAGTGTTGAAAAATGCCTAGAAAAAGAAGTTGGGTATGGGATTACTGTACTAAATCAGATGACGGCGTAACTGCAACTTGCAATATTTGCAGCGAAGAATTTCAAATTAAGAGTTCTACGTCATCATTGAATAAACATTTACGTAATATTCACGAATTTGATAATGTTCATTCAAAGCGTCAGAAATATGATTTTAGGTAATTATATTTTATTATTAACAAAATTTTTTATCATGAAAAATAAAAAGGAGGAATTATTTTATATGTAAAAGAGTCGTTAAATGAAAATTTTCCACAAGTTTTTAATTTGACCAATTATGAAGTTGATTTAGATACTAAATATTTACTTATATTGTTTTTTACAGGTAGAATTGTTGTGAATCATTTAGTCACTTTTAAAATATAGCATATATCAGATGTAAAAGTAACACCTTTAGAAGTATCAAAATTTTAATTCAAAGCAAAAAAATCAAAATTTTTGAAACAAGAACCACCACAACGAGTTAAAAAATCCGAAATTTTCGGGATTTTGAACCTGTTGTGGACCAAAATTCCGAAAATTTCGGGATTTTGGTTTCATTGCAGTTTATAGATGATTTAACAAACAATTTCAAATAATATCAATGATATTCATAAAAATTAATTTTTACAGATTTTAAGTATATTTTTCAAATTATGGTTTTTATTTTTTTCGATTTATCATTCATGAAGTGTTTAGTTTTAGTTTATTTATAGTTTTCGTTTTTATTTTACGAATTATTATTCGTGGAGTGCATAGTTTTTGTTTATTATTGATTTTTAAGAGTACAGATTTAATATGGCGGATTTATGTCCCACGTGCTACAAAATAGTATACGATACTCGTGACCTTAGTGGAACTTTATTACACGGCCCTACGTTATCGATACTTTTTGATAACTCCGGTCGTGTAATAAAGTGCCACTTAGGTCAATTATATCGTAATGCACTATTGTATTATATATACAATATAATACAATTTACCTTAGCTTTATTTTATTAGTATTAATTTTTATCGTATATGGCAGAAATAAAATTAGGAGCAGTTTAGGAACTCGATTCCATATAACATTTGACTTAAATATCTCACCGAGATAAATTGCTTCATTTTTGGACCCTCGATATAAAAATCTTGATGCAGAGGAACCTGCAAATAAACCGTTCATTAGAAAATTGATTGAGCAAAAAATTTTTGATGTTGTGCCAACGACAAGTATGGATAATGAAGAAATTAAGTAAAGTGCTTTGGATATATTATTTAAAAAATCAACGAATATCCAAAGTAATAGTACAGCTGATCAATTTCAAAGATACTTGAGTGAGCCCAATATTTCTCACAATATGTGTTCATATAATTGGTGAAAGAATCATGCTCAAAAATATCCAAGCTTTGTTCCACTTGTTAAAAAATATTTAGCTATACCTGCTACTTCTACAGCGTCATCGAAATATTTCATCCCGAAAATGTCGATAAGCTAATTTTTTTGTATCAAAATAGATAATTTTTTAATTAAATGCTTAATTTTTGTAACTTTATTAAATATACGTAGAATTTAAAAAAATTTCATAGATCATTAGTAAATTTATCAAGTAAATATTTAATATATTGAGTATTATTTATCCTTTCAAAAAAAGCACAGATTATACTTTGATAAGGATGTATAGACCCGAATCTTGGATCTGGACTCAGTATCCGTATTATCCAAATACTGGATTCGTAAATTCCGGATACTTTAAAGTATCCAGATCCCATGGATCTGAGATTTAAATAGATTTGAATCTCGAGTATCGGATATTCGAACCTTTGGATAGTCGGCAGCCCTATGCAGGAGTACCTATGCGAGCCCGTATTTCCCAGCGCAACCCTCTTAGGAAATACTTTACGCAATCTTTTTCTAATTTTTGTTTAAAATCGTTTATATCATTTATTCGATTCTCTTTTCTTGCAGTGAATAGTATTCCTTTTTCAATTTCGCGTAACCGATTTAAAAAGACAATCACGTTTTCACCTGTCTTTTGCTTGACTTTTGCTAAATCTCTTTTAGAGAGGGCTTTGCCTACAAGCTCTAAGCTTTTTATACTCTAAGTTTTGATTCTAGGAGCTTCGTTGTTGCTAACATCGGTATATTTTTTTGCCCATTCGTATGATTTTCAGCTATTGTGATTGGTTGCCAGTCGGTCCTCCCTGTATGATTTTTTCTGGAAACCATAACTTGGGTTCAATAGAAAGAGGTCAGCTTGAAGTTTATTGGTAATTACTTTTTGTCGTAATCATTTTGGCTTCCTGTTTTTGGGACTCCGTCAAAGCTTTTCTTTTAAATTTTGCACTAACTTCGGATAATTGCTTCACATAAATTGGATTTAATGTTCCTCCACTCTGTATTTTTCTTCAGGGATGACCTTATCTATTTTTATACTGCACTTTATTCCTCTACCGCTTCGCTGCATTCTTTTTATACTCCCCTATGTTAACTTCATAGTTTTCTGTGAAGTCGTTCATCGTTGCCAGGCTTCTCGCTTATTCTAAGCTTGCCACCTGCGTGTATCTTTTTTTAGCATCCCATTCAGCTTTTACTTCTCCTTCCTTTGCTGATTCATTCAGCCACTGAGCCTTGATATTCATTGAGGTCAACTGAATTTGTTTGCTATTTGTCTCTCGCATTTGCTTATTTATTATTTTATTGCAATTATTCTTACTTTTTTTATTATCACTATTGTTATTTTCATTTATTTTTCGTTTGAAAAATTCATCAGTATTGAATTCTGCTCCTGTAGCGTACTTTTCTTTTTTGCACGGTTTTACTCGGCCGCGGCTTTGACCTGAATTGTTTTCATCGTGTTATTTGTTTCCTGTATTCGTTTATTTATTAATTCAGCAATATTATTTTTATTTTTTTATTATTATTTTTATTTTAGCTTTTCTATTTTTTTTGAAAAATTCATTAGTCATGAACTCTGTTTCTTTAGCTTATACTTCTTTCTTTTACTGTTTCATTCAGTTACTGCTTGACCTCAATTTGCTTGCGTCGTGCTATTTGTCTCTTGCATTCGTTTATTTATTCATTGATCAATATTATTTTTACTCTATTATCATTATTATTATTTTAATTTTTTTTTGTAACATTTATTGGTAATGAACTCAGTTTATTACAATTACTCAATTCATTTCAGTACTCTCAAGAGCTGAAATTAAAAAAAAATATGATGTATGTATTAAAAAAAAGAAATATTTAGAAAAAAGTTCTAAACAATACTATACTATTTAATACCTAAACTCGCCTAAAATATACTTTTCTTAAAGTAATAATAAAATAATAAAATAGTATTTATCGGTTTGAATAATGACATGAAACGAAAAATAAGAGACATAATATTCAAAAGCTTTGAAGAAATTTTATTATATTCGAAAATAAAAAGATGGTGTAATGATATTTTTATGAATTTAATATTATATGAAAAAGAATGAATTGAATACAGAAGTATTCGACGATTGCTTGATTGATTTCAAAACTTTCTTAGTAAAAAATTATAGATAAATCAAATGAAAAAATATAGAATGATGATAATTACTCAACAATTCATTTACTTTCAAGAGCTGAATAAAAATATGAAAATATGATGTATATAGTAATAATAATAAAATAAAATAAAATAAAATAATAATAAAATAAAATATTTAGAGAAAGTGTTCTAAAGAATACTATACTATTCAATACCTTGCCTAAATTATACTTTTTTTAAAAGTAATAATAGCGATATAAAGTACTCATCCAATTAAAAAAACAAATCTTGATGATTTTTTTATGCCAAACAGAGATGTTAATTTTCTTATTTTAAAATATTATTTTATGAAAACAAAATAATTCATTTATTAATCCATTTTTTATCTGTGTGCAAGGCAATATCTTCTAGAAATAGTACATAAACATCTTTAGCGCATTTCGGCTATGATTTTATATATATATGGGGCATTCTTTGAGAATCGGTACCCCCCCCCCTTCTCTAAAATTGTAGTGAACTAAAAAAATTGTATGACGGCTTAAAATCTTCCTTTCATCATCTAGTTTCAGATAAAGAGTGGCGTTTTTGAAAATTCAATATGGTGGCTCCAATATGGTGGCCAAAACTTAGAAAGTTCGTAAAAATTTTTCGAAATTCCATGATAGGTCGCTCAGTTTTGATTTTTTCGTTTTTTCTTACTAAAAATGGATAGAGCTTCAAAACTTTACATAGAAATATGGTATTATAGTCAAGGTCAAATCACATTTTTGAGATTATTTTTTGCAATTCTCATTTTGAATCGCTTGGCTATTATTTTAGCTAAAAACGGATCTTGAATCAGTAAGCTCTCACATTCTTGAGATCGCCGCTTACGATCCCCATGTCCATACGATTTCAGCATGTTTCGGTTAAGGTCAAATGGAGGTAGAGATACTCAAATGCTCGTATGGGATCAGAGCTAAAATATTTGTAATGAAACAATTCATTATGTATGTTAATATGTTAAAACAATAAATGGAACAAATATAATTTGTCAAAAAAACGTTTTGTTTTTTAGAAACCTTATCTTTCCTGTTCCCACTTGAGATCACTTGTGCTCATTGTCTATTTTATTATTATATTTATAGAAGTATATTATGTAATAATAGTATATTGATTATGAATGAAGATTAATTGATACAGAATTCAGATTCATTTCACTGATTATCTAATTTCATGAAACAGTCCCCATTGTTCAAATTTCTATTCTTATTCGACAATGTCATAATTTGATTTATTAATTCATAATCTAGAGACTCAGATTAGAGAGCAGATAAGGACTTTCATCGATAAAGATATATATGAAGCACCGAATACATATGTCTGTAAGCTTGAAAAATGACGGATTATGATTAATCTGAGTAAGAAAAAATCATGAGCCACGGTTAACCTTCGGAATAATTCAGAAAATCAAATTATTAATTATGTCTCATACTTAAAACTAGACATAGAACATAGTACGACCCAAACGTGCTGGGGTCGTGATTGGAGGTCGACTTATCCGAGACTCATTTTTAGTCTGAATATCAGTTGAGAAAACCAAAAGAAGGATTTGACCTCAGGATAACCTTGAAATAACGTTTACAGGGACTTTTCTCTATGAGATCCAAACTTATCTCGACGTGCAATTTCCTGTTCATTCAGAATCAGAAGTAAAAAAAATTATATTATTCGAATAGAGGTGTTTGACCTCCGTTTGACCTTAACCGAAACATGCTGAAATCGTATGGACATGAGGATCGTCACGTCGATCTCAAGAATGTGAGTGCTTACTGATTCAAGATCCGTTCTCAGCCGAAATAATATTCAAGCAATTCAAAATAAGGATTGCAAAAAATAACCTTCAGAATGTGGTTTGACCTTGACTGTAATACCATATTTCTATGTAAAATTTTGTGCCCTATTAATTTTTAGTGAGAAAAAAAATAAAAATTCAAAACTGAGCGAGTCATCATGAAATTTTGAAAAATTTTTAAGAACTTCTCAAGTTTTGGCCACCATATTGGGGCCACCATATTGAATTTTCGAAAACGCCACTCTGCATCTGAAACTAGACGATAAAAGGAAGATTTTAAGCCGTCATACAATTTTTTTAGTTCACTACAATTTTGGAGAAGGGGGGGGTACCGATTCACAAAGAATGCTCCATATATATAAACATATCAATGCGCACGTACCATGAACATTAAAATATATTATAAAGCATCTCTCTATATTCGTTGATACTGCGCATTTCCGGTTGCGCAATTTATGCTAGCTGAAAACGATGAAGAAGAAAAAAAAATAACGAGAATACGACATTTCGAAATTTCAAACTGCATTTTCTCGTGATTGAGTGAACCGATTGAAATCAAATTTTTTAAAAATTAAAGATAATGTAAATCTTTAAATATTATTAATTGTATTTATGTATATATATCGATGCATTTTAATAGGATTTGATTTAAAAATTTTTGAAACTCTATTTTAAAGTATAAGAGGAGCGCCTCGACGTTTTCGTATTCGCACCTTAACTCGCCGTCGAGGCGCTACCGTGCCTCTTGATTATGTTACTAAGTAATAGGTAATGATGATGCGAAATTTGTTCCATAATTTGGAATTGGCTTATGTCTGCGGTAAAATATGCGATGTGGCCATTTGAGGTTAACGTTCAGAAAAATATCCTTTCCGCTAAGTGTACATATGAATATGTATTTAAGGTTACATGAATTTTATTTATGTAGAATTGTTTACAAGTAAATTTTTACATACTAATGTATTTACATGAAATTATTATAAGTACTTAAATATTGAAAAAATTACTTTTGAAGATTGTATTTTATAAAATTAAAGTTAAAAAGATACAGAAAAGAATAGTTTTATATTATGTTATGATAATTTTTGGAATGAGGTCATTAAATATATTCTAAAAATTAATATGTTTCTTTTAGTAAAAATATTATTGTTTTATTGAAATTATTATCAATACTTTCGATTCTTAACAATTTTCACATAAATGACAATTCATATAAACACGAACACACGTACATGTGAATAAATAATTAAGGTTACATGAATGTTATTTATGAAGAATCTTTAAAAAGTAATTTTGCAAATTATAATGTATTTTCATAAAATTAATTTAAGTACTTTATTCTCTGAATGATAACTAAATAAAACTTTAATTGAATAAATTATGTTATACAATTATAAATATATAGATTTATTCAACTATTTATCAAATAAAATGATTATTCATTATATATATTATTCTTTTTTATATATTACACAAATAATAATTACAGTGGATGATGGTTAAATAAAAATTTTTATTCCAATAATCATAACGTTGAAATTTATTTTGATGAAAATGTTATTCGATTGACATTTTCCGTTGTGTTTCGATACAAATATAATTATATTTGAAAAATTACTTGGTATCAATAAAAAATATTCAAATTGTTTAAATAGTAATTTTTTATTAATATTAACAATTCATTCATAAATTATAATATCAATGATATGAAAATAAAAAAAACAAATATAAAATTGAAAATAATATAACTTTACTTGTGATACATACACTTCGTAATATTTATATTTCATGAAGAATTTACAATTGATGCAAATAGTACTGTTAGGTAATAGCAAATAGTCGATTTATTATTTTGAAATATTCGGATTTTAAAATAACCAAAATATTTTATTTTAATCTTATGATTGTGAATTTGAATTCAGTATTTCGTATTTATAAAATACATATGTGAAGATATTATAATTAGAAATAAACATGAAATTTGTTTTTAAGCACGTTTAACGTAAAAAGATTATTTTTAATTTCATTGTTCAAATTCATAGTCATATATTAAGGTCAAGAATCTACACACAAGAGCAGTTCTTTAATATTATTATACGTTACACGTAACTCGTTACACGTTCTAAAATTTTGTTGTCCGATGTCTAGTGAATTCAATATCCAAACGTTACTTAAGTTCGAAATTATACGTGATACTCACGGTCGCCTATGAAGTTGAGCTTAATTTTCGACTTTTGTGAATCGTGCCTTACAATTTAAATACGATTTAGGACATTCTTTACTTTTTTTCTCTAGGTGAAAAATATACTATTTAAATTAAAATATTCCCGGAAACAAAGCTTAAGTTTTCTAATTCTCTTTAATGTTCCTAGTTCGATTCCATTACTTTATATTATTTAGTTTCATTGATTTTTAGTATAAGGTAAATCTATGTTTGAAATTTATTTTTTGTCGTTGTTTCTGCTACTTTTATTTCAAATATGATACGACAAAATCGGTGAAATTAATTGTATACATGTAATCTAACAGAACTACTTGAGATTCTATATATGACATATTTAAACTTATTAGGAGAGTGTCACATCTTCGGATCATGGATTTTATTCAAACTTCGGAATAAGTTGTCAGATGACAAAATATGGGAGAAGCTAAAGCTATAATCACAAACGCTCAATATTTTTCTAGTTACGGGCAATTAAAGAAAATCAGTAAAAAAGTTATCAGATTGTTAAACACATATAGTTCTTTAACATTGATAGCTAGAAGCTTAAAACTTTTTTTAAATTAAAGCTGAGCTCAAATTCTTCCGAAACAGTAGTTATAGCATATACAAATATTATTTTTTCCTAAATTTATGGCGTAATAAAGATTGGACCTGAATTTTCTTTTTAAAACATCAATTAATAATAAAAGCTAAAATTAGATCCAATCTTTATTACGCTATAACTTTGGGAAAAAATAATATTTTTATATGTTATAACTACTATTTCGAAAGGATTTGAGCTCAGCTTCAATTTAAAAAAAGTTCTAAGCTTTTAGCTATCAATGTTAAGAAACTATATGCGTTTAAAAATCTAGTAACTTTTTTAGTGATTTCCTTAACTAGGAAAATACTGAGCGTTTGTGACTATAACTTTAGCTTTTTCCATATTTTGTCATCTGGCAACTTATCCCGAACTTCAAGCAAAATCCGTAATCTGGAGATGCGACACTCTCCTAGTTAGTTTTATATTTTATGTATAATAAACTTAAGCTTTTCTTTAATATTTGTTTACGTATACAATAACGCATATTTAAATTCAATATTTAAAAGTTAATTTACTCTTCAATGAATTTTAAATATTATTGTAATTAGAATATTTACCGCCTTTTTCTACGAATCTCCGGTTCTTCGGATTCGTGCATTTTTTAGGTATGTGCTTCGAGCATATATACATGGCCGGCAGCGTGTTATATGGGAAAGTGATGACTATTTTAACGATGATGCAAGAGAAAAAAAAATTATTACTTACATATACTGTCTCTCTGGTGCAGCGCCTACGGGAGCGTTTTGTGAGAGAGATAGAATGTAAGTTAATATTTTATTTCTCTCTACCTAAAGTTGCTACCACTTTTTAATATGGCATGCTTCCTCTATAGTATATATACTCTATGCTGCCGTGTTAAGTAAAAACTTACATAAGTGTAAAATAAATAAAAGTGATAAAGTGAAATAATATCAATTTTGTCCGATCCAATTTTTAATTTTTCAATACTTGAGTAATCTTTATTTCCTCATTTCTTAGCGAAAAATTTAAAACAACTTTTTTTTTATTCATTTAATGGGCTATTTTTTTTATCGGATCTATTGATAGAAAAAATTTATTTTTCATCGAAATGTCACTTATGTAAGTTTTTACTTAACACGGCAGTATGGGTATGTGTAATTTTTCTTACAATAAGATTTGCCTTTTCTATATGATTCGTAGCTATTATATATTAAAGTAGAACTACATTTTTCTACAGTTCTTGACTCTTACGGATCTGCGCATTTCTTCGTAATAAGAATAGCAATTCTTATTGAGTCCTATATAATGAGTAGTTATCATATACTTTTTTCGGGCCTCATTTTTGGGTCTTATTTGGGCTTCAGTATATGTATTTCTATCTTCATCTATGTTTCACTATATTTTGCTTTATCATCTTTTTTTCACTCTCTATTCTTTCTTTCTTCATTTTTCTTTTACTCCCTCCATCTTTAGTTATCCTTCTGAATTTTCTCTTTCCTTTAAAGTATAGACTTCAATTATGATATAATATTAGAGTCTACACTTGACTAGCTTCTAGACAAAAGAGAAAATTTTTTGTTGTCAGGGCATCTCTAAATGCAGCTAAATTCAACTCAATCGACTAATTTTTGACTGACGTTTTATCAATTTTTATCTAAATTTTGTATAATTGAATTGACTTTATAAATAAATTCAGCTAATTTTCAGGTAAATTTATCCTATTTCTGCTTAGTTTTATCTCACTTTTAGCTAACTTTTATACAAGTCTCAGCTATTTTTTAGCCAACTTTCAGCTAACTTGTTGCTTCTATTTCAACTAAGCGTCGATAACGGTCGCGAAAACTTTTGATAATATAAAGAGATATAGATCTTTCTATATAATATAGTTTTTAAAAAAAATAGTCGTATATATTCTCAATTCATCATCATATGATTAGTATTTAAACAATTTTTATGCATATTGTAACTTTAATTAATCCTTTTTCATAAAAATATAGAAGTTTAATTTAATACGAAACTTCTATATTAAAATTTATAAGTTGAGGCAATTCTTTTTTATTTTAAAATTGGCTAATTCATACATAATAAAATAATATATGAAAATTCAACCGAGCGACGTCAGGAGTGAGGTTAATTAAGCTAGTTTAGTATTATTTGTAAAAATTATTATATCATCAACAAAATTTGCAATTAAAATACATTCATATCAGTTAAAATATCCATAAACACACGAGTTATAATGAGACTTTCAAATTCATTTGTTTGAGAAATTGATCTAATTTCTAATTTCAAGCACGACTGCCCTGATTTATCCATAGTGTGTTTTGCGTACACGACAAACTTTTGATTCTTCACCCTTTGTTTCCAAACCTTTTGGTTGTTGTAGATGTATAGTTTCTTCAAGATTTCCATGAAGAAATGCTGTTTGGACGTCTTGATGATATATATCCTGATTCAATCTTGCAGCTATAGCAAAAAGTATCCTTAGAAAAGTGAATCTAATGACTGAGGAATGCGTTTCATCATAATTTATTCCTTTTACTTGGAAATATCCCTGTGCTATACTTGTCTCGTTTTTTAACGGATTATGCCATTAGCTAAAATTTTCTTTTTCTCTAGAGAATGGTGAGTACACTGTGATAGTAGTTGAATTTGGCTGCTCTTCAATAAATGTAACATCTCTTGCAGAGAATACCTTTTAAACTGTATAACTTCAAAGCTTATACCCCTTTTGGGATTCACAATATGCAAGCATAATTGCTGATTGAGTTGGAAGATCCATTTTTAATCTCCTATAGTCTGGTGCATGAGCAATAGCTTTACAGCCAAAAACACGTAAGTGAGGTAAATCAGGTTTTTGTCCAAACTATAATTCTTCAGGCGTTCTGCCATTCAAACATCTTTTAGGTGATCTGTTGGACAAATAAGCTGCTGTAGCTATAGCTTCTGCCCAAAATTTATTCGGTAAATTCGCTTCCACCAACATACATCTTGATTTTTCTAATAAAACTCTGTTAAGTCTTTCAGTTCTGCCATTCTGCTGAGAATGATAAGCGATAGTGGTTTCATATTTTATACCAAGTTTTTTCAAAATATTCTTTAATTTAGAATTCACATATCTGTGGTCATTATCGGTTCTTAAAACTTTTAGTCTTTTTTTATTTTGATTCTCAATCATATTAATAAACATTTCGGTTTTCCTAGAACTTTATCTTTTCATCTGAGAAAATAAACAAATACTTTTTTCGAGAAATCATCCAAAAACTTAAAAAAATATTTCGCATTTCCTAATGATGTGTCATTTATTTGACATACATCGCTATGTACGAATTCAAGTTGCTGTGTAGCACGCTTAGTATTTGCTTGAAATGGTTTACAGGTTTGCTTGCCTATAGCACAAACTTCGAACTGAGACAGCTGATCATCAGAAAAATTAATACCTGTAGCGGCAGAATGTTTAAGCTGTTTAAAATATACTGGATTGAGATGCTCCAACCTTCTGTGCTATAGTTGTATATTCCTATTATATAATGCTTGCATTGCGTGCACAGACTTTCTTGTTATTTGCTTTTCAGCTATAGCTTTTAAATTTAACATTTAAATATTATTCTTGCTCAAAAAACCATTAAAAATCAGTTAATTATTTTTATTGAGTATTTTACATTTAGTACCAAAAAATATTATTTCAAATCCTTTTTTAGCTATAGCACTCACTGAAGCTAGATTTGTTTTAAGATCCGGCACATACAATACATTTTTAGGCAAAATTTCAGAACTGTCACCTTGTGGCCAAAATTCAAACATTATATCACCTCTGACTTGTACTAGTAACTTTGTTTGATTCGCGGTAATCACGTTCGTAATATTAGCTTTATGCGCGTTTGACATGTGTAAATTATCACGGCACGTGTGCATTAGAGCACCTGAATCTAAAATCTATTAGTCTTTGTGTGCTTCACTAATCACATCTGTGATGAGCAATGATACGATTGTTTCTTTCGACTCTATAGTGTCTAACGTTAAACTGTTTTCGGTGTGTACTATAGTTAACAAGGCGCAAACACTTTTTTCTGGTTCAGAGTTGTCCAGCGGCTCTTCTGTTGCATATACTTTTGTACTTTGATTTTGACGTTGCGGAGTGAAACACTGTTTAGATATATGTCCCCAATGGTTACAGTTAGAGCAGCGTGTAGTCAAGTATTGATATCCCGTAATTTTTTTTTTTTACGCAGCTTGTTGCGCTTTTTATTATTATCACTGTTGCAGGGAAAATAAGATTGTTTTTGTATATATAAACCACGAATTTTCACATTTTCACGCGGGCTTTTAGATTCTGCTCTTTCAAGTAATTTTGTTTTCACTAAATCGCATGATATGTTTTTACCAAAGTTACTCAAGGTCATAACGCTAAGCTGATATTCTGACGGTAAGCCTACGAGTAAGAGTACTCCTACTAACCAGGAGAGTCGCTGAGTTGCGGGTCACAGATCTTGAAGAAACTTCGGGATAAGTATTTAGGTATCAAAATATGAGTAAAGCCACAGCGGTACGCTCTAACGTTTCGAAACGACGATTATAGTCTTATTTTCAGAAAAATATGAAAAATTAACTCCGAATTGAAGTGTAAATAATTCTGTCTAGAAATGTCTTTAATAAATCCACAATAACTTAAATGAAAGCAGAGAAGGCAAGCTTTAATTTGCTTGTTTCCGAATTAAAAAATAATAATTAGAACTAAAGTTATGCTATAAACGTCCATAACTTCAGTTTTTCGAAGCATTAGACCGTACCGCTATGGCTTTACTCATATTTTGGTACGTAAATACTTATCCCAAAGTTTCATCAAGATCTGTGACCCGCAACTCAGACACTCTCCTGGTAAGTCATCGGGGAGCATCATGCCAATGCTAGCTAATTCTTGTAATGCAGAAATTATGCGCGTAATATAGTCTTCCATAGACTTACAATTTTCCAGCTTCGCTGCAACAACCTTCTGTAGAAAATTTACTTTTCTAGTCAAGCCCTTACCATCGTTCGTTCTTTCTAGATTTTGTCAAGCAACCTTAGGAGATTCGGCGTCTGCAAAGTTAGCGTGAACTTGTGGCTCGACTGCTAAAATGATTTTTGTCTTGGCTTTTGTCATTTTGATTGCATCCGTATTGAGCTGGTCATTAACTAGAGCTTCAATCAAATCCTACAGCTCTTCTATTTGTAAATAGGCTTTCATTGCTGTTGACCAATTTTAAAAATTTTCATGTCTTGATAAACGATAGATTTACACCATTTTGAGTTTGGCTCTCTCTCAATATTCTAAAGACACCTTACGAACACTTTTTAAAATTCACGGTAACGATAACTTGTTCAATTATTGTAGAAAACCATATTCTGGGCCCATAACCTAATGTTATAAATAACAGAATACGCAGGATAAGGTGTTAAATAAATAAACTCTTGCGTTATAACTAGTCTTTAATATATTTTAGATTGTAGAGAGAGACAGAGTTAACTGTATGTTATGACAACATGGCGTGCAGACTAAGTGTGAGCATCAGGTATCGTTGTAGCTAGTGCGTCAGTAAAGAAGAAAATGATTACGTATATCAAATTATTACCGTATCTATAAACACGGCACAATACAATCAATTCAAATTTATAATTAAAATATATAAAAATCACAACAACTTCTTTATCGCCGTCTTTAATGAAATCTATCAATTGAACAAATCGTCCAACGCGTAGCTATACGAAATTATCACATGAACGTCTATTTTTTTTCTACCCACCGATAATTTATTTGCGTGTTTTCAGAATTAAATTAGATTAAGGCATATTTTTGTTAGCTTGTCTTTGCGTAGACTTTCACGTGCTTTTTCGTTAATATATATAAATCTAAGAATATAGAATTATTCACTATTTCCTGTAATCTCCAATGCATTGCATAAAAATAAGTATGTACATGTATAAATGAAGATTTTTGCGGATATTTTTTGAAGGAATCGAAAGCATTCCGTGATACGGGTGCGCAGACCTTTCACAGAATTTTTCCGCGTGCGTAGCCGTATTTGTCAGATAGATTGGATGCCATAAAACACTTTTAAGTATATCTGAAGGTCGAAATAATGTTTCTACCGTCCTATGATTGAGTTCCGTGTTTTTGGAACTTAATCGAGGCATATTTTTGTTAGTTTATCTTCACACCTGCTTTTGTATGCTCCTTCGTCAATATATATACATTAAGGAATGTAGATTTACCTTTTATTTTAAGTTAATCCCCAAGATACTGCATAGAAATGAGCATATGCATGTACATGTGAAGATTTTTGCGGGTATCTTAAAAAAATCGGTAGAATTTCGCGATACGGGTGCGCAGGACTTTTACAGAATTTTTCAGCGTACGCAACCATATTAGTAGAATAAATCGGATGCCGTAGAACACTTTTACATATTTTTAAAGGTCAAAATAATGTTCCTACTGACCTGTGATTGAGTTACGTGTTTTTATTAGATCTAACTTGAATCAATAATGTTTTATTAGTTTATCTTCACTTATGCTTTTAAATGCTTTTTCATCAATATATACAGATACAGGAATATACATTCATCTATGATTTCACGAAAATTTATAAGCATTACATAGAAACGAGAATGTGCATGTATTTGTCAAGATTTTTGCGGGTAACTTAAAGAAATCGAAAGTATTCTGCCATACAAGTGCGCAAGCTTTTTACAGTATTTTCCGACGTGAGCAATTGTATTTGTAAGATAGAATAAATACTATAAAACACTTTTAACCACTTTCAGAAGTAAAAATAATATTCCTACAGAATAATTATAACTGAGTTGCGTGTTTTGGAACTAATTTTGAATTAAGGCATTTTCGAATTTCATCTCCATGTATACTTTTATATGCTCGTTTATCAATAAATATCAAGGGGCGCGCGTCGCGCCTCGAAGGCATGTATGGGTCTCATGAACTCGCAGCCTGAGAGGCCGTAACGCGCGCCTTATATAATCTTTGAGTTTTTAAAAATCTAACCTTCACATCTCAATAAATACAATTTTTTCGTTTATTTTATACTATTTTTCTTGTTTTTTTATTAAATTCTTAATTAACTATGCTTAAATTTACATTTTATCACATTGATAAATGTATATAGTATTTATGAAATAGTATTTTAGTAAGTCATTATCCCGATTTGAACTTTTCTTGATCTTTTGTGACTTCGACGTTTTTACCCGAACATCCTTTCACCCAAACTTCCGACTATTCAAAAGTCAATAGATATACTTGTTTCATGAAAAAGAAAGAGAGAGAGAAAGACTAAAAAGTTACTTCTGCTATCATTTTAATTTTTGTTCTTAATAACCTATAATTTTTTCTATTTATTATTTCTGGGTAGTTGAAGAAAGCAAATTATACATATCTCAGTAGTTATATATTGCCTTAAGATAAATAAAACGATGAAAAAAAAAAAATTTTCCTATTTTAAAAAGATTTTATAATTTTCATAGATATATATATATCCTTATGTGAAAGTAGTAATGAATAATGTCAAGCAAAAAATTATATAAAAGAGATATTGATGAAGAGATAAAAATAAATAGTTCATTTATGTGAATGTTATTACAATGTTAGTTGTTTGAATTAAAATTTACATAAACATCTAATTTTAATTAAGTGGCTCCAGAAATAAATTTGAATGAATTAAAATTATTATATGCTTCTACTTTTTGGTATAGTTAACAAGATCCTGATAGACAAAATAATTTACAAATTTGTAATCAAAAGTTAAAGTTTATTGAATGACTCGCTACTGTTAAAAAATTTTGGATATTTTATAAGAAAAATATTATGAAGAAAAAATTAAATTCGTACCAAATATTAATGCAAATAGAGCAATAAAAATAAAAAAAATTTTTTTAAATTTTAATGAGTGTTAAATAATAAAAAAATTTTATTTCTATATAATCTTATTTTGTGTATTCTTAAAATAGTGATGAAACTCAAGCGAAAAATAATCAAAAGATTGATGAAGATGAAGTGATAAATAAATAATAGATAATCTATGTATATGTAAATATTATTTCAATGTTATCCCTGTTAAAAAAAAAACTACGTGGGATCCGACGTGGGTACCCACGTGGATACCCATCTATGTTCCCACCTGGGTACCCACGTAGTTTTTTTTTGACAGGGTATTATTTCCCACGTGGGTACCTACGTGGGAACCTACGTGGGAACCTACGTGGGGAGCCACATGAGGGCACACGTGGGGGCACACGTGAGAAATAATACCCCGTCAAAAGAAAATACGTGGGTACCCACGTGTGCCCCCGCGTGGGTCCCCACGTGGGATCCCATGTAGTTTTCTTTTGACAGGGATTTGTTTATAAAAGTTGACATCAGTATCTAATTTGATATAAATTATGAAGATTATTTAGAATCCTGGCAAACGAAATAATATAAAAATTAAAATCAAAGTTTTGAGTTGAAGTTCGTAGAAAGCAAATTTCTAAATTTCAAAATATTTTAAAATATATCTTTGTTTATAGCTTCATTATTTAAAATCTATGATTTATTGAATTAAAAATATTGTTCATAGCTAGAAAAAAAGTTAAAATCATATTACTTCTTAAGGAACTAAGAACATAATTATAATATGACTTTATGCGAATAAGTACAATGTACTCAAAAGAAAAATCCATTCTTCGTAAAAAGGATTATTCATTACAGCTTTGAAAAGTGATTTGCATAAATATACAAAAATCTCTGATGGAATACATAGAATCATGTAGACTTTTGTAAATAAAGCTATAAATAATAGAATATAGAAATAAATTACAAATAGCTAGTCTATCTTTTCTTGTTTCACAATCCTTTTGAGGTATTATGCCTGAGTTAAAGTCTAAAAAAAATTTAATTTAAATGTAATGATAAATATTTTTTCTTTTAATATTAATTGATGAAACTTTTTTCTATCATAAATACATATTAAATATAGGATCTTAATCCATGAATCATTTCAAAAGACCTTATCCAGTGATTAAAATAGTTTTCTTTTGTCGATGACTTGATTAATTTATTTTTGCAGTTGTCGCATAACTTCTCAGCCAATTTTCAACAAAGTGACTTCAAAATTTCCATGGATCTTTAATTTATATATCTTCACAAGTTTATCATTTCAATTAAAAAAAAATGAATTAATAGAGTTTGGTTTGGAAAAAGTTGACAATATTATAAAAATATGAATTTTTTGGATTTTATGTAAGTAATTTGGTTGAACATTCACTTGAGCTTGTCTTATCAAAATTCCAGCTCAATAAACTTGTGAAGATATAGAAACTGAAGATCTCTGAAGTTAATTTGTTCAAAATTGGCTGAGAAATCCTGTGGCAACTACAAAAATTGAAAAAATCAAGTCAGCGATAGGAGAAAAGGATTTCAACCATCAAATGAGCTCTTAGAAATCATTCATGGATCAAAGTCTTATATTCAATATATATTTAAGATAAAAAAAGTTTCATCAATTAATATTATAAGAAGAAAAAATTATTACTACATTTGAATTTGATTTTTTTTCAGACTTCAACTCAGGCCTAATAACATAAATGTTATTGTTTCTTTTTAGCCAAATATGATAAGAGATAAAAAAAATAAATGAAGTGAATAATTTATGTGTTATCATTTTTATTGAGTAAAATAAATGTGGATTATTTTATAACAACATTTATTTATTTAAAAAACATGTTAAATAAATTTTTACTTAAACATGAATTTTTATTAAATAATTAGATAGGTTTTATGAAAAGCACGAATGAACAAATTTATAATATTATTGTCTCTAATTGAATTGTAATTGATTGTTTAAGAAATATTAAACTTCAATTGTGAATTTACCTATGATATTACACCATATAAAACCCAGGAAAAGTTGTAAAATCTTTCCAAAAAATACCTTTAAAAAGATAGAAGTCTAGGCATCCATGAATCTCATATCTGAGATTATAAATGTCTCTTTTTTTCACATTTTTATAATAAATTTATAATAAATGGCCACATTTATTATTATCTCTATGTTAATAACTGATTGTTTAAAAAATATTTAACCTGAATTTTGAATTTACTTATATTAATACAAAAATTTAAACCCGAGAAAATTCGTGAAATCTTCCCCTAAAAAAACCTTTAAAAAAAGGTAAAAGTTTAGGCATTTATGAGTCTCATATCTGGGATTATAAATTATTCTTTTTTCATATTTTTATAATAAATTTATAACAAGTGGCCACATTTATTATTGTCCCTATGTAAACAATAACTCATTGTTTAAAAAATATTTAACTTGCATCTTGAATTTACTTATATTAATACAAAAATTTAAACCCGGGAAAAGTCGTAAAATCTTCCCAAAAAAAAACCTTCAAAAAGGTAAAAGTCTAGGCATTTATGAGTCTCATATCTAAGATTATAAATTACTCTTTTTTCACATTTTTTAATGTAAAAAGCATTTTTAATAAATTTTCCCTAAAATAGAAATTAATATAAAATAATCAAATGGGTTTTACAATAAGTAAAATGGCTACATTTATTATTGTCTCTATGTAAATAATAACTCATTTTAAATATATTTTTTCTTTTACACTAAATTACAACTTCTTCCTTTAGTTGTTCTTCGATCACTTCTTTCTTTAATCTTAAAATTATATGTATAAGTTCCAAACTTACAGCTATGAAAATAGTGCAATCATTAGAAGTTGGTCATGTATTTTATGATAATTAAAGGAATCACATTATTTTTAAAAGGAACCAGAAATATTTTATTTTACTTTTTATCATCTCATTCTTTTCTAGTTTTCTAATTCTTCTAAATATTCTACTTCATGTAATAAAAATGTCTTCAAACATTCTACTTCGTACAATTGAAATAGAAAATTTGATAGTTCTTTAATTAATCTATTTCATTAATTTTTAATACTTGCCGCCCCCTTGTAATTTAGTGTAAAAGAAAAAATGTATTTGAAATGAGTTATTATTTACATGGAGACAATAATAAATGTAGCCGTTTTACTTATTATAAGACCCATTTGATTATTTATATTGATTTCTATTTTAGGGAAAATTTATTAAAAATGCTTTTTACATTAAAAAATGTGAGAAAAAGAGTTATCTATAATCTCAGATATGAAACTCATAATGATGCCTAGACTTTTACCTTTTTAAAGTTTTTTTTTGGATATATATATATCTCCCTATATTATATAGTTATATGAACCAAAATTCAGTCGGTGCCCCCCCCACATCCCCCCCCCACAGCCCCCACAGCCCCCCACATGATTTTTATTAATTAAATAACGTAAATTTACGTTATTTTATGTTATCAATCATTACCCCCCACGTCCCCCCACGTCCCCCCCACAGACCCCCCACTAACCTCCCTCTTGCCCCCCACAATCCCCCACAACCCCCTTACAACCTTTTAGAGCCATCAAATACTGGATAATATAGTTTTATATTTTTTTATTATATTCTATTTATGTATAATATTACATAAAAATATAAAAATTAATTTAATTTTTTTTTGTTGAAAACTCGAAAGTAGTTGAATAAAATTACAATTTATAATATTTAAAATGAAAAACATGTGCCTCATCAGATATCTTATTACCATTTTTTACATAGTTTATCTGAAATTAATAAATATAAATTTAAATTAATTCTATTACAATTCCTCAACACTATAATTAATTCATTTGTTGAAAACATAATGATTTTTAATAATTTGTTCATATTATAAATATTTTATTGTATTAAAATAAAAATAAGCATATAGTGTTGAGGATTCAGATTTCCACACCATCTTACATTATAAACCTTTAATAGTATTGATTTATACAACTTTTAAAATTAATTGATATTAATATTTATGTTTAAATTTATATAACTTTCAAGATTAATAACTATTTATATTTGTTTTACAAAGGTGTAGATCAAACGGATGATAATATTCATTTGAATTATTCAATAGAAATGTTAAATAACATAAGAGAAGGATTACCTCCACAGGAACTGAAATTAAAAGTAAATACCATAATTATGTTAATTCGAAATTTAAGTATAAAAAATGGATTATGTAATGAAACGCGATTAAAAATAACTAAATTATTCAAATATAACATAGAAGCACAAATAACTCTTTCACGTTGTAAAAATGTAAATAAAATATATATTCAAAATGAATCGAAAAACAGAGATATTGTACCTAACATAGTTTGGAAAGAAATATTAAAAAAATAATTTTATTATAATTTAACAAAAATTTAATGTTATTTAAATAAATTTTTTATAAATTATTTTATTAATTAAACTTTATTTTTTTCAGGTTATATTTATATTAATTATAAACATTAAAAATTTTTAATAATATATAAATAAAAAAAAAATGGAATGGAATCCAATTAATAATGTTGAAATTGACAATGTTAATGATCAACAAATGATTAAATGAAATCCATTTTGATGGAAAATTTAAATGATCAAATTGAAGAACATTTAAATTTTTAAGAAGAATATGAATATTATTTAGAAAGTCTAGATAATAATAGTTCAATAAACAATACAATAATTTCTGAATTAAATAACATTATTAATTCATATATAGAGGAAAATAATGAACAATTTGAATTTAAAAATTGGAATGAAGTACCAGAGTATTATAAATATTATGCGAATGAAATTATAAAATATAAAATAAATATACATGAACCAATAGCAGAATATTACTTTAATCAAAGTCATGAAATTTATTCTAAATATTTATTAAGATTAGCTAACATTATTAATAAAATATGAAAAATTAAAATAAATCATAAATATTTCAATATATAATAATAAATTTAAAAAAAATTTTTAAACATTATCAATATTATTAAAAATAAAAAAAAATAAAATATTTAAAAATTAACTAAAATATTTAAAAGTTATGATTATTTAAAATTTATAAATCGAAATTTTAATAAATAAATAATTTAACTACTAACAACAATAAATAAAAAAAACATATTCATAACTTTTATACAGGTAAATGTAATATAAGTAAGTATAAAATAATTTAAAATTATTTTATTTATTTATTTGTTATATAAATAACTAAATTTTAAATAAAATATGATATAATGATCATGTAATAATTTCATTTACAATATCATAATAAATTTATAAATTTTAGTATGAATTTTTGATATATCTCATAAAATGTTTAAAATGAGAAAAAAGATATAAAAAAAGGAATTATAACAAAATAATCCTATAAATCTTATAAAACTCAAAATCATTACGATATATCAAATAATATACTAAATTATCAACGAAACTAAAAAAAAATGATTTAAAAATTTAAAAATGATTTAAATGTTTAATATATAATTATATTTATAGCACAACTGGGGGTTGGCGATCAAGTGCGAGCAGGGGGTACCCCCTAGTATATATATATATATATATATATATATATATATATATATATATATATATATATATATAGATTTAGGAATATGCACTTATCTATAATTTCTTGTCCATCACCAACGCATTGCGTAGTGGCGAGCATGTGCGTGTGCATGTGAGAATTTTTGCGGGTATTTTCAAGTAACTGAAAATACTCTGCGATGCGGGTGCACGGGCTTTTCACAAAATTTTCGAGCGTGCGCTGGTAACTGGTAAAACGGTAATCAACCATTGTTAAACCCTATTGAAACAAATCCACCTGGATTTTCACATGGATTTTTTGATCATCTATGTCCGATGACTAATCGATTCCACCACAAATGGAACCTCTTCTCCCTTCAGTTAGAATTTAGGTCAGTTTAAGGTCAAAGTCAGAAAACGCAAAGCAAAATATCACATGATTTTGGAATAAATCTCCTGGCTGTGAGACATGAATATAGGTTTTTGGGAGTCACTGAGTTTGAATTTAAGGTCGATTTAGCTGTATCTGGTCACATGAAGGATGTTTTAATGTGGCCTTAAGGTCGAATAAATAAAAAGCTGAATAATGAAGTTTAGCCGCTTGTTATGCAGGTTTTCATTTGACCTTAAGATCACCTTCGAACATTTTGCATGTGACCAGGTACAGCTGAGCTGACCTCAGATTAGAACTGAACGGTCCTAGAAACCTATTTAACAAATGGCTTAACTTCATTGTTCGGTTTTTTCTTCATTTGACCTTGAAGTCACTTTGAAACATCCTTCATCGCTAAGTTAATCTCAAATCTAAACTTAACGATTCCAAAAACCTATATAGCAAGTGACTGGATTCCATTGTTTGGCTATTCCAGCATTTGACCTCGAGATCACCTTGAAACATCCTTCATGTGACCAGATACACCTAAGCCAACCTCGGATTCAAACTCAGCGACCCCCAAAAACGTAAACTTATGTTCCACAACCAGAACATTCATTATGAAATATTGTAATATTTTGCTTGGCATTTTCTGGCTCTAAACTTAAACCGATCTTGATTCTAACTGGGGGAGGGAAGGAGTCCCGTTTGTGATGTTCCACAACCAGAACATTCATTATGAAATATTGTAATATTTTGCTTGGCATTTTCTGGCTTTAAACTTAAACCGATCTTGATTCTAACTGGGGGAGGGAAGGAGTCCCGTTTGTGATGGAATAGATTAGTCATCGGATTTTAATAATGGAAAAAAAAACAATTTGTATGACTTAAAATTAAGGGGGCCGAAAACCAGCTAAAATGACCCTCTCCCTCTAAAATGTAAAAATTTTTTCAATTAACAATTTTTTTTATTTTGTATTTTAAAAATTTGATTGAAAGATAAACAAAATTTTTAAGAAATTGCAAAAAAAACATATTAACACCTTCAACTTAAAAAACTAAAGTGTCATGAAACGTTATCATGAAAATTTAATAAACTTTCGAACGTTAAGAGAGAGACGAACTATCCGTCTTTGTCTAATAGAATTTTTCATCATTTATTTAAAAATCAATGGTCATAATAAAAAAAAAATATTAATAAGTAAAATTTACGAAATTAACAAAATTATTTTATTGCTTGATTTTTAAATAAATTTAAAAAATAGGTTATGTTTTAGATGGCTAGTGAGTCTTATATTATTTAAAAACTGAGCAATAGAATAATATTTTTGTCATTATAAAATCTACTTACTATACAAATATCCAACGAGGGCCACTATTTTCTTCTTGTTACAACTACAGTATTTATATAAATTATGAAAAACACTATTAGACAAAGACAGATACTTCGGCTTGCTCTTAAATATGAAAAAATGTAAAAAGTTTTAATAAGAATAGATAAAAAGAATCAAATAATACAAAGTTTCAGAAATTGTTTTGTTTACCTGAAGCTCAGGAAACAATTCACCGAGGACTTCAAAAAGAGGCAGGAGTACTAGGCCGATAAAACTGCATTGAGATGAGGGTTTAGTGACTTTATCACGATCCATAAAAGGAGTGATGGGTAGACCTTCAAGTTTTTCAGCGTCACTCTGTTTAAAGAATTCCTGAAGAAGGCTGTCTAGCCAAGGCTCAGCAACATCCATAGGTCGTGCCTCATTACTTATATCTGCTACTTTTATCAGAACCATCGACAACTATGTAACAAAAAAATATTTAACATCTAATAGTATTTTTTGTAAATATTTAAATACGAATTTTATTTTTATGAATAGAAAAATATAATTTCCTGGGAATAATAGAAATTCTAATAAAAAATAAAATTTTGTTTAACTGTAGAAGAGTTATGAAAACTTTTTTTTTATTTATTAAATTTTAATAAAATGATAACTTTACAGTGATTTCGATCGTATAATAAACAGAAGGTATAAATAAAAATGTAAAAAATATTATCAAATATTTTTTGAATCACTATAAAACCGATAAGCTATTAGAAATATAATTTTAATAAAAATGCATGAATAAAATATGATTATAAATGATGAGAAAAATGTAGAGTAACTTCTGAAACAATATAATAAATATTTTTATTTTTTCAAAACATTACGTTTTGCACATTTTTAAAAAGTAATTCCTATCATCATATTAAACAGTCGACCGTAACATATTTTTTAATACTTTCTCGCTGTCATTTTAAAGTTACATAACCTTATTGTACGACCCCGTAAGTTCGTAGTCCCCTGGACTACGGAGAAGCTTTAGGTTAAGGAGTTACAATTAAAGTAGAAGACAGAAGGGGTGCTCTGCTTTGATAAAGTAAGAGGTATAGTATATCGCAGATTCATATAAGGCTGTAAACCCACGAATCACCAAATTCATAATTACATACAAAAAATCCCTAGGAATATTTTCAGAAGTGGTGGTACATATCTACTAACAATAGCGACATAACAGCATGAAATACCGAAGTACGATGATAAATGTGAAAGATATGTAAATATATCAGTAGTTATTGGGGCACCATGGACCGTCAAAACCAACCCGCACTCCACCAACCCAAAGGTTACTGACCGGCGGATTAATGACCTCTGAGTAGGCGAAGTAGGGGTTCGTTATGCTTAGTACCCCGAACAACTGGAGAGTCACTTACCCCCTCCTAGAAATTTAGATTAGGTATGAAAAATATTTCAATCGACATTTTAAAATTATTAATTTAAAATTTCATAGTATGTAATATAATCCTTTTTAACTATCGAAATAATAGAAACTTATATTGAATTATAAAATTTAAATTTAAAAGATTGTAATCTAATATTTTTGATCATTAAAATTATAAAATTTTCTATTGAATCAGAAAATATGAAATTTACTTGTAAAATTATTGTGTGTATGAAAGATTGGGAGTTGGTAACAGACAAGGTCATTGAAATACTCATGTTTTAAAGTTTAAAAACATTTATTAATAATAAATAAAACATACATTACAACGTAGGATCCATACATCTTATTATTGTGTAAACATGATAAATAATGAATTCATGAATGATTATAAATAATCAAGATCATTTACAAAATTATCATTTTTAACCTTTAGCTGGCAGGGAGGGTACTATAGTACCCCACGCTCTTTCTTGTCAAATTTTAAAACCGTTTCATTTTTCCTCTTATAAACTATGAAAAACACTATTAGACAAAGACAGATACTTCGGCTTGATCTTAAATATGAAAAAATGTAAAAAGTGTTAATAAGAATAGATAAAAAGAATCAAATAATACAAAGTTTCAGAAATTGTTTTGTTTACCTGAAGCTCAGAAAACAATTCACCGAGGACTTCAAAAAGAGGCAGGAGTACTAGGCCGATAAAACTGCATTGAGATGAGGGTTTAGTGACTTTATCACGATTCATAAAAGGAGTGATGGGTAGACCTTCAAGTTTCTCAGCGTCACTCTGTTTAAAGAATTCCTGAAGAAGGCTGTCTAGCCAAGGTTCAGCAACATCCATAGGTCGTGCCTCATTACTTATATCTGCTACTTTTATCAGAACCATCGACAACTATGTACCATAAAAAAATATTCAACATCTAATAGTATTTTTTGTAAATATTTAAATACGAATTTTATTTTTATGAATAGAAAAATATAATTTCCTGGAAATATTAGAAATGTTGTAGTTCTTTTTTTACTATATGGCAATTTAAAAAAAAATTGCATGTGCATAAAAAGTAAATTTAGTAATAATATACATATATACCCTGGTCATTTTTTAGTTTTTCCAAATTTTTTGCAAAAATTAAAGTAAACACAAAGAGAAATGGAAAAAAAAATTAACCAAGATTCATTAGAAATTCGTAAAATAGTATAGCTAGCTCAACATATTCTCATGAACTTCAGTCAAAACACTTAGTTTCTGAAAGTAATTTTTAAGTATACTATAATTCGTTGAGGGCACTTCGCGCGAGGCAGATTCATGTTACTTGAATTTGTTACACATATTAATGCACAAGATAGATTTTTAAAGTAAACACAAATGCATTTTTCATATGAATTACCATTTCTTGTAATATAGAATCTACAGATTTTGCAACAATATCCAAATATTGAATTCTATAATCTATACATATCAATAACTCTTTTAGATGTTCAAATGTTATACATTTCAATACTAACGATCGACTATATTGACCATGTTTTTTCGATGGTCCACCACTCTCTTTTGCTTTGAGTTGAGCGTCATTGGGTAGGAATTCAAAAGCTCTCTCGTTAAACCTAATCATGAAATAGATAGTGTATCCAGGTATAGAGAGTCGTTGATCCAACATAGCTTCCTCATTGCGGCAAGTGAAAAATTCTTCAATTTTATCAAATTCCTGCTTTAACACCTCCCAACAGTCGACTGACAGAGGTAGACCTTGAAAATTGGATCCGCAGAAGCACACTACAGGAACAAACTCCATTTTTTCTTCTCCCATCTTCTCCAGCCCTACCTAGATTATTTTTCTGGAAGAGCTGTTTAGTTCGTAGACCATTGGCAGAACCTGCTGCCGATAATTTTTCTTGCTGTTTTCTTTTATTAAATATGTTAAGTCGTTACCAAATGACTGCTCCAAGCTCCTCTTTCGACCAGCCATCTTGCATGAGTTTGATTGTTGTTAGTGCTAGCACCGTCGATCACACAACTGTGGCTGAACCGAGTGGAGGCCGCTTCTTTTGTACTGTAAAAAGTTGGTGAGAGTGTCATGAAAAGGTGGTGTGTGACCAATCAGAGACAGTTAAATATCATATTGCGCATAGCAAGTTTTTTCTACAAAATTCTTGGCTACAGTATCATTTTTTTGCAAGTTCTGTGAGAAATTTTCTAAAAATTTCTCGAAACCCAACCCGCTAGACATATAATACAGAAACATGATACAATAATGACCACAAATGTTGGAATATTCGCTTTGTAAGCGTTTATTATTCCATTTAAATTTTTCACAATTTTGCTGAATACGTCGTAAATGTTGTGGAATTTGCGGTGACTTACCAAGACTATCAAAGTACGTACCTGTACCATTTTTATCAACGTATATAGCAACCCAGAACGCACCACGCTGGTTATAATTTTGCGTATTAAGGACAAGTGCACAAGGTTTCGCCCACATCAGAGGAATCCGATCTGCAGGATAAACGCCTACTGCGTGATACTTAATCTTCAACAGACATTGAACAATTTCTTTTGAGTTCATCGCAGAGAGTTTCGAAAATTTCTTCTACAATTAGTGATTTACAGTGATATTACAATTCTCAAAATTCAACAGGTTAAGACTTTTATCTCTGTTATAAGCTTTATTTTCAACAAAACTGAGTATAATTCTTTTCAGCAGTTGACGTAATATAACATTGTCGATTGTTTCTCTGTGCACACCGTTATGAAACGTAACAGCCTTAACTCCTACACGTATCAGTGCGTATTTTGCAGTAGTCTTTCATGTGCTAGTATAAGTGATGGATTTAATCTTACTCGACGCACAAAAAGTGTAGCCTTCGTAATATTTACTGAAAAAGCATCAGCGGGATCCATGAGACATAAGCCATCACGAGAATACACGAGCCTTAATCTAATTTCAACACCACCCAGTCATAATTTGTCTTGATTGAAAACATCAAAATTTAAATATCCAAGTAAATCAATTTTTCTGTTAATCAATATCCAAATTGCGAATCCACATGGAATCCATGTGAAATCTACGTGGATTTTTTCAATAGGGTTGGCAAACATTAATAGAAATAGTTGTATACTTTACAAATATTAAAATATATTAAAAAATATCTTCTGGAAGATTTAGAGTGAACCAAACCTTAAGATTTTAAAAAAAAATCATGTGCCACCATAGTACATGAAAAATATACTTGAATACTGAATTAAAAAGAAATTTTGTTCATTTCGTAGTTCAAGGTTATATATGGTGACAGATAACTACACTCAATTCTCGCTATAACGAGCTTCGCTATAACGAGCGTTCGATAGAACGAGCATTTTTGTCTCGCTAAAGCGAGCAAAATGCTTCCCCTTCTCCTCCTTTCTTATATACGCGCAACGAGAGTCGATGTTCCCTCCCTATCGACGCGTATTGACGTACTATTTAAATAATATAAATGATTGATTCTTATTATTGTTATATTTTTTAAATGTATTTGATTATTTTTATATTAATAATAAACATTATAATTCTATGAAAATTGGCTATCGTAATTTAAATTTTCTGAAAAATTGTCATTAAATCTAACGATGTGATAGCAATAATTATATGTAACTATCTGTAAAAATTTAAGGTAGTACTGTCGATATGAAGTTAGCCAAATAAGTATTTGCTCAAATTTTGATTCTGCAGAAATTAAACGTGACAACACTGCTTGCCGCTTTTATACATACAGCATGTATATTTTCTAAGTGGTTATGTCTTTATTTATAGCAAAAGCAAGATTCTTTAAGAAAAGAAAAAAGTAAGCAATAAAATGAAAAAGGGTTATGATGATATATGTATCATCCAACCTCGAAAACAGTGTAAATGTTGCAGTAATCGAAAAGGAAAAACACCAGCTGATTACCCTTCATTTACATACTTTCAAATTTATTTTCTTTTACAAGGTTCATGTATAATTTAGAAAAATTATAAATATCTTTAAAAAAATAATATTTTTATTTTTATTTAATACAAATAAATATGAATATATTTATACTGAATTTAGAAAAACGAATGATTTTTTAAAATATAAGTGAGCATCATAGAAAAACATAAGTTTGAAAATATGTAAATAAAGAGTAATCAACTGATAATTTTATCAATGATCATACATATGAATTCGTGTATGCATTGAATAAAACCAAATAGAGCACTTGCCTTTAACGCGGAGGGCATGGGTTCGAATCCTGGTCAGGTACCTCTAACTTTTTTTCGAAAGAAAATTAGTGTATGTGCCATTTATATCACGACTCTTAAAAAATCCGACCTCATTAGGTATTGGTTGATTGTTGGTCACAAAAGTGGCTGACCATTCATCGGTAGTCAAAGTTTTCGGTATGGTGGGTCTGACAGTCTTAGTCTGATGTAATGTGTTAAACGAGTACCGGGCTTGACTCCCTCGACTTCGCCATATAAAAAAGGTTAATCATATATCCTTTATATATTAATCTTTTTTTAAAAAAAAAGAAAAAAGCAACTTCGCTGCTCTTTTTTGGCTTTCATGGCGAAAAATACACTACGCAACTAGTATGGAAAGGCTTGTTTACGAAATTCGTTACGATCCTCACCTTCGGCTCAGGCCGTGAACTTCTCGTTTCGTAAATAAAGCCTTTCCATACCCGTTCGGGAATGTACTATTTAACTTTACGTGCACTTTAACCTATACTCTGCGACGTTGACACATTTACGATAGCATATTCTGCTGCTGGAAATTTAATTCATTTATTTACTTATAATTATTCTTACAGGCACCCAATCAATGTTTTAAAAGATGCAAAATTTTACTAAGATTCTAAATTAACGCTCAATTTTTATCAATGTCTTGCGCGTAAGTTTTGTAAAATTCATAATTCAATGTATGAACAACGTTTCTGCCCATAAGGCTACGTGTTAACCGTTGGAAATTAAAAACATTAATAACTTTTTTTATAGACACCAAAGGTACACAAAAACTTATTTGAGTCATTCTTGGATCAATATTGACCTATTATTTCAATTTCATCAAAATTTGTCCCGACGATCGATTTGAGACAGTACTACCTTAAAATTAATTCAACCTTTAGGGGACAGGAAAGCCACTATAGTGGCTCGACCATGGATAGACCCTTTACATATGAGTATTTCCCAATATTAGAGACATATATTATGTGTTTTTTATAGAAAATACTGAGAAATTGAAAATTCCAAATTGCCCATCCTCTAAAGGCTAAACAAATAATCAGAATAAATTTATTTTTTTTATAGTCACCCTGGTGAAATAAATCAGGTGATTTATCACCTTATTATTTTTAAGAGGGCAGTGGTACATAATTAAACTCATGCCTCTTTGTATCTCAGTACGTCAAAGATCAGAATAAGGCAATTTGTCAATCAATATCCTGGCGGATGAAATCAGTTGGACTCAAATTGAATAATAATTAACAATATTCTCATAAAGTTACACAAAAAGTTCTAACATATAAGTAGAAGTACATTTTTAGTTTTGTATCTTGTGACTGATACATCTAAGAAAAAGGTATAGGCATATAAATTTTGTATTCAGTGTATAGGAAATTAAATGCAAATATTGGTTAGTTATAAATTTAGAATACTTTTACTGTAAATATGCAATAACAAATGTGATGAATTATTAAAAAAAGCGGATCGTGTCTTATTATCTCTTGAACTGTTAACATTATTTAACATGTAAGATTATTTCTTGACTAAAAATGAAATTAATTATTCTTCAAAGCGTTGTTGTATCTTGAGATAGATTACGTTTAAATTAAAAAAAAAATAAAGCAAAAATAATTTTTTAAATCATTTTGGTCGAACAAACAAAGGATATTTTAGTTACAAATCATAATTTTCAAGAAATTTAATGACATTTAATTTTTTTTCTAATAAAACCTGTCACCATGTATTATTAAAAATATTAGCAGTATTATATAACCTTGAACTATAAAATGAACAAAATTTTTTTTTAATTTAGTATTTAAGTATATTTTTCATGTATTTCAGTGGCACATGATTTTTTAAAAAAATCTCAAGGTTTGGTTCACTCTAGATCTTTGAGAAGATAATTTTTAATATATTTTAATATTTTTAAAGTTTACAACTATTTCTATGAATGTTTGCCAAGGAACATCTACAACCGATGAGTACAAGTTAACATTGAAATGAGTAAATGTAGCTAAAAATCAAATTTTTTATTATTTTCAATTACATTTTTATTTTTATTAAGGAACCGCCCAGGATGTCTGCTTTTAAATTTGTAGGCTATATTTAGGGTAATGACACCAGTTATCACGAGTCTCGGTAGACTTTGTCAGTTCAATTGATTGAATCTTAGATATAAGTACAATTTTTAATCAGAAAATGTTTGAAACGTATTATTCATAACATAATTAAAAATTGTATAACAAAAAAGTATACTCAAATAGTAAATTATTCAACTAATATTAAATTTAAAATAATATTTTTTTTAACCTATTGTTACGAACTTAATCCAGTTTTTACGACCCAGTTTATTACGAATACACCAGTTATTACAACCCAAACATTACGACAATTTAACCCTTTCAGAACCAATGTACATTACAATGTACATTGACATTTTTTAGTTTTTTTGAAATTGTGCAAAAGTGGCTTCAAATTTTGTAAAAAAAATATGTGTATTAGATTGAAGTGGACTATTTCCGATCTCAAACTGAGGGCCCAAGTTATTATATCTTTGATAGAAACTGAGAAAACTTGAAAAGAAAAAAAAAAAAAAAATTTTTTTATCGCAAAAATTGCTTAATAAATGAACACTTATCATCGCTAAATGGTTATCAGAACTTTTCATGATGAAATAATAATTCCGTTCTGAAAGGGTTAACTGACAGTTTCGAGGTTATGTTTCAATAACAGTACCATTATTCACGACTCTATTTAGATTTCAGGCAATCTTTTATTTATTTATAAATGTTGATTTAAGAATGACTAAAACGCTTTTCTTCCAGGTCTGTTATTTACAAACGGAATCGTCTTTTTCAATTCATCACAAATTTTCTTGACGCTGTCACAGAGCATCCACGTGTAACCTATTCAATAGTTTCTTTTGTATATATGCTAATATATATATATACACGCGTGTGAACGATGAATGTATATTTTTTCTTTTCTAGGTTTCAATATCTTTAAAATTGATTATGGAATTTTTCAAAATCAATGTATTAGTAGTTTAAAAAAGAAAATTCAGGCACTTATTTATTATCAATAAATAACATCGGTCAGACTATACTATAATCTCACATTTTTAACTTTAACAAAATTTTCTTTTGTATTTAATTCACCCTGCTTTTTTCTCTTTATTTTAATTCAATTAATATCTTATTTAAGAGTATTTAAATACTTAAGTATGTACAGCGCTTGTTGTTTCAATAATTTCACCGGTAGCACTGATATATACGTAATCTTTTAGGTTAAATTACCTCGTTCAGGATTCGTAAGAACTGGGTTTAGATGCGTACAAATGTACCAGTCATTACTTTCTTAATTACATTTTTTAAAATTATTATTATTCAAATTTAAAGGTATTTTCAAAATCGGCATGTGGAGGCCTTTTTAATAGGTATTGTTTATATTAAATTTGTTAATAAAATATAAATCAAAATATGATTTTCAAAATAACAAAAATATGCGAACATGAAATTTTTATACGCGAATCGTTCATTCTATCATAGGGACAATTTTTAAATTAGATTATTTATTTTATAATTTAAATATGAAGCTATATGTAGGTGGAATATAATAACTAATACATTAAATTAATTGAAATTATTTATTAGAGATCTGCATATCATAAAATAAATTTTATATTGCAATATATAATTCGATTTCGTCATAAGTGGATCACTCGTAACAACTGGTGTCACTACCCTATACATATATTCTACTTCGATGATTTTCTTGGACATGGGATCATGGTTCGAAATCTTGAAAAGTGGTATTTCAATGCTTTAAATGACTTTAGCTCAGTGAATGGCTACATTAGCATTTTTAAATTAATTTTTTTTTAAATTTAGAATATAATAAAGAAAAAAGTTTTCTGGTAATAAATTCCTAAAACGCAACCAAACTGAGTAATTTAAACTTAAAATTAGTCAAAAATGTCAAAAATATGGTTTTTGCCCAACTTTGAAGATTTGTAGCTCTAAATATATGTACTAAAGGAATCTAAAAAAATCTTGAGTGGTTCATAATATGGATAAAAACTGTTTTACCAATTTCTAGCACGAAAAAATTTTTGGTCCCTCGATTTGACAGAGAATGGGCGATATATATATATATATATTAGGGTGTTAGTTATTTACCAAGTTGTTCGAAAATCAGTTCCCAAGCCTTCATTTGAAAGTTTATTATCCAAAACTAAAAACAAAACATAATCCTATTTAAAAGAGTTTAAACAGTGCTGATTTTCGAAAAATATTTTTTTTACTATTTTCACCTTATTTTTACGTATAGGCATTGTAAGATGATTAAAGAAAATTTTTTTCTTCTTATGATGACTCAAACTTTTTATGGGTAGGAAATTGAAATATTTTATAGCAAATTTGGAGCTTGAGAATATAAATCCGATTCAATATTAAAATTTTGATTTACAAAAATCATAGAAAAATCAGGTTTATTTTCACTTTTTCAATTTTTTCTGCAATTTCCTAAAATAACTAATGTCTCAAAAATAAATCAAAAGTAGACCTAAAAACCTTCAATTTGACCATTTGAAGTTGGTGAAAAAATCAAACGATGAAATCTAGGAGTAGCGAATTAGGATTTTTTGTAACAAATTGAGAAAAATGAATTTTCAAAAAATGTATGCGGAAAAAAAGTTATAGAGAATTATTTACTTCTTATATTATGCATTCATTTTTAAACTCAATTTTTTCCAAGTTAATTATAGAACAATTTTAAATTGAACAAAAGTTTTTATTAAGGTTAGCATGTTTTCAGTCGGAAATTGTCTTCCGAGTAGTTGTAACCAATTGCTTCTAATATAATTTTGATTGCTCGAATTGATTCTATCAATTATTCAATTTGCTTAATTTGCTCACACGAAATTGAGAAATTGTAAAAAAGTACTGCATGGAAGTGCATGACTCGTATGCATCCTTCAGTCATGAACTATGGAAATAGACTCTTCAAAAACCTAACGCTATTCCCTACTTTATATTCATTTTATGATCTGAAAATACCTGTGAAAACAATCTTTCAAATCCAAATATTTTTGTTGATCTCTATAAAATTGAGATTCATTCAAGTGAATATGCAAGCTAAAGTTTTAACGGTTGGGGTATAGGACTTGCTGAAAATGTTTAGATGACCATTGAAGTATTTTACGGATCAAAAAAGGAAAATGTTAATTTCTATGTTGTGACGTCACAACTGTTATTTAGACAATAACAAGTGTGTAACGCACTTTTAAGTCGCACACGAATTTCTTATTCGTATACGAGCAAGGTTTTTTGTTTGATAAGCGAGTAAGCTAAGCTAAATCGTGCACCACAGATACGCCATGCCCTGTAGCTCGGGTTCGTATGCCTAGCTTCCTCAATGTATATTATTTTTGATGATTCTTCCTGAAAAAAAAAGGAAAAAGGAAAGAGGTAACATAGGTTATTATGCCTCATGCATCATCAGTTACGCGAAAACTTTAATCTAATTTGCGCGCTTTTAAATCTTTACTTGCAACAGCGAGACACTATAAGCTAAGCTTTACTAGAGTCACGCTTATGCAAGAATTTAACTTAGGCTTATGTCTTTTCACAATAATAAAGTTCACCAAACTGTGGTAAAAACGAGTAAAATATACACCATAATTTGCACTAATTGTTAATAAGTAATTTGCACTTATCACGAATTTATTTTTATTAAAACTTTATTTGTTCACTCGCAGTTAGGAAGTCGCACTTTCGGCAAACTTCTTCACCTCCATTCGTGAACAAATAAGGTAAAGAGAAAACAATGACTCGGAAATTTAGTTTGATTAGACTTTATTAGTCGATAGACGATACACGAGTGCTGGCTCACTCAAGTCTTCCTTGCCAGATCGCCGGGACTTCCTCCCACCGCTCGTAGTCCCACTCCTTATCGACGCTGTAAGGAGAAAGGGATTTTATACAATATGATATATGCGCGTCGTTCTTAATCATCGCTTGACTGTCAAAATTAGGGGCGTAGCAGCGCGCTTGTATAAACGCGTTCGCTACCTTTCTATATCTCCTCTCAATCACGCTGATCAATGCGATGCTGTTCTCTCCGCGAGAATCATGTATAAGAGGTCTCAATGCCCCCCAAATGAAATGACTTTTATTTAAAATGCATTTCATTTCCAATTAAAATCTTATCTTTTTGATTCTCGTTTCAAGAAAAGCATTGCTTTGAAATTCTTTTTATATAAAACATATTAATATTTATCGTTCTAATCTTACACATACTTTTATTTCATATATTTTATTTTAATAACTTATAATTATTTTAATTTCGATCATTTTTATTTTAATCTAATGTGCAAAATTTTACGTGATACAGTATGTGCCCCCCAAATAAAATTCCTCGCTCATACTTGTGCTACTTGATGTAGTTGGTTATTATAATTTATAGATTTTATTTAGTTTTATATACTTAGAATACAAATGATGTGCGAAAAATTTTATTTCCCGACATCACAGACAATTTTAACATTAGCGCTTTTAAACTTTCTACTATTTACATAATTTTATTTTAAGGTTTTTTCTTTTACAAGTAAAATATTTATTTTTAATTATTTCTATGACGTACCTTTTAACATATTTTTACCTTTTACGTAGCCAGACATCAAAATTTGGTTCTGGATCCGCCAGGTCTTCGGAGTTTGATGGTACACCCATTCGTTGCAGTCTTTGTGTGTATAACGTGTTTTCTTCACAGTATGTTAAATTTAATTTTCCTTTTTCTTCATTATGGCACATTGAGTACACTTCTCTATCTATTTTCGGTTTTATTGTTATCAGCTCACCCGTGTTTTGTATTGCGTCTAGTCTCATCTTTTTTTGTGATGCTTCTGATCCTTCTGTGTATGTTTCTGTTGTTGCTATTTTTGATTTGTTCCTTGCTTGTGTTGCTGTTCCTGCTTGTGCCATTTTAAATCTGTTGAGTGTTGAATCCCATGTTGCTGATGCTTCTATTTTATCCTCATAATTTATACTTCTGTTAAGTGACTCGTCCCATATGATGTGTAATCTATTGTTTTTTAATAATTCTTCATTTACTTGTGTCTCAACGTGTCTGGCTTTTACATACAAATCTGGGCTCGTTGCTACGTGTCTGAACTTCTTCGGGTGGGTTTTGAAGTTGATTTTCTTTTTATATGGATATGGCTGTACTCTATACATTTTGTTCTTTTCTTTTGAACTTTATATTAAATAAATTAAATTATAATTTAATGTTAACGATGAATTATCACTCTAGGGTGTTTTTTCTTCTAATTTTAACAATACTCTGCTTTTTATTCACTACACTTATTCTAAAATACTTAATTTCTTACTGATACTGATTAAATTCAATTTTTAAATTTTATTAACTGATGCTTCCTGGAATCTTCAGTATAACTTTGTCTTTCGACTGTTATTCCGTGTCTACGGTGATCTTTGTTTTTATTTATGATGTTTGTATTAGTTTCCACTCTTATTTTTACTTTATATAGATTTTAATTTTCAAAGAATGGTTTGAGGTTGTCCAAATGGAATTTTCTCCTCTCTTCATTTTTCTCATTTATTAGCAAGTATGTGTCTGTTGCTATTTTATCTTTTATTATAAATGGGCCTTCGTATACATGAAAAAATTTAGCTATTTTATTTTTTTCTGTGTTTGATACATTTAGTGCTTTTATTAAGACTTTATCGTCAATTTTAAATTCATAATGATTTTTTCTCATATTTTGTACATTTGCACGTTTTTTTCTATCTTTGTGCATGTTTTCTCTAGCTAAATATATTTTTCTGTCATAATCTATATCATTCTCTTTTATGTTGAAATACGTGTGCCAGAATCTGTCTGGTTTTTTGTTAAAGTGTAATTCTAATGGTGTGAATTTCGTGGTTTCATGATGTACAGAATTCATGATTTCTTCTATTATTGGTACATATGATGCCCATTTTTTTGTGATTTTCTGTTAAGAAAGTTCTAAAAAACCTTGCTAATTCTCTGTGAATTCTCTCCACAATATTACTTTGCGGGTGACGTATAGATGAAAACAACATCTTTATGTTTTCCTCTTTTAACATTTTTTTCCATTTTTTTCCTGTAAATTGAGTTCCATGGTCTGTTATTATTGCTTCTGGTTTTCCATATTTGGGTATATAATCTGTTAGTAGTTTTTTAATTACTGTTATAGTATTTGGCTTCTTTATGGGGTACATAACTACATACTTGGAGAAAGTATCTATTGTAGTTAATATATGTTCAACACCACTTGTAGATGTAGGTAATGGCCCAAAAAAATCTATTGACAACATTTGATTTTTACTATTTACTAAAATTGGTTCTACCTTTGATTGGTATTTTACAGTTAACCATTTTGTTTTTTGACATGTTTCACATGTTTTAATTATTGAATATGTTTTCTTCCTTAAATTTGGAGCTTGAAAACTTTCTGTTAATATTTTAAGTGTTTTCTTTGGACCTATATGTCCATATATTGTATGTGTATTTATTACCATGTCTTGCATTAATGCTTGAGGTAATATTATTTTATTTCCATTTATAGACTTTTTCATGAGTATATCATTTGTCAATTCATGAGTCTTTTTTATATTATTATTATTTTGTATTTTGTTTAGTATTTTTGTACAATATGCATCATTTCGTTGAAAATCTTTTAATTTTCTTAATTTTTGCTTCAAATCATTTTTAACATTTAATTTCTTTATTATTGCAGCAATTATTATCTCATCTTTTTTGTTTATGATCTCTGGTAAGTTCTGACGACTTAAGAAATCAGCTGCATTATTTTTATTTCCTGGTATATGTTCAGGGTGTATATTGTAGTCTTGGAGAGCCAGACTCCATCTCTTTAGACTTTCATTGCTGAATTTGCATTTATTTAAGGGGATGTAAAACGGACACTACACCTGTACTCATAAATTTGGCCTATCTTTTCATTTCATCGCAAAACTTGAGGAAAAAAAATGCTTTAGCTTGTAGTATTTACCACGAAGATTATTCAGTTAAATTTCCGAATAAATTTATTCATCAATTTTTCCGAATTTTGGGTTTCAATATTATGTATCAAGATTTTTAGATTTTATACAACTAATCTAAAATTTTGAAAAACTAATGAATAAATTTATTTGAAAATTTAACTGAATAATCTTCGTGGTAAATAATACAAGCTAAAGCATTTCTTTTCCTCAAGTTTTGCAATAAAATGAAAAGATAGGCCAAATTCATGAGTACAGGTGTAGTGTCCGTTTTACATTCCCTTAAGAAAGTTATAGCCTGATGGTCTGTTTTTACAATTATATTTTTAGCACCTTTTAAATAGGTGTCTAATTTTTGTAAAGACCATACTGTAGCTAGTAGTTCTTTCTCTGTTGTGAAATAATTAATTTCATTACTTTTTAGCGTTCTGCTAATAAAACATATAATATTTTCATAATTGTTGTCATCTAATTGTGACAGTATTGCTGCAATTGCGTAATCACTCGCATCAGTAGTTAATATAAATGGCTTTGTTGTATCAACGAATTTTAAAATGATATTTTCATCAAATAAGCCTTTTATTTTTTCAAAAGCTTTTTGCTGCCTTTCTGTCCATATATATGAAACATTCTTTCGCAATAACGATATGAATGGTAATATTTCATTTGCATATCCTTTTGCGAATTTTGTGTAGAAGTTTACAAAGCCTAAAAAAGCTTGTAATTGCTTCTGATTTTTTGGTACTGAGAATTCTTTGATAGATCTTATTTTATCAGGATCTGGCGCAATGCCATCAGCTGATATGAAATGACCTAAGAATTCTATTTTATTTTTACAAAAGTTTGACTTTTGAAAATTAAACTTTATATTGTGTTTTGCAGCTTTTTTGAATAATTCTTCTAGATGAGACATATGTTCATCAAATGTTGCTGATCTAATATGTAGATCATCTACAAATGCTAATAGGAAGTCTTGCATATCATTTATTATTTCACCAAGACCCCCTTAGTAATGCTGCACTGCTAGTCTTAATTCCGAAAGCAGCTACGTTGAATTCATAGACTTTATTGTCTATTTTAAATGCAGTATATTTCTTACTGTTTTCAGTTAATTCGACTTGCCAATAACTGCTAGTTAAGTCTAAATTTGACATAAATTTCATTTTCTTGCATCGTAGGAATATTTCTTCTATCGATGGTGGTGCTTCATAATCATCGACGATTTTTTCGTTCAGCTTTCTAGCATCCAAACATAATCTTACAGATCCATCTTTCTTTATTACTGTTACAATGGAATTAATGTATGGGCTATTTGATTTTCTAATAATTCCTAAGTTTAGCATTTTTTCTATCTCATCTAATACCCTTTGACGGTGATGTATCGGTATAGGATATGGCTTTGAGTAAAATGGTGCATCATCTGTTGTTTTAATTTCGTACTTATATGATAATAAACGTCCGGGTGCATTACTAAATACTGATTTATATTTCGAGATCAGATTTATTAACTGAATCTCTTGTTGAGGTGTTATATTTTCACCTTGTTTTATTTTTTCACAAATCTCATCTTCTGTGAGAGTGTGAGTTGAAAAATGATTTTCTATATGAGAGAAATTTATGATTTCTTCTTTATTTTCGATAACACATGTCTTCAAGTCAATCAGGCTCTCGTGTGTTTCGATTATTTGAATGTGAGCGTACTCACTGAGCTTTTGCTCATTATATTTTATATTAACGTATTCATCGTTAACAGATAATAGTATTTCTTCGTGCAACGTGTTTATGATCATATGTACTGACTTCTGTGTGTCATATCCTAAGATACAATCTCTTATCGAATTTGGTATTATTAGATATATTAAATTTATTTTTTGCCCATTAAAATCTGTATTAATTAATATTTGCTGTTTTATTCTTCTTGATTTTGAACTTGTTGCTGTTTTAATATATTTGCCTGTTATTTGTAATCTTGGGCATGCTTTTAAATGATGTAAGTTCTCATAAAAGAATTTTTCTGAAATACAAGTAACTTCACTTCCAGTGTCAACTAGTGCTTGTGTGACCTTTCCTTGTAACTTTATTTTGATTTCCGGACATGTTGTTATCTGTTGATTTATTGTTGTTTCATCTTCTTGTTCTATAGTGCTCATTTTACATTCTGGTGGTATTGGGGTATTGTTTTTCGTTGTACCTGTTACCCCTTCTCTCGTATTATCAGGTACAACTTCTTTTAGTTTTCCTGTTTTTTTCTCATTGTGATATTATCCATGTTCGGTATTTCATCCATTTCTCTACTTGCTTCTTTTATTTTATCTTGGTTTACTGGTTGTTTATGTATTTCTCGTTGTATATTTCTGTTTCTATTAGATCTTTCAATTATTCTAGCACTATTTATTTGTTCATTTCTATTATATGATTTCCTATATTCTTGTTTTTGATTATTGTATGTGTGACTATTTCCATTTCTATTTATATTCTCTCTCCTAGTATTGTATGTGTCTATTTCTTGGTGCTGTTGTTTTTGCTGATTTAAATCTTGATGTTGTTGTTTTTGATGGTTTACATCTTGGTTCTGTTTATTTGATTCTTGATATTGTTGCTTATATGGGTTTTGAAGGCTTTTTTGTTTATATGTGTTTCTATCTTTTTTGTTATCATCTCTATCATAATCTGCGAGTATTTCAAATAGTGTGTTTTTATTTTTTATGTGTGAACACTTCATAGCCTGTTTGATATTTCTATCGAAATGCTTACTTATTTTAATTGTTAATTCCTCTTCTGATTAATTCAATTGCAGTTCCTTTGCGAAGCCCAGTATCTGTGTGGCATATGTTACTCGACTCATTTTGCTATTTTCATAATACTGGCCATATTCTACTTTTCTTTGTGTTGACCTTTGAATTTCCTCGTTCCAGTAACGTTCTAAGAATATATTTTTAAATTGATCAAATGTCTTTACATTGTCTTGGTAGATATACCACCATGCGTTCGCTTCCTTTTGTAACACATTTTGCAATAATTGTAACGTTTCTTTTTCCGTTAAACCTTTTAAGTTTATATATTGTGTTAATTCGTTCAAAAATTTCATAGGACGCTCATCACTCATGCCTTCATATTTGGGCATTGGTATTTTTATTTTTGTATTCGAAATTTCCGTTACCTGCGTACGTGTGTTGTTTCTATTTATTATTGCTTTAATTTCTTCAATTCTTTCCTCTTGTTCTTGTACGGTTTCGTTAATTTTTTGTGTTAAATTGTCCTGTATTTCATCGATCAATCTTCTATTTTCTTGTTTTAGTCTTTCATTTTCTTGTTTTAATTTTTCTTTTTCATTATTAAATTCTTCTTTTTGTTTTTCTACATTATGCCGTAGATACTTATTTTCATTCCTTACTTCTATTAATGCATCTGTTAACACATCTAACTGATCTTTGATTGTATACTCTTTCATAGCTTCTTCATCTAATTCTGTATTTACTAATTTATCCCAATCAGCTGGATTGTTCATTTTATTTTCCATTGTTTCATTTTGTTGAAATAGAGTTTTCAATTCCGTTGAAACTACCTGCATCCATTCTTGTAGTTTTATCGGAATCGTTGTTAAGCTTTCTTGATGTTCTTGAATTTCTTGCATTATTATGTCTGATCTACGTTTTTTCGGCATTTTGTTTAATTATTTTTTACGCAATTTGGTTAAATATTAGTAGACAAAAATTTCAAATGAGAGATTTTAAATACTATAACCAAAAGAAAACTTTAATGTATTTTCATCAATGTATACGTCTATTATTTTTAAGTATTATTAATTATTAACAATATTTGTGCAAAAAGAATTTCAAATTTAACTTTCTCTCTATATTCAATATTTTAATCGTTAAGATTCTAATTCTACGCATTTACCGCTTATGATCTTTTCATACAATTGTTTATTTATATCTTTAAATTGTCTGTGTTGTTTATTTCTGTCTAATGTTTAACACGTCAAATCGGTTATATGAGTAATTTATTTGCTAACTATCTCAACTTGTTCAGCGTTTTCTCAAATTTATTCATTTAATTTCAAATAATTTAAATAAACAATTCTTTTGATTGTATCAACTTTCTATTATATTAAAAGTTTTCATTTGAGAGTCACTGACTAGGTTGAGAGTCACTATTTACTTTTATTTCAATCTTATAATTTTATTTTATTTCGCGTGTTAAATTTTATTCTCCCTATAATAGGCACATATCAACCATTTTGGCGCGTTTGTTTACATTCGCGTCTTTTCGCTTAGGCTTTTATGGCTTTGGTTACTTTCGATATTTGAGAGCAATTTGAAATTTGACGACTTTTTTATCGTTTCAAATTTTATACATATATCATATAGTAATATTTAAATATTACTTTTCCCAAATTTTATTTATTTCAAATTACTTACAACTATCTTTCGCTAATTAAATTTTTCTTTTTCTTTTTATGACAATTTTCTGTATTTTTTATTTTACTAGAAAATCCATGCGCGCAAGCGCGCCATATATCTAATCTAAATGTATATAAATTGTTAATGATTAACCGTTAATATAGTGTTACTATTTTCTGTTCATTAGTAAATAATAATAATTTCATATCTACTAATATCTGCATCAGTAAAGAAATTGATGTTATATACTAATGTATCAGAGCAGTTTACGCGGCATCAATGAATTTATAGACACGGAAAGCTCCGAGAAAAATAAATCCCATTTAAAAGATATATTATCACTATATTCATTTTCTTATTATTATTTTAAAAAATTGAAGAAATAGTAAACTTTTAGATTATTTTTTAGACATTTCTTAAATCTTTCAAAATTTAAATAACGTAAACTATTACAAAGTCAAAAGTTATTTTACGAATATATAGCTTTTTATACACTTAATATAAATCTAACGTATTTGATTTTCAAAATATATCTTAAATGAGAATTAAAATAAGTACCAGAAAAATTTTAATATGTAATATTGGAATCCTAAATTCTTAATAACCAATGAATGAAGTTATTTAAAAATTAATATTTTCAACAATATGAAATCCATAAAATATATAAAAAATAAAATAGTTCAAATCCATTCTTAACGATATGTATATCGTTCCTATTTTTAAAATAGAAATAAAAATAAAAATTCTAATTTATATTTTCTTAACTATAGTAATTATATTATTCTTTCAAACAAAGAATGTTTTATTTTATTTTGCAGAAGAACTGTTTATTCTAAGCGTGATTCAATTTAAATTTTAAAATTAAATAAAAAAACTTTTAAAAATAGTACATTTTAGGCAAGTATTATACTATATTTTTGGAAAAAAAATTTTAAGCTGCCAATCTAGAAATATTTTTATACTAAATTATATTATCGAAATTGTATTACTTATCGGTTTTTTTATAAATTATTTTAAAATATTCCGAAATATTTTAAATCTTTTTTTAAATTTACAAAATTATTTGCCTTATTATAAGCTAAAAAGTTCATAACATCTGTATTTTCAAAAAATATTTATTGCTAAATTTATTGCTTATGGTACAATTTTTAAAAAAAGAATTCAGAAGTAAATGGCATAGAATTGTTACAATGTTCTAATTTTAAATATACAATAACAAGTGAATATAGAGCGGTACTTAGCACTCTCGACATCTTCACACAAAAGAATTTTGTAAACGGAAGTTAGCGATGTTTATATTGACAATTTTATTTAAAACATCCAACTATAACTCAATAATTATAATTTAATTATTTATCAATGATTTTTATTCTTAAATTTTAAATCGATGATTTTATTTAAGCATATTATATTAAATCAAATCTTGTTTTTCGCCAATCATATGATTCTATTCAATCCACCAATCACGTTCTTAGTATAAAATGTTTCACAACATCCGGCCATCGTTTTTTTAAAAGAGGATTCTTGTCTTTTACTTATTATTTCAATTTCTCTCTCTAAATCATTTAAATGTTCGACTAATCTCGGCATGTTATAATTAAATTTTCGCCTAATCTCTAATAATTTCTCTATTATCTTGCTTTCATTACTTTTCATATCACTAACTATTGATTCTAAATCTTCGATTCGAGATTCTAATTTTTCGAATTTTAAGTACATCAGATTTATGCCACTATTTTGTTTCTCTATATGAATTTTAACTGCTTCTAAAATCTTTATTAATTCTTTTTCTCTTAGTACTACAAAGTCTGTATTTTCATTATTTTTGATGTTTTTCTCTAATTTATTTTGTATTTTTTTTTAATAAGTTTTCTTTTTTTTCTTTTGTATTATTGGTTTTTTCTTTTGATTTTACAATGAAATCTACTACTTTTAATTTTTTCTTTTGTTCATTTTCTTTTTGACTTTTTTCTTTTGATTTCAAAATGGAATCTACTACTTTTAATTTAGACATTTGCTTTACTTTATGTTTCTTTGTAACCAAAGCCAACTACTGAATTCTATATTTATAATAATTTTACTTTATATTTATTTCTCACGCTTATACCGTTTTTATAATTGATCACAATTTGTATCTTTTGATTCGCGCTTGTTTACACGAAATCCTCCTAATTTACTCTAGCGTGAGTTACAATAAATATGCGCCAATTATTCGTTATTTTGCTAGTATTATTTAGCTTTTAAGAAAAAAAAATTTTGATTTTATAGGTTACTCAGTCGTGAGTTTGAAATATACGTTGCGGGCACCAGTTGTAACGTCACAACTGTTATTTAGACAATAACAAGTGTGTAACGCACTTTTAAGTCGCACACGAATTTCTTATTCGTATACGAGCAAGGTTTTTTGTTTGATAAGCGAGTAAGCTAAGCTAAACCGTGCACCACAGAGACGCCATGCCCTGTAGCTCGGGTTCGTATGCCTAGCTTCCTCAAAGTATATTATTTTTGATGATTCTTCCTGAAAAAAAAGGAAAAAGGAAAGAGGTAACATAGGTTATTACGCCTCATGCATCATCAGTTACGTGAAAACTTTAATCTAATTTGCGCGCTTTTAAATCTTTACTTGCAACAGCGAGACACTATAAGCTAAGCTTTACTAGAGTCACGCTTATGCAAGAATTTAACTTAGGCTTATGCCTTTTCACAATAATAAAGTTCACTAAACTGTGGTAAAAACGAATAAAATATACACCACTAATTGTTAATAAGTAATTTGCACTTATCACGAATTTATTTTTATTAAAACTTTATTTGTTCACTCGCAGTTAGGAAGTCGCACTTTCGGCAAACTTCTTCACCACCATTCGTGAACAAATAAGATAAAGAGAAAACAATGACTCGGAAATTTAGTTTGATTAGACTTTATTAGTCGATAGACGATACACGAGTGCTGGCTCACTCAAGTCTTCCTTGCCAGATCGCCGGGACTTCCTCCCACCGCTCGTAGTCCCACTCCTTATCGACGCTGTAAGGAGAAAGGGATTTTATACATTATGATATATGCGCGTCGTTCTTAATCATCGCTTGACTGTCAAAATTAGGGGCGTAGCTGCGCGCTTGTATAAACGCGTTCGCTACCTTTCTATATCCCCTCTCAATCACGCTGATCAACGCGATGCTGTTCTCTCCGCGAGAATCATGTATAAGAGGTCTCAATGTTAAATAATTCATGTTCATTTAAATTCATTTTGTTACATAGATTGAATAAATAAATAATGATACTAATAAATTATTAAATAAAATTTATTAAAATACAAATTTTATCTTTACAACCAAATTTTACTTCTTTACAACAATGTTCCACTATAGGGTCAATACAAGTGGAACACGGGTGCATGGTGCGCAATCGTCGTTCCACTTACAGTACATATGAGTGGTAATGATCTTATGTTATTTTATTTTTTACAGGTTATTAATATTAATTTGGAAGTACTAATTTTAATGCAAAAAACACCTATCTTTTACGTGGTGTGAAAATTTATTACGTAAATGCTTTTATAAATTGATATTTCATTACAGTTTCTAATCACTACCAAATCCGTTCCACTATTGATACTTTTACCTTGCTTATTCCCAAAATTAAAAAAAAATTTATTGAGAATATTTTCATTCATAAAATTTAAAATGTATATTTTGCAATAAAAACTTCATCTTTAATATACAATAACTACGTAAAATTATAGAAAAGAATATATTAGAAGCGTCATAATAATGTTAGTTTAATCCATGGAACTACAACATTAAAATATAGTGAACTTGATAAAAGGTGATACAGTTTTTTGTTTTTTTTATAATTTAGAGCATTCAAATGTATATTAGTTAATATATGAATCCATCAAAGAACTATATTACAAGAAAATATATATAATTATATCAGTTTAGTAATAATGATCATTCTTTATTCATTTTTAATTTTCTAAACGTTGAACACATTGAAGAAATTTTTAAAAAATGTATTGTGAATGTAATTAGCATAAATAAATATAAATGCCAAACATATGCTTTACATTATGAAAACTCCATGAAAAGTAAATCTTCATAAAATTAAACTTGGAAACGAAATTTTACTCGTTTCAATGCAAAAACAATGATTTATAATGACTTTCACGACTTAATTTAAATAAAAGTTAAATGGAAAGTTTTCAAGCAATTCACGGAATAATAAACAATCTATTATATCTTATAATCGTTGTTTCTTCTTTGCTATCAAATGATCAAAGTTTCGGATCAATATGAAATTTAGATTTAAATTTCTAAATTTAGTGAATAAAAATATTTTTTTTATGCGAAACTAAACTTTTCTATGATTAGTCTCTTCATGTATGTTTATTATTCACTTTGTAAAATAAAACTGAATTTTGATTTTAGGATCAGTAGCTCGATTAATGCCCGAAGAGCTACAATTAACATCAAGTAAAGAGACAAATCCGAATTGACAACAAAGTTCCAGTTCAGGGTATAGTCCATATGGAAGATATTTTGCAAAACAAAATATACGAGGATCTATTAATATCATGACTCCAGAAGTTGTCGCAAGTTTCAATAAAGCCAAAGTATCTGACAGAGATGTACTATTCATAACTGGTACCATAGCTCATGCCTCAAACTTTGACGTCAATTCTTTGATACTAAATCGAAGTTCTATCAGAGAGTCACGGGCTAAAATACGTAAAATGGAATATGAAAGAATGAAACAATTGTTTCAGGGTACATCCGTTTCTTTCATAGTTGTACATTGGGATGGGAAACTTATTCCCGATAATATCACTTGCAAAAAATTAGATAGACTCCCTATTTTAGTATCAAGTGAGAATTTCACAAAAATTATTAATGTTCCGGCTTTGGAAAATCAAAAAGGCACAACGATAGCATCGGCAGTTCATCAAGCTTTGAAGAAATGGGGTTTAATCGATATGACGATTGGTGAATGCTGTGATACAACCAATGCAAATTTGGGACAAAAGGGTGGTGCAGCTACTCTTTTAGAAGAGATAATAGATAAAGATTTGATTTATCTGGCGTGTCAGCATCACGTGTTAGAAGTTATGTTAGCTGCAGCATTTGCGGATAAAATTCCAGGTACTAATGGACCAAATGTGCCCATATTTAAAAGGTTCCAAGATGAGTGGCCTAATCTCAACTAAAATAATTACAAAAATAGATTAGAGGGTTTGGAACCAAAGCTGAAGAAAGAAATCTCCCGTATGATTGATTTAATAAACTCTTTTCTAAACGAAGTGCAGCCTAGAGATGATTATAGAGAATTGCTGCAGTTGAGTCTTCTTTTTCTAGAGGTTGGAGATTTCAAATTAAAAAAGCCAGGTGCTTGTCACCACGCTCGTTGGATGGCTAAAGCAATATATTCGCCAAAAATATTTTTATGTAGAAATGCGTTTGGATTGAAAGAAAAAGTAGTGGCGAACTTTCATTCTTTATGTAAATTTATTGTCTTTGATTATTTGGAACCGTGGTATACATCTTCTTTACCCATTGCTGCACCAAATAATGATTTAAGGTTAATCAAATCATTAGTAGATTATAAAGATATAGACCAAAACATATCTGACACTACACTGAATAAATTTAGGAATCATCTATGGTATCTGTCACCTGAACTTTGTATGCTTTAACTTTTTGATACAGATGTTGCAGATAGTGTGAAACGCAAAATGATCAAAACGTTAAATAACGAAGAAATGGATCCTGAAGAGAAAACGCCTAAAAGATTTGATGCATCTGATATCGGCATCAGGATGCTACGGGAAAAAAGCCTTGATTATTTCACAAATAGCCGAAGTTTGTACTTCTTCAAAAGGTTTCAACTTAATGAAGAATTTATGAATCATGATTGTAGTACGTGGGAAAATCAACAATCGTACTTAGAGTTTTGAGAAAAACTGAAGAAACTGATAGTTGTAAATGATTGCGAAGAAAGAGCTGTTCATTTGACTCAGAGGATGTAAATCAAGCAGCAAAAAATGAAGATAAAAAACAATACATGCTCCAGTTCTTAGATGAACACAAAAAAAATTTATTAGTCAGTGCTGATAAAAAAAAATTCTTAAAAATTAAAAATTGATTAATAGATAATTAAATTTAATTGATATATAAAATGTAATTTTATAAAGTTTAAAGATGGGATACATTTTTGTTATATTTTATAATAAAAATCTGTTTTAAAGAGAATAATTGAAAATTTATTGACTATAAACCAAGACTCACTCACTATTCAAAAAATAATTTTCAAAATTCATTGAAATTCAATTGATCAAAAATTTGCTTAATAAATAACATCTCCAATTTTCAAAACTTAAAAGTTTGTTTTCTTCTTTGCTCGTCTTTCAGACATATAGAAGTATCGGAATCACTAAAAATTATTATAAATAAAATCAAAATCTACAATTTAGTTACTCCATAAATGTATAGAATAGTATGGTTGCTTGAGTATGTCTAGAATTTAAAAAAACTTATAAATATCTGAATTTGCTATTCGTAGATTTCATAGTTTGATTTTCTTACCAACTTCAAATGGTCATAACTCTGGTTCTGAATCAGCTAGAAACTTTTTAAGAAAAGCAAATTGTAGGTTTTTAGATCCACTTTTGATTTATTGTTGAGACATTACTCAGTTATTTTAAGAAATTGCAGAAAAAATTGAAAAAGCGAAAATAAGCCTGATTTTTCTATGATTTCTGTAAATTAAAACTTTAATATTGAATCGAATTTATATTCTCAAGCTCCAAATTTGCTATAAAATATTTCAATTTCCTACACATAAAAAGTTTAAGTCATCATAAGAAGAAAAAAAATTTTCTTAATCATCTCACAATGCCTATATGTAAAAATAAGGTGAAAATAGTAAAAAAAAATATTTTTCGGAAATCGGCACTGCTTGAACTCTTTTAAAATAGGATTTTTATGTTTGGTTTTTAGTTTTGGATAATAAACTTTTGAATGAAGGCTTGGGAACTGATTTTCGAACAACTTAGTAAATAACTGCCACCCTAATATATATATAAACGTATGTACGCGGCATTATGCTGACTCATACAGTATAGCCTTTGTTTAGTATTCGGCACACGTCGCGGGTGTGTGGCAGTCTCCTATGTTATCCCTTGCTTTGTTACTTACGCAAATGTTGTTGAAAAATTGATTGGTGAGCACATTCGTTCTAGCAATTTGACTGGTAAGCGCGTTTTTGTTTTATAGAATTTTTTCGTAACTCAACTCAAGAAAAAAACTACTGTGTGGAATTGTCACCACAAGTATCAATAAATAAATAAAAAACGAGTGGCATTATGCGGATGTCAGCATAAGTACGCCAATGTCTGCATAAGTCCTCATTGATGCGAGATTTTGTCTGCATAATACTCAATTCATACATTTATATATAAATATATATATATATATGGGTAAAAACGCTGGAATTCAATAAATATCGCGCGCACTCAAATTTCTGATTTTGCTGAAACTTAAGTATATGAAAGTATATTGAAAAGAATAACTCATGCAAAATTGGAGCTCAAATGGACGCCAGGGGCCTGAGTTACATAACCTCAAACTTTAAAAATCAGCTATTTTTCAAAGCATTGCCAAAATTCGAATCCTCTGCCGAATTTGATCCAACACAGCTCATTTTTTTTTGTTTTGATCTATACTTTAACTTAACTACAAAGCACTTTCAGTTTTATGAGAAAGATGCTGTGCTACGGTGTAAAATAGAAATATAACTTTTTATTGATTTTATGATTTTTTCAAATATCTGCTAAAATTTGAGTTTTCAATATTTTCTAACGTACTACCTTTTAAATTTAAGGTCTCTCTGTGGTCTTTAAATCACAAGGTGAAACGATTTGAAATATTGGAAAACTGCTGAGTTATGTTATTTCAAAGTTACCCTCATTTTCAAAAGTGATCAACTTTAAAGTTGAATTAAAAAAATCCTTAGTTTTTTTTTTATGAAACTTTCCAAGAAGTTAGTGTTAATATAGAAGAAAGTCCCCAAGAAGTTTGGTAGTGTTTTTTTATTTCATTTTGAAGCTATTTAAATATCATCGAAATCGAATTTTTTAAAAATTCACAATACGCATCATAGTCAATGCATTAAGAGGCGGTCGAAACCAAATCGGTGACTTAGTTCAATGCTTGTAATAAATGCTTATAATAATTTATTCATTTATTAATATGGTAAAAATATAGTCATTTCCTCTAGTCGTGTATATAAAGAATAATTTAAAATAGTTAAAGCCACAAAAATATACAAAATATTGTTACAAAGCGAAAAATGCCACCTAACAATCGACACGACAGTTTTTTGCATGCGGTATATGTCAAGTCAGTTTGATATTTGTAATAAATGCTTATAATAATTTATTTACTTATTCATATGGTAAAAATATAGTCATTTTCTCTAGTCATGTATATAAAGAATAATTTGAAATAGTTTAAGCCATAAAAATATACAAAATATTATCGTAAAGCGAAAAATGCTGACTTGATATATACCGCAAGTCACCGATTTGGTTCCGACCGCCTCTTAACGCGGAAAATTTTACATAGATCGTATTGTGAGCACCCGAGTGTTATATTAAAAAAGTTGATCTTTAATTAAAAATATCTAAAAATGCCATTGAGTACAAATGGAAGGCAACATTGAAGGTGATATAAATTCACCTATACAGATGATATACAAAGCTCTTTAAAAAAGTATTTAACTCTCAATGCAAGCTTTCCTTTCATGTGAAATATGTATTTCTGACTGGATAACAATCGAATGAATAAATTTTCGTCTCCCAAATGATCTGTTATATCATTCAATTCAATAAATTTATTTAGAATATAAATTCTTTGTAACCACACTACTTTTTTCGTACTGAGTAGTTAGTATACTTTATCTCCAAATTTTTTAAAACAAAAAAGTTTTTATTAACCCTCCGTAGGTAACCTGGATCATTAATGGCACGAACCAAATTTTCAAGTCCAATATCTCTGGAAATAAAAATTGTTATGAACAATTTAGTTTACTATAAATCATTAAATAAACTGCCAAACTGTAAGGTCAATGCAAAAATGAGTATTGAATGTTTTATCATTGTATTATAATACCCTTACTCTATTCTGTGGAACTCCCATAACACATAGGCTGGAAGTTATAGTCGTTACTCAGTTTACATGTATTAATTTTACATTTTCTTCTCGTTTTTTTTTTATAAAAGTAAAGTAAAATAGGATGATGTTTGATACATGAAAACTGAGAACTGAGGTCTGAATTCATAGTTGTATCTTGAGGGTGAAATCAGATGGTACGGAAAATAGGCGACGGAACGTCACAGAACGTCGATTCCGTATTTTTCGCTGCCAATCATGGTAAAAGTCCATACAATGGAATTGGTGCCACGGCGAAGAGGGCGGTGAGAAGGGCATCATTACAAAGATCTGCAGAACCGCAAATTTTGACTTCGCAAAAAATGTTTGAATATTTCGATGAAAATTTTGAAACAACAAGGTATGAAATGAACAACCAACGATAAATATTAAATAAATCATACAATAAAATATAAATCTTCTTACATGGAAGTTCGTCTAGAAGTTTTATTCTTACTTAGAAAATCGTCAAATATCATTATATCTGATTTTTTTCATATGAACTAGGAGAGTGTCACATCTCCGAATCACGAAATTGGCTTAAACTTCAGGATAAGTTTTCAGATGACAAAATATGAAAAAAGCTAAAGTAATAGACACAAACGCTCAATTTTTCTCTAATTACAGGCAATCACTAAAAAAGTTACTAGATTTTGCAACACTTATAACTCTCAAGCATTAATAGCTAGAAGCTTCAAACTTTTTTATGAAAGCTGAGCTTGAATTCTTTCGATGCCCTAGTTGTAGCATATCAAAATATTATTATTTTGGCTTTTATTATTTATTACTTCTTTAAAAACGAAAATCAGATCCAACCTTTTTTACACTATAAAATTGGGAAATATTAATATTTTGATATGCCATAACTATTATTTCGAAAGAATTTGAGCTCAGCTTTCATTTAAAAAAAATTTATAAGTTTCTGGCTATTAATGTTTAAGAGCTATGTGTTTGAAAATCTAGTAACTTTTTCAGTTATATCCTTCGACTGCCAGTAACTAGGGTTATATTAAGCGTTTGTGGCTATTAATTAAGCTTTTTTCATATTTTGTCATTTGAAAACTTATCCCAAACTTTGAGCCAAATCCGTGATCCGGAGATGACACTCTCCTAGTAAGTAAAATAATGTTTTTAGTTTTCAGATTTTTGTTTGTCAATAATATAGGATGTGAAAATCGTCAAAAGATTTAACTGTAAGATTCAATTGTGCCAAAACAGTTCCACTAACTAGGAAATACCATTACTTCAGACCCATTGATGATTATAAGGCAGTATTTAAAATTTTCTCTTCCAATGAAGCTAGCACAATTATTGATTTTGCTAAATAAATAACAACATCGTAAGTTAAATTTATATTTAATATAGTTTAAATTTTATTAGGAATAAATATTATTGTCAAAACCTTATCGATTTTGTCTGTTAATAAACTATCCTATACCCATATTCGCTTTACAATTTTCAACACATATATTATTTAGTTTTCTATTGATTTTTTCGACACACCATACCTGTATTTGAATATCATTTATTAGCAGAACATAAATTATTCTTTTTTAATAAAAAAAATTGTATTACATTACATGTATAACAATATGCATTTACAATGCGTATTCCGTTGCCATGTAGTCTTAAATTTTGCTAAATTTCAATATACTTTCAATAATATGATAAGGAATTATACATATAATAATGAATTTCAATTTTCTTTTTCAAAAAGCTTTGTACATCATCTGTATAGGTGAATTTATATCACCTTTAATGTTGCCTTCCATTTGTACTCAATGGGATTTTACTTCTGTCTCTCATATTGCTACCTGAGACAATTGATAATATTTAAATTACTGTAACTTCGAATCTAAATGTTGTAGAAAGCTTTCCGACCGCGCAAATTGATGAATTAGAGATCAAATTTTTTAATATATAACACTCGGGTGCTCACAATACGACCTATTTGAAGTTTTCCGCGTTAATGCATTGACTATGATGCGTATTGTGAATTTTTAGAAAATTTGATTTTTATGATATTTAAATAGTTGTAGCTTCAAAACGAAATAAAAAAACACCACCAAACTTCTTGGGAACTTTTTTTTATATTAACACTAACTTCTTGGAAAGTTTCATAAAAAAAAAATAAGGATTTTTTTAATTCAACTTCAAAGTTGATCACTTTTGAAAATGAGGGTAACTTTGAAATAACATAACTCAGCAGTTTTCCAATATTTTAAATCGTTTCACCTTGCAATTTAAAGATTACAGAAAGACCTTTAATTTAAAAGGTAGTACGTTAGAAAATATTAAAAACTCAAATTTTAGCAGATATTTGAAAAAATGATAAAATTAATAAAAAGTTATATTTCTATTTTACGCTGTAGCACAGCATCGTTCTCATAAAACTAAAAGTGCTTTGTAGTTAGGTTAAAGTATAGATCAAAACAAAAAAAATGAGCTGTGTTAAATCAAATTCGGCAGAGGATTCGAATTTTGGCAATGCTTTGAAAAATAGTTGTTTTTCAAAGTTTGAGGTTATGTAACTCAGGCCCCTGGCGTCCATTTGAGCTCTAATTTTGCATGAATTATTCTTTTTCAATATACTTTCATATACTTAAGTTTCAGCAAAATCAGAAATTTGAGTGCACGCGATATTTATTGAATTCCAGCGTTTTTACCCTATATATATATATATATATATATATATATATATATATATATATATATATATATATATATATATATATATATATATATATATATATATATATATATATATATATATATATATATATATAACAAAAAACATCGTATGAGATTTTTCAAAATTATTAATGAATCAGTCTTATATTTAATATATATTTAAGGTAAAAATAATATTTTTCAATCAATATTATTAAAAATAGAAATTATGACTACATTTGAATTTTTTTCCAGGCATAAAATCCATCCTGATACCTACAACAGTTTTTAAATGTAAATACTGTAAATATCTGTGAATAACTATAAATAATTGTAAATAATGCAATCATGATAAATAACTAATAAAAAATAATATTTGTGTTCTATTTACAACAAACCTTTCTGAATAATTAAATACATATTTATATAATATTTTACTTTTTAAAGGCAATTTAACAAAAGTACTATTAGATATTAGTGCGTTAAATTATAAATATTCGTGCAGTCGATATGCACGAGGGTTGGCCAAACTGGTCTGAGTGTCATAGCAATCGCTCAAGTATTTGTAATTTAACGCACTAACATCAAAAAATATTTTTCGACACAGCGCGCGTAAAATTGCACATCAACAATTTCGCTGCGTTGCGATATATGCAATTTTACGTACGCTGTGTCGAAAAATATTTATTTTATTACTATTCTGAATACAAAATTATATATATATATATATGAGACATTTCACGCCAACTGAGAAAGCAAAAAAATAAAAATCGCTGAAACTTTGAGAATATATTCTTTTTGTTACGCAAAATATATAAAAAAATTTTTAAGGATCTAGATTAAAAGGATCACGAACTATAGATCCTTGAAATTTTAATATTTTCCAAAATTTTTGGAAAAGTCTCAAATTTATGATTTTTTTCCTAAAAATCCTGATGTTTTAGAAAGAAATTTATAAGAATACTTCTTGTTGTAAATGAATAGGACAGTTAGAATGATTTTTTACAGACCTAAATTTTAATGTTTTCTATTGGTTCTTACATGTATTACATGGTAATTGAAATTACTCATTGTTTGCCACTTTAGAAACTGCTTTTTGAGAGCTTATTTTCTTCTATTTTTTATTAACTTCAGAATAAATTTTTGATTGTGTAAGAAAGAGCCACTAATAAGAACTGATGACAGTTTGAAATATATATTTTCATGTATAATTTATTTTCAATATGAAAAATAAATCATACATGAAAATATATAATTATATTCAATATGAAAAATAAATCATACATAAAAATATATATTTATATTCAATATGGAAAATAAATCATACATGAAAATATATATTTCAAACTGTCATAACTCCTTATTGGTGGCTCTTTCTTAGACAATCAAAAATTTATTCTGAAGTTATTAATAATAGAAGAAAATAAGCCCTCGAAAAACAATTTCTGAAGTGGCAAACAATGAGTAATTTCAATTACCATGTAATACATGTAAGAACCAATGAAAAATTGCAAAATTTAGGTCTGTAAAAACTCATGCTGACTCTCCTCTTCATTTACAACAAAAAGTAATCCTATGAATTTCTCTCTAAAACATCAGGATTTTCAGGAAAAAAATCATAAAGTTGGGACTTTTCCTAAAATTTTGAAAAATTTTCAAATTTCAAGGATCTATAGCTCTTGATCCTCTCAATCTAGGTCATTGAAAATTTTTTTACATATTTTGGGAAACAAGAAGAATATATTCTCAGAGTTTCAACGATTTTTTTTTGCTCTCTCAGTTGGCGTGAAATGTCCCTATATATATATATATATATATATATATATATATATATATATATATATATATGTGTGTGTGTGTATGTGTGTGTGTATTTAATTATTTAGAAAAGTTTGTTGTAAATAGAACATGAATATTATTATTTTCAGTTATTTCCAATAGTTGCATTATTTATAATTATTATTAGTTATTCACAGATATTTACAGTATTTACATTTAAAAACTGTTGAAGGGATCAGGACTGAGTTTAAGCTTGAAAAAAAAATTCAAATGTAATCATATTTTTTTTCCCTAATGATATTAATTAATCAAACTCTTTTTCAATTAAATATATATGGGGCATTCTCTGTCAACGCGACACCCCCTCTGCCCAGAACAATTTCGATCCAAATTAGGTCTACCTGGGCTCAAATGGAAGCTCTTGACTTCTACTTTCAAACGCCGTCTGGCGATTCTGAAAATTCAAAATGGCGGATCCAATATGGCGGCTGAAAGTCTTGGAATGATGGAAAAACAAGTTTTTCTTCACTCAAATAGCGAATCTGATAGGAAAATTGTTATTTCTTGCCACTAATATGAAGTTAGCGACATATTTTCTTACTACTACCGTTCAAAGCGAGAAGTTAAAATTATATTTCAAGGTCATTTTGAAGGTCAAAAGTTATTTTCTGGATTTTCGAACTAGTATTCCACAAAACTAGTAGAAAACTTGATTAAGATCATAATTAGACTTGAGCTTGGATCATTTTTCAAGGTCATGATTTCTGACTCTGCATAATTAATGTTTTGTTGAACGTAATTTCCTATCAGACATTTGTTCCTTTGTGCATATCGTGGGACCAACGATCTAAAAATTTCATGTATAAAATCCTTAGAGAAGATAAAGTTCCACAATAGAACTATCAAATAGTTTTAGCATAACCCATTCTGAACCACGTGGAGGTACTACTTCTCTCAGAACATAAAAAAAAATTAAAAAAAAAGAGGATAAAAAATAGAAAAACTTGAATATTATAGAAAAAATTCAGTATATTTTCCCATTGAAAATTAAAGTAGAACAGATACAGACTTAGCAGTATTCGAGTACCTTTTCATGATAACTTTTCCGTCACTTGATAATTGAAAAGAATGATGTTTAAGAATCTGTGGAAAAAGCTGTGGAATAACAGACTCACACGATATAACTCAAATTCACTCTATCACTGAAAAAAGTTTAGAGGAGAAGAGGAACGAAAAATAAGACTTCAAACGTACTAAATTTTTAGAGCAGTAGTAGTACTAAATTTTGATCCGTAGCAGCCGTAAATCGATGGGAACTATATGTACGAAACGTTTAGGAAAGATAATGCACGAAATATAGAACCACAGATACACCAAACAGTTAGAGTAGCAGCCGCACTAAACTTTTAGAGAAGCATCGGTACTTAAGGAGTTTCGAAAGAGGAATAAAAAATGTTAGAGAGATTCCAGAAATGTTCCATTGTAAAGTTTAATTACAGGGTTATCAAAAAGTATGGGACCCCCGTATTTTCCCAGAAACGATATTTTTTCAAAAAACTAAGGTCATACCGTAAGTAATTTTCAACGAGGAATTGTCTGATGACCTCGAATCTGACCTTGTCGTTGACCTTCAAGGTCAATTCAAAAATTGCAAAATTCAAATTTTGCAATTTTAGATCGCATTGTATACGCGTATAGTCACACGGTCTTACACCAACTATAGCATTCACGGCGTCACGTCAGTTTTTTTCTCTCAGTGCGTATACTACACGATTTTTGTGCAGGAGGAGCACCAAATCAAAAAAGCAGTAGCAGCACAAATGTGTTGTACCATTGCCACCCTTTTTAGTGCTTCTTCTGCCCTAAACTTTTGTACAGGTGAAGAACGATGAAATAGATTAAATGCGGAACAATTTTAGTGCAACATTTGCTCTAAAATGGGAGAGTAAAGGACTTAATATTTAGTTATGAAACAATTCTTGCATATGGTGCTGATACTCTAGGCTAACCTGTTTCTTCTTCACCAAACTTTTTTCAGTGATTCTGAAATGTTTCAAAGTGTGGATATAACCACAGTTTTTCTGTTACTGTTTCGAATTAGAACCGATTGATAGCATGAATGAAAGGAGTTTAACTGCGAAAGAATCGGTTTATTAAAATTAAAACTCACCATGAAAATGACCTTGAAAAATGATCCAAGGTCAAGTCTAATTATGATCTTAATCAAGTTTTCTACTAGTTTTGTGGAATACTAGTTCGAAAATCCAGAAAATAACTTTTGACCTTCAAAATGACCTTGAAATATAATTTAAACTTCTGGCTTTGAACAGTAGTAGTAAGAAAATATGTCGCTAACTTCATATTAGTGGCAAGAAATAACAATTTTCCTATCAGATTCGCTATTAGAGTGAAGAAAAACTTGTTTTTCCATCATTCCAAGACTTTCAGCCGCCATATTGGATCCGCCATTTTGAATTTTCAGAATCGCCAGACGGCGTTCGAAAGTAGAAGTCAAGAGCTTTCATTTGAGCCCAGGTAGACCTAATTTGGATCAAAATTGTTCTGGGCAGAGGGGGTGTCGCGTTGACAGAGAATGCCACATATATATATAATATAAGACTTCGATCCATTAATAATTTTAAAAAAAACCTCATCCGATATTTTAAATTCATTTGAGTTGTCGAAAACATAAGTTTTGAAAGTTTTGGTACTTGCCGTAGACTTTTTCAGATGATTCTCAACTAATTAACTTCAAAATTTCCAGAGAACTTGAGTATATATATCTTCACAAAATAACATTTCTGGAATTTTGATAAGATAAGTTCAAGTAAATGTTAAATTAAATTACTTATATAAAATTCATAAAAATATGTATCTTTATCAACTTTTTAAACTTAACTTTGAAATTCTCTTTTCTTTAAAAAACTAAAATGAACTGTGATTTTTTGAAGATACATTAACTGAAAATTTTTGAAAATTTTGAGGTCAATTAGTTGAAAATTGGCTGAAGAAGTTTGTGGTAAGTACCAAAATTCAGAAAATCAAGTTTTCGACTACTTAAACTAATTTAAAATATCGGTTAAGAGGAGGTCACGTATCTCTGTCCTTTTCTAATCAAAGAAATTATTTTTTTACAAAAACTAATAACTTAAGCAAAAAATAGAGAGAAAGCCGCATCTTGTAAGAAAAAAGCAATATTTTCTTTAATAAGAAAAAATTAATTTTATTGCTTCATTCTCAAGAAAACCTTGAAAAACCAAACTGTCCAACCTAACCTCTATGATTCAAGTTTTTCAAAGTTTTCTTGAGAATGAAGCAATATAATTAATTCTTTCATATTCAAGAAAATATTGCTTTTTTTGATACGAGATGCGGCTTTCTCTTCATTTTTTGATAAAGTTATTAGTTTCTGTAAAAAACTCAATTCTTTGATTAGAAAAGGACAGAGATACGTGACCTCCTCTTAAGATTTTAAAAAATTATCCATGAATCAAAGTTTTATATTCAATATATATATATATATATATATATATATATAATTTTGATCCTCTTTTTTTTCCCTTATTTTTTACGTTATTTTACGTTATTTGTTCCTCTTCCTTTTCTTTCCATTTTCCCTTCCTCCCCTCTTCTTTTTCTCTTCTTTTGAGTTTCCTCATGCCTTCATTTTCTCTTCCTTTTCTCTTCCTCAAAAAATCCATCACTTTTTTCCGTTATTTTTACGTTATTATAGGTCATTTTTGCTCCTCCTCAGGTAAATCCTCAAATTTTACCTTTTTTTTGTGTTATTTTACGTTATTTTACGTTTTTGTTCCTCTTCCTTAGCTGCTCCTTAGCTCATTCCCTTTGATCCTCAATTTCATTCAAATCCTATCATTTAAAAAGCTTCTTGCTAATTTTTATTGTTTGCACCTACTGCTTTTACTTTAAATATATAGAACAAACATATTAAGTTAATAATTTTTATGATAAATTTTATAAAATGTACAATTATTGCTTAAAAGAGACTTAAAAGAGGCCTAAATGACATCAAACATGGTAAAATGGAAATTCCGCAAGCCCCCTGTGCACATGCGCGCCAACCTCCACTACTAATTATTTTGTTGAAGATTTTAATGAAAATAAAGAAAATAATGCTTTATTTGAACTTAATGATATTTTTATTAATGAATATATATCTTGTAAAGATTTTGGTTTACCTGAACCAAAAATAAATTCAATTACTTTGAACAATAATCATCATGATGAAATAGAAAGCAAAAAAAAATTTTTAAATTAATATATAATAAATTAAACGATGAACAAAAATTAATTTTTGAAATTTTAACTGAAAAAGATAATAAAAAAATATATTTTATCGATGGTCCTGGAGGAACAGGAAAAACTTTTTTATATAAAACTTTAATATTTTATTTTATATCAATTAATAAAAAAATTTTGTCTATGGCTTGGACTGGTATTGCATCTACTTTATTACCTAAAGGAATGACAAGTCATAAGACTTTTAGATCATCTTTAAATTTAAATACAATTAAAAATGCATTTTTAGAATTACAATCAGATAAAAAAAAATTAAGAGAAGCTGATACAATAATATGGGATGAAGCATCAATGATTCCAAAAAAGCATTAGAAATAGTTAATAATACATTAAAAGATGTTTGTAATAGTAATTTTCTTGTTGGTGGAAAATTAATTATTTTAGGTGGTGATTTTCGACAAATTTTACCAGTTGTTAAACATGGAAATAAAAATTTAATTATAGAAAAAACAATAAAAAGTTCATATTTATGGCAATTTTTTAGTATATTAAAATTAACAAAATAATATTCGATCTAAAAATAAAAAATTTGCTTCATTTCTATTACAAATTGGTGATGGCAAAATAAACCCTTTCATAATTCCAAACAAATTACAAACTAACGATATTTGTTCTAAAATTTATTTAAATATTAATAAAAATTGTTGCAAAGAAAAAATTATATTAGCTCCTCATAATGAAGATATTGATAATTTAAATAAAAAAGTATTAAATTTATTAAATGGAAAAACTGAAACATATTATAGTATTGATTACGCTACGCATAAAGGTGTTGATCAAACTGATGATAACATTTATTTGAATTACCAAATAGAATTTTTAAATAAAATTAAAGAAGGTTTACCACCTCATAAATTAATTTAAAAGTTAATGCTATAGTAATGTTGTTAAGAAATTCAAGTATATCGGAAGGATTATGTAATGGTACACGATTGAAAATTATAAATTTATATAAACATAATATTGAAGTTAAAATAATAACAGGCGATAAAATTATAAATAAAGTTTTTATTCCAAAAATTACTTTAAATACAGGAAATAATTCTTCATTACCATTTATTCTTTACAGAAAACAATTTCCAATTATATTAGCATTTGCAATAACTATAAATAAATCACAAGGTCAAAGTTTCGATAATGTAGGCTTATTTGTAAGAAGACCATTGTTTTTACATGGTCAATTGTACGTTGCTTTGTCAAGATGTAAAACTTTTAATAATATCTATATTCAAAATAATTTAGATGATACATCAAAAATAGATAACATTGTTTGGTCGGAAATTTTCAATAAATAATTTATTTAAATTCTTACCATTTTTATTAATTCATTTCATTTAATTTTAACGATTAATTGATTTTCAATTTTCATTTTGTTGTGTAAATTTGATTCACTTAAAGGGCATTTTATTTTTATTTCACTAAAATTAAAGATTTTTTTCTTTTGTAAAACTTGTTTTAAATTAAATTGAAAGCTAAAACAGTTTCTGCATAGCTGTCAGAAAGTCATTAGTCGAGAATATCGGAGTGGTAGCTGTTTCGTGAGCCACGCTACTCATGATGCGATTTTTGTCGACAAAAGCTAACAAATTTTTCACTGTGAATATTAGTGCGTGCGTAGAGCAAGCGATCAGCAAAAGCCACTTCAGTGTCGGGTAGGCAGCTAAGTAAAGAGTTAGTAGACTCTTTTTCTTTCTCTCTCTTTCACATTAGAAAATTGCAATCAATGAAAATGTCAAATAAAACAAAGGTGGACCCCTAAAAAGTCATTGATGTAAATTATTAAATGTGTTATGCTTATTATATTTTATTTTTTTTAAATATAATAGAAACAGAATAAAATTAAACTTAAATAAAATTATAAATCCCCATATATAAAATATAATTAAAATGTTTCCCAAGTTTTTTATAAAATTATTATTTAATGAAAATTAATGTTTAAACTTAATATTAATAGGAAAGATGGATGTATTTCAATGCCTGTTTTGCAAAAATTCTTATTCTACATCTGAATTTTTAAAAATACATATAAATAGAATTCATATTAAAACTATAAGTTGTAGAACATGTGGCTTATTTATTGAAATTAAAAATATTAGAAGACATGAAAGAACTCACGTACAAAAAAAGGAATTATGTATTTATTGTAAGAAAAATTTTAGTACGATATCTAATAGGAAACAAAAATTTACATGCTAGAAAATAATTTATTTTTATACAAAATATATGTATGAATTATGTATATATAATTAATATTACATATAAAAATTCCAAGAAGTATTTTCCAGAAATATTATTTTTTATTTATAAAAGTGAGTGAAAAATTATATAAAATTTTATAAACAATTATATTAAATAATTTTACAATATTTACAAAAATTAGAACAAAAAGATGAAAAAAATTCTAAGTATGTTGACAAAAAAAAAAGGATAATACATAAAAATTTTTTTAATTTCTGTTTTCAAAATTTTTAGTTATAATAAAAATAGGTAAAATTTTTTTAATATTCTAAATTTATGAATTCAAAAAATTTTTAAATTTCTAAATACTGTTTAATAGTAAGTATGAGTAATATTTTTTTGTATATTTAAATATATTAAATTTAATATACATATTATTTTTAATATTTTATATTTCAGCGAACATATTTAAAAGATGTTATTTTTTATTTTTAATATATAAATAAAAAAATTATTTTTTTTATTTATTTATTAAAAAAAAACATTTTTTAAAAATGTGAGTGGAAATAGGCCTCCTGGGGAAACCACTAAAAACAACGCACCTACATATATACCTCGGTATTTAAAAATACTAGGTGGTGTGGAAAATATAGAAATATATTTATAATACAAACTTTATAAATTTAATAATTCAGGTAAAAAAACAAAAATTTATTAATGCTACGGACATTCATAAGATATTAGTATTTATGAAAATTGGTTCTATATAAACAATAAAAACTTTTATTATATAACATCATATAAATAAGGAAAACAAAAATGGGTTTGTAATAAATATTTAAATATATTTTAGAGTATAACTTAATATATTTTAATAATTATATTTTTTACAGTTGATGAAAATAAAAAAATTAAGATAATGTAACCTAAATAACAAATAGGGGGTTGGCGAGCGGAGCGAGCAGGGGGTACCCCCCTAGTATATATATATATATATATATATATATGTATATTTACATATATATATATATATATGTTGGAATTTCTCTTCATTGTGCATGCGCCTCTCCACTCTGCCCCCAACCGACGCCCATCGGCAAGTTCAGTGTATGTGCTTGCATATAAGCGCCCAGTCAGTAACCAGCACAAAAGGAGAGCGGATCTCCGAGTATAGTTGAATCAAGCTCAATTGAAATTTTCCTTTTGTTTGTGACCTTTTGTCTTAAATGAAATAGTTTTCTGTAGTTAAAGAAATTTTGTATTGTGTTCGAGTCAGTGAATAAAATCTAGTTTACAAAACCGCTTGTTCACGATTATCTGCCAACTCCCTTCACAATCTTCCTGTCGTAATTAACATTGGTCCTTCGAGCCGGATCTACCGGCGCTGGTTGGTTGTTGGGGGCTGAGTTGTGCGGGTGTGCGGTGTATTGGTCGCGTGTCCGAGCAATTTTCCGCGTTTTTTTCTTCATTATCGCGTGCGTGCGCGTCCTTTTGAACGTGACGCTGTAAATTTTCCCACGCTTTTCTCTCCACTATCGCATGCGTGCGCGTCCTTCTGAGCGTGACGCTGTGAATTTTCCCGCGCTTTTTTCTTCACTATCGCGTGCATGCACGCCCTTTTGAGCGTGACGCTGTTAATTTTCCCGCGTTTTTTTCTTCACTATCGCGTGCGTGCGCGTCCTTTTGAGTGTGACGCTGTGAATTTTCCCGCGCTTTTTTCTCCATTATTGCGTGCGTGCACGTCCTTTTGAGCGTGACGTTGTGAATTTCCCGTTACTACATCAGTGGGCTCAGGCAGTCGACGCGCAAAGTGAGCATATCAAATGTCTTCATGTGTGACTCGTTTCAAAGGAAACGAGTATTAAAGGAAACTTGATGAGAAATTGGATTGTAAAAGTTGGACTACTCAAAGTTTGACGCGCCGATTATAGTTCGATCGGCGTGAATGGTCCCTGGCCCGGCCACTGGTCCGCGCTAATAGAGATCTATCTCTAGCTTTTACGCATCAGAATAGTCTGTCTTGCGCACGGACAACAAAAGAGGTACACCTGGTAGCGTGATAAATTCTCGTAGACTTCTCATTACTTGTACAAGGTTTCTCGCGCAAATGGAGCTTGAAAGAGTGCAACTTGCTTTGGCCGAGACTATTGAACAGTCGGCACAGACCATCAAGGATGTGCCCCGAAATCAATGGACACTAGGCCTCGCTACGAGTCGTCTTGAGCTTCTCGAAAGTTACTGGACAGATTTTATCAGGAACCATGTGGGACTTGTGAATCAAGACGCAACCCAAACCAGCAGCTACTTTGTGGGTAATAAATGCAATACCACTGAAATGAGTTACACTACAGCACGTAGTCAACTCTACGACATCCAAATGGAGCACCGTGAGTCCACTTCCGAAGACAGCCCTCTAGCCCGTGGAGCAGCTCGACTTGACAGGATCAAGTAGCCTATGTTCGACGGCAGACAAGAAGAGTTAGAATCCTTCAGGGACCTTTTCCGTTCATTGATTCACGCAGACCGTACTCTGTCAGACATCGAAAAATTATCCTATTTAAGAACTCACGTGGGCGGTGACGCCCAAAAGGCACTAGAGAAATTTTCCATTACAGACACCAACTATGCGAATGCTTGGGCTGCACTGGAGCTGCGGTATGACCAACGGAGACAACTAATCAAAGATCACATAGTAGCGCTCATCCGCCTCCCCCCTTTAAAGGAAAAATCAGCTTAAGGCCTTCAACGACTTATTGACGACTGCGATCGCCATAGAAATCAACTTCAAACATTGGGAATAGCCGCCGGTCAACAGGATGAGTGGTTCGTCATCCCGACATCGTTGGCCATGGACCCCGCTACTACACGTGCATGGGAGGAGGAAGTCACTAAGAAAATGGGAGTTGATAAGCCCTCCTATCCGTCATATGAAGAGCTGATTTCATTTCTGAAGGGTCGTAGTCAAACATTGAAATCAGTTGAGGCCAGTCAGTCGTCTGCGTCAGCAGAAATGAAAACCAAATCATTCAGCAGTGGACGCTCAGGCTCAAGGCTAATCAAGACTTTTACAACAACCACTATGAATAACAAGTGCGCTTTATGCGGAGGAATGCAATATATAGGTCATTGTGACAACTTTAGACGTCTCACCCCAACAGAACAACGACGTCTCGTCAATCGTTTTGGGCTGTGTTACAACTGCCTTAAAGGTAAGTACGCCGTGAAAACTTGTCCTTCACCAAACGTTTGCAGAACGTGCGGACAACAACATCATACACTTCTACACGGAGCTGCGAAAAAGCGTTCTGGCGAACACTCTGAAAAGACCGCTCCAGCCAAGGTGGCTCGTAACTACGACAAAGCTCCTTCTACAGCTCAGTCTACAGAGACGGACGGGACTTCAACTGGTACGAAAAACTCTACAGCATCCTTCTGACTAGCTATCTTACCAACTGCTGCCGTCATCGTTGGAGATGGGAAGTATCGTACAGAGAGAATCAGAGCATTACTCGATCCTTGCTCAGAAGTGACGCTGATAACCCTCAGTCTCGCCCGAAGACTTGGGACTGAATTAGAGCGCATTAACATCAGAGTTGCTGGCACCTCTGGATCACCAACGGACTGAGCGCGGATTCGCACTCATATTTATCTCTACGACCACTCCAGAACTCAGTCATGGATTATTGAGGTCTATGGACTACAGCGTATTGACATCATCACACCCAATCGGACCCCTCCAAGTGATTTGATCAAGCTTGAAACCAATTTCGAATTGGCTGACCGAGACTTTGCGAACCCAGGTAGAGTCGATAGCATCCTTGGTGTTGATGTGCACAGTCAAGTTGTTCTATCAGGACTACATTATCTAGGATATCTGCTCGCTCAACACACAGTATTTGGGTGGGTCATAAGTGGATCACTACCAGACAATTTGCCAGCATCCAAGAACCTTGTAACAACCAGCTGCTCCACTCTCCAACGAGCCGACGTAGAATCATACCATGACCAACTCATCAAACTTGTCTAACGATTTTGGTCCTTTGAGGAAGTCCCAACTGTAATAAGAAGATCGGCACACGACGAAGAGTGTGAACGACTTTACGCTGAAGGTCACCGGAGAGATGAAACCGGACGGTACATTGTCCCGTTGCCCATCAAGACTAACAGCCTCTCTTTTCTGGGTGAGAGCTTCATGGCAGCCCGTTCAGTTTTGGCTTCAATTCATCGGTGCATGCAGCGCGATCCTAGGTTTGCAGAAAGTTATCGACAATTTATGGAAGATTACATTCGACTGGAACACATGCGAATCCTCACAGTGCGAGAACAGAGAGACGATAACTTGGCTGTGAATTACTTTCCTCATCACAGAATTCGGCAGCGTAGTGGTCACGGCCATAAGCTCAGGGTAGTTTTTAATTCCTCACGACCGACGAGCAGTGGTAAAAGTCTGAATGAGGTATCGTTGGCCAGTCCGAAACTACAAAATGATCTAGCTATAGTCATCACCCGAAGGAGGACCCATCGCATCGCGTTCTGTACTGATGTCCAGATGATCTTCAGACAAATCCGAGTCAATCCCAATCATGTTCATCTGCAACGGATACTTTGGAGCCCTTCACCGGCAGATCCGGTCTTGCGTTACGCTTTACAGACTGTGACGTATGGAGAGACCTGTGCACCATTTCTTGCTCTTCGGACGCTCAAGCAGCTATGCCACGATGAAGGAGAGCCTTTCCCGGAAGCTGTGGACGCAATAAACAGGGAGCTATATGTAGACGATATTCTGAGTGGCGCAGACAATTTAGATTCAGCCAAACGACGCCGGGATCAGCTAATCAGGTTGATAAAGGCTGGCGGCTTCTCCCTGAGGAAGTGGGTATCAAATACACCTGAACTACTGGAGGATATCGCTCACGAGGATCGTCTTCGACCGAACTGGATGCAGCTCTCAACAGATGGACCCGTGAGTCAATTAGGTATCGCATGGGATCCAATTCAAGACTGTTTCAGATTCACGCACCCTCAGCTGTCTGACGACAACCTGCTCACCAAAAGGAAGGCATTGGCAGAACTTGCTAAGACATTCGATCCAGCAGGCTGGCTTTCACTGGTAACTCTAGTGGCTAAAATTATTATTCAAGATCTCTGGCGCGCTAAGTTAGATTGGGATGCTGTCGTTCCAGAGCCCTGGGCCGAAAGATGGTCAACATACCAGCAATTCATCCAACGACTAAACGAGCTCGCTATTCCTATATGGATTACAGCGACTCGTCTCATGGCATTGAGCTTCATGCATTTGCCGATGCCAGCCACCGGGCCATGGCCGCAACGTTATACAGTATATATATATATATATATATATATATATATATATATATATATATACTAGGGGGGGTACCCCCCTGCTCGCTCTGCTCGCCAACCCCATTGGTGATTATTCATATCCTACATATATTTTACCAATAAAAGAAAAATTAATCATTTATAAATCACATGATACATCTGAAAAACAAATAATAATTTAATTATGATTGTTTATACCTTATAAACTAAACGAGTTTCCACACCACCTTACGTTTCAAACTAGTTATTATGATAAATTGCATTCATATATTTAATTTAATTGTATAAATTTTTCAATATTTAAATATAGATTTTAATTTAACTAATATATTTTAACTGTGTGAAATATAGAGGTAACGTTACGGCGCGTTAGATTTTTTGATTAGTGGAAACCCTCGCCAGGAGCCCTAAAAACCACTTTATTTTATAGATAATATTTCATAGATTGGTTATACATTTATAATATAATTTATTTTATGTATTGAATATGAATAAAAAAATAGTGATATCGTACAATATATAAGTGAAAAAATAACTTATTATTAATTAAATGATATTAATGATCAAAATTATAATAAATTTAAAACTATATGAAAATTTTTAAATAATTATTTGGTATAAAAATTTTATTAGTATTATATTTGATATATCATAATGTTTATTTATGTCTTAAGATTTATAGGATTATTTTGATATAATTCCTTTTTGATATCTTTTTGACTTATTTTTACATTTTTTAAGATATATCAATATTTTATACTAAAATTTAAAAATTTGTTTACTTTAATATTCAAGAATAAGTGATGTAATTATTATTAATATTCATAAGATCATTAAATCATTATATTATTTTAATGATTTTAATTTGTATATATATAAAATAAAATAATTTTGAAATATTAAACTTACTTTTGATTACTTACTTTTTTAAATTTTGATCAAATATGTTTTTAATAATATTAACTAATCGTAATAAATATCTAGAATAAATTTGATAATTTGATTAATATAATATTCTGTTATTGGTTCACATATTTGAATTTTATATTCTATAATTTTATTAACGTAATATTTATAATATTCTGGTACTTTATTCCAATTATTGTATTAAACTTTTTCTTCATTCCCGCCAATATATGAATTAATAACAGTATTTAATTGAGAAATTTCTGTATCTTCTGAAATATTATCATTTAAGCTTTCTAAATAATATTCATATTCTTCTTCATGATTTAAGTGGTCTTCAATTTGATTATTTAAATAATCCATTAAATGTTGATCGATAATATCATTTATTTCAACATCATTTCCTTCAATCGGATTCCATTCCATCATTTTTGTTTATATGATTTATTTATGTATCTAAATTTGTATTATTAATTTTTATAGTAATTCTTTGTAGTAATTGAATCTATATTTAATTTTCTTTTATTATAATTATTTTTATTGTTTATTAGCGAGTAAAAAGATATTACATAGGAATTATAACAAAATAATCCTTCAAATCTTAAAAGACTTCACAAACATTATGATATATCAATTATTATATTTAAATTTTTTTCAATTTAAATTATACATTGTGATTTAAGATTTATTTAATAATTATATAAAATGTTAAACATTTTAATAAAAATATTTATAAATTTTATTGAAAAAATAATGAATTTTATGATATATCAATTATTATATTAAAATCATAAAATTTTTTCAAACACTAGTTATTTAAAACATTTTTTCAACTTTTTAATATATTACAAAATACAGTGAAACATATACAAAAACTATAAGATAAAATAATATATATTATATAAAAAGTGGTTTTTAGGGCTACTGGCGAAGGTTTCCACTATAAAAAAAATCACAACGCGCCGTTAGCGATACCGCTACATTATAAACCTATTTTTTATATATTCATTTAATATATTTATAGATTTATTGTTAATTTAAATATTAACTTTTAAAATAATAAAATTTGAATGTTAATTTTAAAAATAATTTATTATAAACATATAACAAAGGTTTAAAGTGTAAGGTGGTGTGGAAACTCGATTGTTTATTTATATAAATAAACAATCATAATTAAATTATTATTTGTTTTTTCAGATATATCATGTGTTTTATGAATATAATTACTTATTCTTCATGTAAATGTTTTAACAAGAAGTCTTAATTCATTAATTAATAATATAAAGAACAAATTTTTTTATCTATTAATAATTTTATTAATGTATAAATATCAAAGTATTATAAAATAAAATTTTATTATTAAAAATATAATTTCGTTTTTCATTAAATATACCACATTATATTAATTAACATAATAATGCATGCAAGTTATAAACTGTTATACGTGTCATTACACGAGTGGGGGGGCAGTGAGGGGTGATGTGGGGGGGCCAACGGGGGGGATGGGGGACCTATACAGGAAGTAAATGGTTACAAAATATCGTAGAATTACAAACAATTTTACGTTATTTTGTAGGAATTCCTTACAAAACATTATTGGGAGCTGTGGGGGGAGTGGGGGGCACGGGGGAGTGGGGGGCTGAAACTGAATTTTTTATATAACTATATAATATAGGATGATATATATATATATATATATATATATATATATATATATATATATATATATATATATATATATATATATATATATATATATATATGTATGTATATATATTTATACATTAATAATAATCATATATATTTTAATTATATATATATATATATATATATATATATATATATATATATATATATATATATATATATATATATATATATATATATATTCAATATATATCAACTCTTGGAATTGAATACTAATAAAATTGAGTTTTAACATAAAACTAATTATTTAAGTTAAAATTGCATTTTATAAAATAATATAACAATTTATAAGTTGCTAATTATATTAATTATGTAAACTTTTTATTCATAGGATAAAATAATATTAAATTCATGATTATCATCCTCATAGTTTGAAATATTATGTAAATTTTATAACTATAAATTATTTAGAGTAAAATATAATGTAATTTTGACAATAAATCCGATCTAATAGAATAATTATAATTGTCAATCGTTATATTTAATACAAATTTTAGAGTGATATTTAGGAATATTATTTATTTTCTGCATTCTTAATAAATGTCTTGCAAATCATGTGTAAATTTTTTATTAAATGTTTACTGTTTTATGGGAAATTTTACTTCCATCTAGACAGATCATAAATATGAATTTATAATTATAGAGATAATCAGGAAAATTTATCCATATTTAATATATTTTCCCATCTTCATAATTGACTATTAAAAAAAAATTCAATATTGAAAAAATAATTTTTTATGAATGTATTTTATAAATTGTATGTTAAAAAGATGCTAAAAAGAATACTTTTATATTATGTCATGATAATTTTTTAAATGAGGTCATCATATATATTTTTAAAATTAATATATTTCTCTTTATAAAAATATTATTGCTTTAATGAAATTATTATTAATACATTTAATTCTGAACAATTTTTACATAAATGACAATTCATATGAATACGAACACACGTACATATGAATATGTAAGGTTACATGAATGTTATTAATAAAGAATTGTTTATGAATAAATTTGTCTATACTAATGTATTTTCATAAAATCAATTTAAGTATATTCATTTCTGAATCATACTCGAATAAAACTTAAATTGAATATATTATGTTATGCAATTATAAATATATAAATTTATTTAATTCTTGATCAAATAAATTGATTATTACCTAAACATTTAATTGTTATATATATATATTTATATAAGGTCGATGAATCCATAAGAAAATCTGTACATATATATATATATATATATATATATATATATATATATATATATATATATATATATATATATATATATATATATATATATATATATATATATATATATATATATATATACATAGATATATATATATGTATATATTACACAAATAATTACAATGGATGATAGTTAAATGAAAATTTTTATTTTAATAATTATAGCGTTGAAATTTATTTTAATGAAAATGTTATTGGATTGACATTTTCAGTTATGTTTTAATGCTTAATAATTTTTTTTCGTGTTTCAATAATTCTTTATTAATATTAGGAATTCATTCATAAATTATAATATCAATGATATGGAAATAAAAAAAACAAAATTAAAATAACCTTACTTGTGTTACATACACTTTGTAATATTTATATTTCATTAAGAATTTACATTTGATGCAAATAAAATTGTTAGGTAATTGCAAATAGTCGATTTATTGTTTTGAATTATTCGAATTTTAAAATAACCAAAATATTTTATTTTTATTTTAAAATTGTGTATTAAAATCAGTATTTCGTATGTATAAAATACATATGCGAAGATATTATTATTAGAAATAAACACAAAATTTGCTTTTAAGTATGTTTTACGTAAAAAGGTTATTTTTAATTTCATTGTTCAAATTCAAAGTCATATGTTAAGGTCAAGAATCCAAACATAAGAGCCGTTCTTCAATGATATGACACGTCACACGCAACTCGTTACACATTTTAAAACTTTGCTGTCCAATGTCTACTGATTTCAATATCCAAACGTTCAAAATAATACGAGATACTCACGGTCACCTATGAAGTCGAGCTTAATTTTCGACTTTTGTGAATACAATTTACATACAATTCAGGATCTTCTATACTTCTTTTCCCTAGGTGAAAAATATACTATTTAAAGTAAAACTTTTTTTTAGAAACAAAGCTTAAGTTTTCTATTTTTTCTTAATGTTCCTGGTTCTATCCCATTAATTTATATGATTTAGTTTCATTAATTTTTAGTATAAAGTAAATCTATGTTCGAAATTTATTTGCTGTTGTAGTTTTTACTACTTTTATTCTAAATATTAAACTACATATTTTTGCTCTTTATTGAGAATTGGTAAAGTTAATTACATGTAATTAATCAGAATTACATGACATTCCATGTATGACATATTTAAACTTAGCCATATATTGTATGGGTAATAAACTTAAACTTTTCTATAATATTTGTTTACATATACAATAACGTATGTTTAAATTCAATATTCTAAAGTTAATTTACTCTTCGGTGAATTTTAAATATTTTTGTTATTAAAATATTTACCACCTTTTTCTACGAATCTCCGGTTCTTTGGATTCGTGCACTTTTTAGGTATGTTCTTCAAGTACATATACGTGGAGGCAGCATGTTACATGGAAAATTGGTGGCTATTTTGACAATAATGTAAAAGAGAAAAAAATAACTACTTACATACTTTCTCTCTGGTGCAGTGCTTACAGAAGTGTTACGCGAGAGAGATAAGATGTAAGGTAATATTTTCTTTCTCGCTACCTAAAGTTGCCACCACTCTTCAACATGGCATGCTTTTTCCATAGTGTATATGCTCTAAGAATATGTGTAATTCTTCTTGTAATGAGATTTTCTTTTTCTATTGGTTCCTATATAATTAGTAATTATTATATATGAAAGTGAAACTACATTTTTCTACAGTCTTGGCTCCTACGGATCTAAGCATTTTTTCGTGATATGAGTAGCAATTCCTATTGAGTCCTACATAATGAGTAGTTATCATATACAAGTGATTTTTTCGGGCCTCATTTTTGGGTCTTATTTGGGCTTTAGTATATGTATTTCTCTTTCCACCTATGTTTCACTATATTTGGTTTTATTATCTTTTTTACTCTCTATTCTTTCTTTCTTTGTTTTTCTTTTACCCACTCCATTTTCAGCTATCCTACTTAATTTTCTCTTTCCTTTAAAGTATGGACTTTAATTATGATATAATATTAAAGTCTACACTTTATTAGCTTCTAGACAAAACAGAACAGTTTTTGTTGACAGCGCATCTCTAAATGCAGCTAAATTTAACTCAGTCAGCTAATTTTTGACTGACGTTTTGTCAATTTTTATCGAAATTTCGTATAATTAAACTGATTTTATGAATGAATTCAGCTAATTTTTAGGTAAATTTATCCTACTACTGCTAAGTTTTAACTAACTTTTAGCTAACTTTTATACAACTTTCAGCTATTTTTCAGCTAACTTTTAGCTAATTTGTAACTTCTTCTTTAACAAAATTTTAGCTAAATTTCAGCTATGTTATAGCTAACTGGGGCCATGGTTGATTCTTATACACGGCGGCAGCATCGATAACGGTGGCGAAAACTTTTTATAATATATTGACCTATATATATTTCTATATGATATAGTTTTTAAAAAATTGTAGTCGTTGACCCCCCATATCTTACCCATAGAACTCTTATTTTCCACCCACTTATTTAATAACACTCATTTTACACCTATTTTTTACCTTTTCTAACTCTACATCCAACAAATATAATTGCTGATACCCAAGTAAAGATACTTAAGTTCCAAGTAATACTCAATACCGAAATCACGTTCATAAATTCAAACCTCATGGATAAATCTTAAGCTTGTGAATACTAAAGATTATTAAGTTCCAACCTTAGTCTTGGATTTGCACTTGCGCACACAGAGAAAGGAAAATACCTAAAAAAAATGTACTAACTTGAGTCAGTAGTCAAATAAACATTACCAGTCGTTTTATAATTGATACACAGTACATAAATTGAGACAACCTATATTAGTACATCTTTTAACGCGTCTTATCTTAAAAATTATTTGGTATAATACCAAAATTTTTCGTACTATGGAACTAAATTATCTTATACTAACATATTACCTATATAATACGTACTGCGGCGCTGTCAAGTATGAAACTTCAATATAATTAATACTAAATAACGTAAAAATTATTAAATTGTAAAACAATTTTGAACAATTGATAAATATAATGTAAATCATATAATATATAACAATTTTGAATTACTAATAATTAATTTTAAACTCAAAAGCTAACTATTTTAAAACAAAGTATGGCGGATAAACATGTATCGTTTTATTCCTTAAATATCACGAATTAGAAAATTAATTATTAGTAATTTTAAAGTGTTATATAATATATAAATAATTCTATATTTATCAATTTTTATTTTCAATAACAGAAAAAACCGCACCAAAAAAGATTAACAATCACATTTCCTGCGAAATATTGCCCTTGAAGAATAGGTGAAATGTCAGTCTTAATACCGAAAAAAAGCCACTAAGCATAAAAAATTTATGCTCTCGCTTTCTAATATAATAGTATCAACATTAATCCTTAAAATTCAAGCTATAGTACTAATTGAAATTATATCGTAACTTTTTTTTCAAATACCTTAGTACATAAATTAAATATACTAGATTTAGTACTTATTTCAACAGTACTTTCCTTTTTTTGCGCAGTTATTAGTTCTAGTGAACATCAAATACTGTTTTCGATTATTTCATGGTTCGCGATTGCAACACGTAATTAAAAATAATGAATTTGTATTATATTTTTTCATTGATTTAAATGCAATTAAGTAAAATAAATTCTTAATTCATCATAATATGATTTGTATTCAAACAATTTTTATGCACCTTGTAACTTAGATTAATCTTTTTTTATAAAAATATAAAAATTTAATTTAGTATGAAACTTTGATATCAAAATTTATAAGTTAAGGCAATTTCATTTCATTTTGAAAATTGGCTAACTTATATATAATGATATAATATATGAAAATTCAACTGAGCGACGTTAGGAGCGAGGTAAATTAAGCTAGTTATAAATTAAACTAATATTATACTTTTCCTTTTCTTACCCTTTATAGAGGAAACAACGTGAATGTTCTCGAATATTCTAGCTCTCATTTAATAATTAATAACTATAAGATAAAATTTATTAGCATAGGATTTTCGCATTTTTATATTGATACTTTGAGGCATTTTGATTAATGAAATTTTTCATTTCAAATTACTTGAAGTCTGATTCAACTGCTCTACCACAGCCTCACTATAAAAAACTTCTTCCGAAGATTGTTGACTGTTTGAGGTAGATGAAATAGGTGTATTTTCACTTCATTTAAAAATATTCTGTAACATAAAGGACATATTTTATCTTATCTAGAAAAAGAAGTATTCAGGTACAAGCGCTTTATAGACTCCGTTAGATCACCTAATTCTCTAAACGGATTTTTGGAGCAATCGTAAATAACTTTTATGAGCCTCTCTTTCAAATCCTTGCACTAAGTCTTAACGACCAGTGATGCCACTATTTTTAATTAATTCTTCGACAGAGCAAAAAAAAAATTTTTTTGTTGGACAATTTTATTTTTAATCTTATTTGTCTTATATGCTTGAATACGTCAAGTCATTCATGAGAATGCAAAAAGCGAATTATCGCCATCTAGCGGTGACATATGTCACTCCCTACAAAGTAAATTTAAATCGTATAAACAAATTGGAAAAAGTCGTAATAGTTGGAAAAATGGCATGATGTGCTATGGTATCAATGCTTTAAAATGGAAAATATAAAGTACGGGACAGCTGCTTGGAATTCCTTAGAAGGAAAGATGAGACCCTTTTTCATCAGTTCACCTTGAACAGCGGCTCAGGGTTGTAATTTTCATGCCCAGCTCCTCAAGCCTTAGAAGTCAACACATTCAACGCATTTAAGCTCCAATCTTTACCAAGGACATGCATTCAAGCTTCAACCTTTACCAAGAATTCTTTAGTCAGTAACCACTCTACTAATTTTAACACTCTACTAATTTCAACGCTCTACAAGCTTCAAAAGGTTTTAATAAATTATTTTTCACGTTCTACATTTTTCGAGGATTCAAGCTACCAATTTCTACAATTTTACAAAGTTTTTATTCTATCACTCATCTTGGATCTCTAGAGATCAGGAACAGTGAGTATAGGTTTTTCTTTTGAAATAAATTCAATTTTTAAAATTAAGTATAACTTTTTTTATTTTTATTCCGTTCTTGCATGCTTAATTAATAATTCGATTTAACTTTTATTTCAATTTTCTTAATATTATTTTAAATTCAATAATTTTATCATACAAAATCTTTATTCTTTTCGAAGTTATTTCAATTTTCTATTATTCTTTAATTAGTAATTTTAAATTCAATAATTATCAAAAACATATATATATCTTCCAATAATATATAGTTATATTAAAAAAAACCTCCTCTCCTACCCCTCATTATTCCTCCCCCTAGTTTGTATGCTTAAAACATCACAATTCACCCCTCAAAATAACGTAAAAATCTGTCTAGAAATGATCTTTTTTGAAAAAAAGACACCCCTCACTACCCAAGTCATCCCTCTCTACCCAAGTCACTCCTTTTGCTACCTCTCGTACATCACTCATACACCCCTCGAATAATTTAGCTAAATATACCTTATTTTACCAATGGATTTGTTATTCATTCCCTATACCACTACTACCACCCTCCCCACTACTACCCCTCCCCTACTACCCCTCATTATTTTTCTCTCCTCCTCAAAAAATCACAAGTCACCCCTTAAAATAACGTAAAAATCTATCTAGAAATTATCTTTTTTGAAAAAAAAGACACCTCTCACTACCCAAGACACCCCTCGTTCCACAAGTCATCCCCTCGCTCAACTAGTCACCCCTCATACACTCTTCATAAAATCATTATAAACCATTGAGAAAAAAATTTTAAATATTTTCAAATTTTATATTTATAAGATACTTACTTAAGGCTATGTGATGGAATATATATTTAATACATAGTTACCAATATTATAGATTGTTGATATAATTATTTTTTAACCATTAACTTATATCTACGTTTCTTAGACAACTTTCCACACCACCCACACTGAGAAAAAAAAATAAGAAATTTCTACTAGCAACATTTAAGCTTACTTTTTTTTGTGTCCAAGCTGTACTTGCCTAAAAGTAAAGCACATTTTACTTTGTGCTAATTAGTCATTATCTTGGTCAGAAAAACTTATCAAAAATTTTCCTACGTCTAAGAGATTCTTCTTCCAGGTTAGCTTAAATTTGTTTTCTTGTTTTTGTCTTGAGTTGATCTTGTGAAAGTCTTAAGTAAAAGTTTTTATTTTTTTTTATCAGAATAATGAGGTATTGTCAATGACGCGTTGGGTTTTTTTGGCAGAATGAGTTACGAATGTAAATATTGTAGTGCTTTATTTTAGAAAGAAGAAATAAAAAAGTTCAATTGTTGTCAACGAGGAAAAGTTATTTCATCACCATTAACTAAATATAATGAAAAATTGAAATATTTGTTATTAGATGATAATGGTTTTAAAAATTTAATTAGATATTATAAAAATTTATTTAGTTTTGCAACTTTCAATGCAAATGTCATTCAAAACAAGGAAAAGCTATATATAATTTAAAAATTCAAGGACAAATTTGTCATACAGCACCTAATACATTAATTTCTACTAACGACATTAAATCTACATGTGGACAGTTATATATTTACCAATTATTTTAGGTGGAGATTATCGTCAAATTTTACCTGTATTAAAACACGGACAGAAAAATACAATTATAGAACAAATTATAAAATATTCAACCCTATGGCCCATGTTTCATATTTTTAAATTAAAAACAAATGTAAGATCTAATAATGAAAATTTTTCATCATTTTTATTAGATATTATTATTAGATAAAATTTATGAAAACATTAACAATAATTATTGTTTTTCAAAAAATGTTATTTCAAGTACACATAATGAAGATGTAAATATTTTGAATAATAAAATATTAAATTTAATTAATAATGAAATAATCACATATTATAGTATTGATTATGCAACATATAAGGGTGTTGATCAAACAGATGATAATATTCATTTAAATTATCCAATATGAATGTTAAATAATACAAGAGAAGGATAACCTCCACATGAACTTACTTTAACAATTAATGCCGTAATAATGCTGATTAGAAATTTAAGTATAAAAGATGGATTATGCAATGGAACACGATTGAAGATAACAAGATTATTTAAATACAATATAGAAGCTGAAGAAATAAAAGTCGAAAATAAAGGAAATAAAGTTTTTATACTGCGTATTACATTAAGCACAAATGAATCATCGTCTTTACCATTAATTTTATATAGAAAACAATTCCCTATTGTATTAGCATTTGTTATAACTATAAATAAATCACAAGGTCAAAGTTTTGAAAACGTAGAAATATTCATAAGAAAACCATTATTTTCACATGGACAATCATATGTTGCTCTTTCAAAAGGTAAAAATCCTTCTAAAATATATATTCAAAATGAATTAGAAACTAAAAATGAATTAACCAATATAGTATGGAAAGAAGTACTAGAGAAATAACAAAAAAAATAATAACTTTAATTTTTTTAGTATTGAAAATATATTTATATTTGTTACATAATAATAAAACATTTGTTTTTTCAGATATAAAATAATAAAACAAAAAATAAAAACAAGCTTTAAATTTTATATAAAAAAAATTTAAATGAAAATAATAAAAAAGAAAATAAACTTCAAATTTTCTATAAAATAAATTAATAACAAAATTATTTAAAGTACAATGAAATTAATACTTATAATAATTAAATCATTATAAAATGGAATGGGATCCAGTTTCAAATGAATACATTGTTGAATGAAACTTACAACATCAAGAAGAATAAGATGATTTAAATAATCAAATAAACGAATTTGAAAGATTTCAAGAGCAGTACGAAGAATATATGGAAAATTTGAATGAAAATACAGATTGATCTAGATTAAATAACGCAATTAATAACTATTTCGGTATTGAAAATAAAAAACTTAATTTTGAAAATTGGAACAACGTAACATATTATTATAAATATATGACAAATAAAATTATCCAATATAAGTTAGAAATACGTGATCCAATAATGGAATATTATATCACAACTCATATTACAATATATTATAGATATTTATTACGTATTGCTAATATAATTTTCTTTATATTATAAAATATAATATAAAATATATTTAGGTACTAAATTAAAAAAATAATAAATATATCTTTTATAATAACAGAAAAATAATCAAATATATTAAAAAAGAAAATTAACATATATTTTATACATCAAAAAGACTTACTAGGAGAGTATCAGACCTCCGGATCACGGATTTTGCTCAAACGTTGGGATAAGTTTTCAGATGTCAAAATATGAAAGGAAACAAAATTTTAGATCCCAACGCTCAATATTTCCCTAGTTACTAGCAATTAAAGAAAATCACTAAAAAAGTTACTAGATTTTCAAACGCATGTTCCTTAGCATTGATAGTTAGGAGCTTGAAACTTTTTTTAAATGAAAGCTGAGCTCAAATCCTTTCGAAATAGTTGTTATAGCATGTCAAAATATTATTTTTTCCCAAAGTTATAGCGTAATAAACATTGGACCTGATTTTTCTTTTTAAAACATTAATTAATAACAAAAGCTGAAATTGGGTCTAATGTTTATTACGCTATAATTTTGGGGAAAAAATAATATTTTGACATGCTATAACTACTATTTCGAAAGGATTTGAGCTCAGCTTTCATTTAAAAAAAGTTTCAAGCTCCTAGCTATCAATGCTAAGGAACTATATGCGTTTGAAAATCTAGTAACTTTTTTAGTGATTTTCTTTAATTGCTAGTAACTAGGGAAATATTGAGCATTAAGATCTAAAATTTTGTTTCCTATCATATTTTGACATCTGAAAACTTATCCCAACGTTTGAGCAAAATCCGTGATCCGGAGGTCTGATACTCTCCTAGTTAGTTGCATTAAGATATATTTAAAAAGAAATAAATAAAATTTAATGAAATAAAAAATATATACTTTACAATTTTATTTATGAAGTACATGGAGTACTAATTAATTGAATTAATATTATTATAATTATGATAATGGCATTAAAAGTTAAAAAAAAATTATAAACCTATTATGACTTTATACATTTTTAATTGAATTTAAATATAATAAAATGTTTATACGCAGGGACGCGAAATGTCTTTGGGCCTAGCGACCCCACGTACCCGAGCTGAGTGAATGGTAGGTTGAGTGGATGGATGGAAGTGCGAAAAGTTGTGCAAATACGCAGGGGGACTAAAAAGTCTTTGGGCTTGGCAACCCCACGTACCCAAGCTGTGTGTATGGTAGGTTGAGTACATGGATGAAAGCGAGAAAGAAGATGTGTAAATACGCAGGGGGGATTGGAAAGTCCTTGGGCCTAGCGAACCCACGTACCCGAGCTGAGTGTATGGTAGGTTGAGTACATGGATGAAAGCGAGAAAGAAGATGTGTAAATACGCAGGGGGGGTTGGAAAGTCTTTGGGCCTAGCGAACCCACGTACCCGAGCTGAGTGAATGGTAGTTAAGCGCATGGATGAAAGGGAAAAAGGAGATATATGAATACGCAGGGGGACTGGAGAGGCCTTGGGCCTAACGAACCCACGTATCTGAGCTGAGTGAATGGTGGTTGATTGCATGGATGAAAGGGAGAAAGGAGATGTGTGAATACGCAGGGGGACTGAAAAGTCCTTGGGCCCAGCGACCCCACGTACCCGAGCTGAGTGAGTGTATGGAAAAAAGCAAGGTAGATGTATGCATGGCAGGACGTATGAATAGACAAAGCCCGGTGCTTAGACAAATAGACGAAACGAATGACGATGGACAAGGTCCACAACATGAAGTAATGCTAACGCAGTCCCACGTTGCGGATGCGTAAGGTGGACGTTACGGATCTCCGTCTGTGTAACGGGAACATTTTCTTGTTCTCGCTCCGTGGCTAGGGTGAAGGGGGTTTAGACGGTCTCTGCCTGTGAATGCGATGAGAGTTAATGTAAGCCTACCAGGCTTCTTTCTCTCTCCAAGCTGTCGCAGTGCTAGAATCCCGTCACACCAGTGGTTTGCACTGCGGTTTGAGATATCTGGCCGTAGCCCATGCCTCTGTAGGTCTGATGGCAGATCTACCCGTTTTTTGATTACCAGGAAAAAAATATAATTAAATGTTTAAACAATAAATAAAAAATTATCTTATGAAACAAAAAAAAATTAATAAAATTCATATCATTATGTATCATATTATATTGATTTTTTTAGTTAATGATTAATATTAAAAATTATTTATTATTAAATAAATAATCGATAATTTTAAGAAAAACAAACATGACAATACATTCTATTAATTTTGTAAAAATTATTTTAATATATCTTTTTTAATACTAGCAAGAAAGTCAAGGATATTATAAAGCAATATAGATATATATTTTATATCGATATATATTTATAGACTTAAAAATGAAATTAAGATGTATTAAAAATAAAATTTAAATAATTTATAAACAAGGAAAAATTATACTATTTAATTTTATTGTTTTATTTATGAAATATATTAATTAATAATATTATGATTATCATAATGATATTGGAATTTATTGTAAAATATATACTTTGAATGAAACTAAAATTTATAAAAAATAAAGTGAAATATATTAATTTCGAGTATATAAATTAAAGATACTAAATATTATAAAAAGATAACAATAATTAATATTTAAATATAAGAAATAATGGAAAAATTTTAAATAATAATAATATTAAAAAACATAGAGTTCAATCAGGTATTGAACTTCAAATTTAGAATGATTATAATAAAAAAAATTTTAGTTCTATATTATTATAAGACATGTTACAATAATATTTAATTGAATAATATCAAGTCATTATAATTATTCTAATAAACATACTTAAACAAAGATTTAACAGAGATAAATATTAATTGGAAAATTGTTATATGACAATAATATAGTAACAAATTGTACACATAATAAAATGACTTTTAGAACTTTGTTTAAATATGTAATACTGATGGTGGAGAATGGATTGTAAATAGAGTCTATGGTATAAGGAGGAAAAAATATAGTCTTACATGGTTGTGTAGTGCTACAGGCGAAGGAAACCATGGTTTTATTTTCAATGATTGTATAAAAAAAATATGGAATAATTTTAATTAATTTTAACATGTCATAAAATAGCTTAAAATTATTATATTGATTTCATATAATAATCCAAAATAAAACAAAAAAAAACCAACGCGCCGTAATATCATACATTTTTTATTATTTAATTTATATTATAAATTATTAATTGTAAGGCATTATTGACAGTACCTCTTCGGGTGGTGTGGAAATCTGTCTGAACAAATATATAATCAATATTAATTTCATTAATAATTTTTGTCAGTACAAATTTCATTACTGACTGATATTTTCATTAGTGTAAATATGCACGAGGGTTGGCGAGCAGCGCGAGCAGGGGGTACCTTCTTTATATATATATATATATATATATATATATATATATATATATATGTTTATTTCATCATTAACCCAGCGTTAAATACATGTGTAGCGTCCCTCAGGCGTCACATACTTTTTTGTAGGTCCCGTCAGGGATGTGTTTTCATTTAGAGAGCTCATAATATACCCACGGGACGTCATAGCGCTCTTACAAATAATAAGATAATCTATATACTCGCTACACATGTGTTAAATGCGTAATATGCGTATAATTTCTAAGGATAATATATTATTTGTTATTTTTTAGTGCAATGTCTTTGAAGTCAGTTTTTTTTCGTTAAAAAATTTTTATGTGTAATAATATTTAATTTATTAATTATAACAAAAATTTAGATTAGATAAGGACAGAGTTATACGGCCGCCTTTGAAGATCTACGGAAACTACATGAACTTTATTTTTCTTTATTTTTGCCACTTGCGTCATGTGATTTTTTTTTCTTTTTCCCCATGCGCATTTTTTACATTGATTATTGCGTTGTTGCTCATTGACGTAGTGTGGAAACCTGTCAGACAAGCATAAAAACTTATTTCTGCAAATATCAATAGAATAATCTTTTCTTTTTTTTCGCATGTAAATAAAAATCGTAGTTTCCAGTTTAAGATAGTTCTTCACGTATTTATAGCACATGAATTTTGGGTTGTTTTATCTTTATTTTAATTATTTTGTAAGGAATAAGCAAGTGTATATCGAAAAAAGAGGCCTTGGGAAGTGGTAACAATTTTTTTCTATTTCATAGAAACTGTGGACATGCTAATATTGTTAGTAGAAGAAAAACATTATAAAACACTGCAATCTTCTTTAATTTTCGTCCGATTTTAATGTATCTGGGCTCATTTTGTTCCTTATGCAAATTTAGAAGAGATAACTGTAGGTAATTTGGCAATAACATTTATGGTTGACGCATAAATACAATTGTTTTTTTAAATTTTATGAATTTTAATTGAACAATTAGATTTATGCGTCAACTATAAATGTTATTACCAAATTACTAGCGGTCACCCCTCCCGACATTTCAAAAGGGACAAAATAAGCCCAGATACATTAAAATCGGATGTAGGATGAAGAAGATTGCAGTGTTTTATAATGTTTTTCTTCTACTAACAATATTAGCATATCCGCAGTTTCTATTAACTCAAACAAAATTTCAACCACTTCCCAAGACCTATTTCTTTTGATATACACTTGCTTATGCTTTATAAAATAATTAAAATAAAGATGAAACAATTCACAATTTATGCGCTATATATACGTGGAGAAATACCTTTACCAGACAGTAGTGAATAAATTGTATACAAATTTTGGAGCAAATCTATCAAGTAATTTACGTAAAATAGAAAAAAATATAAAATAAAATTTTTTTTTCGAATTGAAAAAAATTTTTTAAATGTTCTAAAATTAAAACTGTAAAAAGAAAATAAGTTTCTTAGAGCTTGTTTTCTAAAGAGAATGGCGAATAACTGCATAAAAATTTTTAAACAAATCTATTAAACGGTTTTCGTAAAATAAAATGAATAAAAATTGTTCTCAAAATTTTCAAACGCTTTAAAATTAAAAGAAAGCTGAAAAATCAGTTTTTAGAAGTTTTCCTTCTTTTGGCAGTCATTAATAATTTCCACGCAAATTTTAGAGCCAATCTACTAACGACTTTACGTGAAAAACAAAAAAATTATAGAAAAATTTTTAAAATTAAAACTACGCTAAGAAAATCGATTTTTAAAAGTTATCCTTCTTTCGGCAATTACAAATCATTCCCTTAGAAATCTCGAAGCAAATTTATCAAGTAACTAACGTAAAATACAAAATGAATGAAAAATCAAAAATTTTTTTAAAATACTCGAAGTGGCTCTATAAAAAAAAATACATAATGAATACCAATTTTTAATAGCTTCCCGTCTACTTATACAAAAACATAGATAGCATGCAAAATTTAAAGCAAATCCATCGAAAAATTTTCGAGATCTAATTGGCTAAATAAATGACATTTTCTTTACAAAATTGTAAAAATGCTTTAAATTAAAAACTACGCAATGAAAATCCATTTTAAGGGATTTTTATTTTGTTGTGAGTTGCAAATAATTTTCCTGCAAAATTTAGAACAAATCTATCGAGTACTTAACGTTGAATAAAAAAAAATAAAAAAAGAAAAATCAAAATCTTTTTTTGAATCTTTAGAACCCTCTAAAATCGTAACCACACTAAGGAAATTAGTTTTCGAAAGTTCATTTTCTTCAAACAATAGCAAATCAATTGTATAAAAATTTTGAAGAAAATTTATGGTATAGCTTACAAAAATTAAAGATAAATATTGAATAAAAATTTTTTAAAATTTTCAGAATGCTCTTAAATTAAAACTGCGCTGAGAGAATCGATTTTTCAAAACTTCATTTTTTCAGACAGTAGCGAATCACTTGAATACAAATTTTGAAGAAAATCTATTAATTGGTTTTCGTAAAATAAATAAAAAATGAAGAATAAAAATTTTTAAAAAATTTTTAAAATGCTCTAAAATATAAAGTGCGCTAAAAAAATCAGTTTTCGAAAGTTTTTCTACTTTTGCCAATCATAAATAAGTTCCGAAAAAATTTCCAAGCTGATTCTTCGAGTAGTTAATGTAAAATACAGGAAAAATAAAAAATCGAAATTTTTTAAAAATAACTCAAATAGATATAAAATTAAAATTACACTGAGAAAACTGATTCTCAATAGTATCCGCAACAGTTCATCAAAAATTAAATTGTATGAAAAATTTGAAGTAGATCCATCAAGTAGTTCTTGAGATTTTATTAGCTAAATAAATATGAACATTTTTTACAAAAACTTAAAAATGCTCTCAAATTAGAACTAATCTAAAGACATAAGTTTTTAGAAATTTATTTTATTTAGGCAATCGCAAATAATTCCAATGCAAAATATAAAGCAAATACATGAAGTAGTAAACAAGGACTACCAGAAAAATAAAAGATATAAATTATTTTTTTTTAAACGACTCTAAAATTAAAACTACAATAGGAAAACCAATTATTAATAGCTGCTCAGCAAGTAAGATAAAAAAATAAATTTCATGCAAAATCAGCAGCACACATACTCACGCACATACACACACAATCACGGACATGCACATGCATACACACACACATACGCATACACACATACACATGCACACATAAACAAACACACATACACATACAGACATACCCATACACACATACACATAAACACATACACACGTACACGTGCACTTGCACTTACACGCATACACATACACACAGTCACACACACACACACACACACACACACACACACAAACACATACACACATACACATACACACATACACATACACACAAACACATACACAAACATACATACACATACACACATACACAAACACACATACACATAAAAACATACTCATACACATACACACAGGCACACATACACAACACAGATACACATACACACATATACATAATCACATGCACATACACACATACACATACACACATACACATACACACCAACACATACACACATACACATACACACATAAACATACACACATACACACATACACATACTAACATACACATACCCTTGTATACATACACACATACACATACACACAAACACTTACACACATACACATTGACACATACACTTACACACATAAACATACACATATACACATACACACAAGCACATACTAACATACACATACACACAAACACTTACACACATACACATGCACGCTTATACATACACACACCCACTGACACACGCATACATACACACCTCTATATACACACATACACATACACACGGCCACATACACACAAACACATACACACATACAGATACACACATGCTCATACAAACAAGCACATACAGACATACACATACACACATACACATACACATACACATACACATACACACATACACATACACACATACACATACACACATACACATACACACATACACATAGACACATACACATACACACATACACATACATACATACACAAACACACATACACATACACACATACACATACACACATATACACATACACGTACACTTACACTTACACACATACACACAGACACATACACACATACATATACACATTCGCACATATACATACACACATACACTTACACAAATACACACATAAACACATACACATACACACATACACATAAACACATACACATACACACATACACATACACACATACACATACACACATACACATACACACTTACACATACACACATACACATACACATACCTACATACACATACACACATACCCACATACACACATATACACATACACGTACACTTACACTTACACACATACACACAGACACATACACACATACATATACACATTCGCACATATACATACACACATACACTTACACAAATACACACATAAACACATACACATACACACATACACATAAACACATACACATACACACATACACATACCTACATACACATACACACATACCCTCATACACATACACACATACACATACACACATACACAAACACACATACACATACACACATACACATACACATACCTACATACACATACACACATACACACATACACACATACACATACTAACATACACATACCCTTGTATACATACACACATACACATACACACAAACACTTACACACTCACACATTAACACATACACTTACACACATAAACATACACATACAGACATACACAAATACACATACTAACATACACATACCCACATACACATACCCACATACACATGCACACTTATACATACACACACCCACTGACACACGCATACATACACACCTCCATATACACACATACACATACACACGGCCACATACACACAAACACATACACATATACAGATACACACATGCTCATACAAACAAGCACATACAGACATACACAAACACACATACACCTACAGATACAGATACACACATACACATACACACATACACATACACACATACACATAGACACATACACATACACACATACACATACATACATACACATACATACATACACAAACACACATACACATACACACATACACATACACACATATACACATACACGTACACTTACACTTACACACATACACACAGACACATACACACATACATATACACATTCGCACATATACATACACACATACACTTACACAAATACACACATAAACACATACACATACACACATACACATAAACACATACACATACACACATACACATACACACATACACATACACACATACACATACACACTTACACATACACACATACACATACACATACCTACATACACATACACACATACCCACATACACATACACACATACTTATCTATACATACACATACACACATACACATACACACACACATACACATACACACATACACATACACACATACACATACACATACCTACATACACATACACACATACCCTCATACACATACACACATACACATACACACATACACAAACACACGTACACATACACACATACACATACAGACATACCTATATACACATACACACATACACACATACACACATACACATACTAACATACACATACCCTTGTATACATACACACATACACATACACACAAACACTTACACACTCACACATTAACACATACACTTACACACATAAACATACACATACAGACATACACAAATACACATACTAACATACACATACCCACATACACATACCCACATACACATGCACACTTATACATACACACACCCACTGACACACGCATACATACACACCTCCATATACACACATACACATACACACAAACACTTACACACTCACACATTAACACATACACTTACACACATAAACATACACATACAGACATACAAATACAATATAAATACACATACCCCATAACATACCACATACACATGCACTTATACATACAAACCCCTGACACACATACATACACACCTCCATATACACATATACAGATACACACATGCTCATACAAACAAGCGTATACAGACATACACAAACACACATACACCTACAGATACAGATACACACATACACATACACACATACACATAGACACATACACATACACACATACACATACATACATACACATACACACATACACATACACACATACACATACTCACATTCACATACACATATACAGATACACACATACACATACACACATACACATACACACATACACATACACACATAAACATACACACATACACACATACACATACTAACATACACATACCCTTGTATACATACACACATACACATACACACAAACACTCACACACATACACATTGACACATACACTTACACACATAAACATACACATATACACATACACACATACACATACTAACATACACATACACACAAACACTTACACACATACACATGCACGCTTATACATACACACACCCACTGACACACGCATACATACACACCTCTATATACACACATACACATACACACGGCCACATACACACAAACACATACACACATACAGATAAACACATGCTCATACAAACAAGCACATACAGACATACACATACACACATACACATACACATACACATACACACATACACATACACACATAAACATACACACATACACATACACACATACAAATAGACACATACACATACACACATACACATACATACATACACAAACACACATACACAAACACACATACACATACACACATACACATACACACATATACACATACACGTACACTTACACTTACACACATACACACAGACACATACACACATACATATACACATCTGCACATATACATACACACATACACTTACACAAATACACACATAAACACATACACATACACACATACACATAAACACATACACATACACACATACACATACACACATACACATACACACATACACATACACACATACACATACACACATTCACATACACACATACACATGCACACTAACACAGACACACATACACTCACACGCATACACACACACCTCAATATACACATACACACATACCACATACACACAAACACATACACACATACAGATACACACATGCTCATACAAACAAGCACATACAGACATACACATACACACATACACATACACATACACACACATACACATACACACATGCACATACACACATACACATACACGTATACACATACACACATTCACATACACACATACACACATACACATACAAACATACACATCCTAACATACACATACTAACATACACATACGCACATACACGTACAGACATACGCATACACATACACACAGACACGTACACACATAAACATACACATACACATACAAACATGCACATACACACATACACATACACACATACACATACACACATTCACATACACACATACACATGCACACTTACACAGACACACATACACTTACACTCATACACACACCTCCATATACACACATACACATACACACGGCCACATACACACAAACACATACACACATACAGATACACACAAGCTCATACAAACAAGCACATACAGACATACACATACACACATACACATAAACATACACATACACACATAGACATATACACATATACATATACACATACACATAGACACATACACATACACACATACACATACAGACATACACATACACACATACACATACACACATACACATACTCACATACACATACACATATGCAGATACACACATACACATACACCATACACATACACACATACACATACACACATACACTTACACATACACATACACACATACAGACATACCTATACACACATACACATACACACATATACACATACACGTACACTTACACTTACACACATACACACAGACACATACACACATACATATACACATTCGCACATATACATACACACATACACTTACACAAATACACACATACACACATACGCATACACACATACTCATGCACACATACACTAACACATGCACATACACACATATACATACACATACACGTATACTTATACACATTCACACATGCACACATACACATGCACACGTACACAACACACATACACAACACACATACACATACACAAATATACACACACACACACATACACATACACAAATATACATACACACATGCACATACACATACACATTCACACGTACACAAACACACGTACAAATACACACATACAAATACACACATACGCATACACACATGCATATACATACATACTCATACACACATACACATACTCACATACACATACACACATACACATACACACATAATTATAAACACGTACACAAATACACATACACATACACACATGCACATACATCGATAAACATACACACATCCTCATACACGCATACGCATACACACATACACACATACACATACACATACTCACATACACATACACACATACACATACACACATACACACATACACATACACACATACACATACACACATACACATACACACATACATACATACACACATACACATACACACATACACATACACACACACATACACACACACACACACACATACACATACACACATGCACATACATCAATAAACATACACACATCCTCATACTAACGCATACACATACACACATACAACACATACACATACACATACACACATACACATACACGAATACACATACACACACACACACACATACACATACACATACACACATACACATATACACATACACATACATATACACACACACATACACATACACACACACATATACACATACACACATACATACACATACACATACACACACACATACACACATACACATACACACATACACATACACACACACACACATACACATACACACATACCCACATACACATAACACATACTTATCCATAAAAACACAAACACACAAACACACAAACACACAAACCACATACTAACATACACATACCCTTGTATACATACACACATACACATACACACAAACACTTACACACTCACACATTAACACATACACTTACACACATAAACATACACATACAGACATACACAAATACACATACTAACATACACATACCCACATACACATACCCACATACACATGCACACTTATACATACACACACCCACTGACACACGCATACATACACACCTCCATATACACACATACACATACACACGGCCACATACACACAAACACATACACATATACAGATACACACATGCTTATACAAACAAGCACATACAAACATACACAAACACACATACACCTACAGATACACATACACACATACACATACACACATACACATACACACATACACATAGACACATACACATACAC